>CM066328.1:90268650-90808650 GCA_033807585.1 Hydrophis major | reverse complement strand
CATTTCTAAAAATTGGAAAAGAGTGCCAAGGACATCTTTCCCTTCTTGCTTTTCTTTTTCATAATTTTGATATACAAGTTTCAGTCCATCCACAGGTGATGCCATTGTGTACACATCCCTCGTACAATTACAACAATATTTAGGGGCTATTAATTGGACCCATCCCTATTTTGGCATCACTACACACATGCTCAGCCCCCTGTTTGATGCATTAAAGGGAGGAACCACTCCAGGAGATAAAATTACCCTTACAGATCATCAATTAAAAATCACCCAGGACATACAGCACATTATGCAGAAAAGGTGGGTTGACCACTGTCACAACAATGCTCCTATTTCCTTAATCTTGCTCAATACACCTCAGCTACCTACTGCAATTCTTGCTCAAAGTCTCTCTAAACTTCTCATCCTAGAATGGATACATCTGCTCATACCCCTCGTAAATCCATTAACCCCAAACCTTTGCTCTTCTCTATACTTCACAAAGGGCGTCAAGGTTGTAAAACCCTAATGGCTATTGAACCCTCAGTACTATATGTCCCCATGTCATTGTCCGATTGGGAGGTAATGTTATTGAATTCAGAATCATTACAAATTGTAATGGGAGAATGGCTGGTGACTATCTCCTGCCATCTCCCTGCCGATGACCGGCTTAATTTACTTAAGCTGGTTCCTTTTAATTGGCAATTAATAGAATCCATAGCCCCCATTCCCTCTGCGATCACTATATATGCAGAAGGAGGGAAGCAATATGGCGCCTGTGCCTGGTTTTCAGAAGGGCGCTGGCACACCAAAATTACTCAGCCACAATCTTCTGCCCAAAGGGCAGAACTTGCTGCTGCTATATTGGCCTTTCAACATTTTCCCGATCAACGTTTTAATTTAATCTTGGACAGTCTTTATGTCACTTTTATAGTAAAAAATATCTCCAATGCATATCTCTCCTCCACTCTGGGCAATGACCTTCTTACCTTTTATAAACAATGGAGCATTTTGCACAAATTTGACATTCCATTTAATTCTCAGGGACAAGCCATTGTTGAACGGCCTAATCAAACCCTTAAAAATAATTTGGAAAAATTCAAATTTAAGATTGTCACAGGGTTGCCAGGACTCCAGAATGCATTAAATGTTTGTTTATTTACTCTTAACTTCCTCAATGAGTCTGGATCCCCCCCATGCATGGCAGCATCACGTCATTTCGCTTCTTCGCCTCATCCTGAACCCAGACCAATGGTATATTTTCATCAGCTTCCAGATCCTCAGTGGAAAGGTCCTGCTAAACTTATAAACTGGGGACAAGGGTACGCTGCTGTTTCTATAACGACAACACCATCTGGGTCCCCGGATGACAAGTGAGGCCTTTTCTACCCAAACCAGCCTTGCCTACATCAGCATCATGAAGCTGCCTGCTGCATTCATCATTTGCTTCCTGGGTTTCCACATCGTTCCTGCTGATACGACAGCCACCCCATCCTCCTGCGACGCCTGCATCAAAACTACTCGCAGCGGAACAACAACCCAATCCACCCTGATCTATCATACTTTGAAGCCTGAGTGCAACTCCACCACGATCTCCCCTTGTCTGCATAACAACACTCAATACACACGATGCTACACCAAACAAGGTATCCAATCCTACGAACCAAAGGCTGTGGGGCCCATCACCGCCTTGCTCTATGTCTATGCCTACAAAGGAGGATCCAGCTCTGACCTTGCCTCAATGTTCTCAACCAGTCAAGCAAAAAACGGGTACATAACCCATAATGACACTCGGGGGGGGGGGGTACCAACACTTCTGTGTGTTTTGATGCTTGCTTTGCCATCAGCAAAGGTCAAGGTCCTAACAACGCTGCAGGAGTTACTTGTGGCTCACACAGCTGGCAGAGATCTTATCTACAGGAAAAGAAATATCTCTTTCAAAAGGTGTCCGGGACTAACGTGGGGGCCACCACTGTTTACAACTACTGGTAAAACCCACCTATTGACTCTGCTCAAGTAAGAGGTCCTCAAAATATTAATATTGCTGTTAAATCAAGCTCTACTGCATGTACCACTGACAAATGTAATCCTATTTGCTTGTATACTCACCTGAATCCAAGGGGGTACAATATCATTTTTTAGGTCTTGATTTCAGAGACATGCTTAGATCCTGGTTCCCAAAATTGCCTGGTTTGCAAGCTATTGTAGTGCTCATTGGTATGATTGCTGCGGGATGTGTTGTATTGCCTTGTGTATTACCCATCTTTGTATACACTATTTCTAACAGTTTATCCCTCTTGGCTGAGAAAAAAGCCACTGCGCAGGTAATGGCTCTCTGGAATCAACAAATAACTAACACATATGAACCACTGCCATCCGAAGATGAAATAGGAGAACCAACCTATGACGATCCAGATGAGAACAGGATGTTTGTGATGGTTGAAGAAGTCACAAACACCACGGATAACATCAGCAAGCACAGCATCCTTGCCTACGCGCCTAACAAAGGCTGTTATTGGCACTAAAACACTCCCTGTCTCTCAAAAAACAAAAACAGGGGAGATGTGGGAATTGTTCTTTGTGTATGTGCTAGGACAATGGGCCTTCTGGTAGTTGACTGCAACACGGAACAAGGAGCAAGGACAAACTGTTGCCATTTCTTACCCAGAATTGTAGCAAACTTAAACTTTGCAGCTTTGTATGCTTATGTGAATGATCAGTGCATTCTGTATGATGTAATGCGTTTGTGATAAGACGCTAAGAAAAATTGCTACGTTAACAAGGATTGCTTCTAATAAAAGAGGGTGTCAGAGTCTGCTCTGGGCTCTCATCCCTATCTTGCTTCAAGACATCGTCTCAGTGTCTTCCCTCATGAGAGACCACCACACAAACCTGTTCATGGAAGAATTCGAATCCAGAGCCCTGGCCGATGCCATCCACAAACCCAAACTATGGTTAAGATACATTGATGACACATTTGTGATTTGGCCCCATGGAAAAGAAAACCTAAACAATTTCCTAACACACCTAAACAGCACACACCCCAAAATCAAGTTCACCATGGAAATGGAAACAAACAAACAACTACCATTCCTAGATGTACTAATCTACAAAAAAACAGATGGCACACTAGGACACACCGTATACCAGAAGAAAACACACACTAACCACTACCTCAATGCCAAATCCCACCACCACCCAGCACAGATAAACTCCGTGGCTAAAACACTAATTACTAGAACCATACGCCTGGCAGACAAGACACACATCAAAACTGAACTATGCACCCTGACTAAAGTACTGACAACCAACGGCTTCTACAAAAGCAAAATCACTGGCTTGATCCACCAAAACTCACTGAGACATAATAGAGATCCAGAAGATGAACAGACCTATGGAACAACTGTCCTGCCCTACGTAAAAGGTACTACAGACAAAATTAGTAAGATACTACATAGACATCACATCAAGACTGCCTTCAAAACAGAGAGAAAAATAGCAGCCATCCTTAGAAACCCCAAAGATAAAATTGACCTGGAAAATCAAAGCATATACGAAGTCCCCTGTGCATCATGCCCGGCCACATACATTGGACAGACCAATAGAAGATGAACACAAAAATGCAATCCTGGATGAACACAAAAATGCAATCAAAAAGCTGGAACACACTTCCTCACTAGTCCAACACATGGAAGCCACAGGTCATAGCATCAACTTCAATGGCACCAAAACACTAGCCAGTATAGAAAATCCCAGCCACAGAATCATCAGAGAAGCCATAGAGATTGAAAAAAGACCAGAAAGCATGAATAGAAGAGATGATTCCACCAGACTGTCAATCATTTGGAAGCCTGCACTCACAAACAAAAAAATCTCCACACCACAAGCCAGGAAAACACCTGGGCACAAACAGATCCCCCCCGATACCTCCAGCTCAAACACACCCCAACCAGGCACCCAGATGAAACCTAGCTTCCTAACTAATGATAGCCGTCCATTTACCTGGAGCCAAGCTGCACTAAAGGCCTCCAATAAAGTAACACAATGTTGCCAGCCAATCAATATACAAAAAGAGCCAAAAAACAGACAGAAGATATTAGAAACACCAACCAAGCAGAACACAGCAAACTCCAAGACTAATAAACACAGACCAAGACTCCCAACCAATCAAGATGAAGAAAAAACCATTCTATCACAGCAATAGGCTGCCCCAAATTTAAATCTGAAACCACTGTAAAAGTCTGACTCACAGATGAACACTATACAGAAGCCTGATGATGGTGCTTTTAAAGTTGTAGCAACGTTTTGGCAGAATCTCATCTGCCATCATCAGGCTTGTCAGCAGACCAACACATCACCAGACGAACACAATACACAAGCATGATGATAGCAGATGAAATTCTGCCAAAACGTTGCTACAACTTTAAAAGCACAATTATAATGACATGCAAAAATACCCGAACAAAGCTGAATACCATATATAGATGTAGATGTAGGTCTTTTCCCATGTAAGATTAAGAGTATCTTGGCAACATATCTTGGCGAGGTCCCACTCGCCATCCTCAGGCTGGTGCTTTCGGCTTTGTGCCAGTGCAAGCAGTGTGTGACCAGACCTGGTGTCTTTCTTTCAGGTTGTTGTTTTTTCCATGGTGTGCACAAGTCAATATACAGTACGAATGCAATAAAGGACATGTTCATGGTGGAGGGTTCAAGTATCAGTAGAAAGGACAGGCAGTGGGGACATTATTTGTTTGCCCAAAATGCAATATTAGAAAGTTGATATAAGTTGGCAGTCAACATCCCACAAGAGAGTTGACCTATTTATAGAGGAATACAAAATATTTCAATCTGAACTTTTTCAAGTTCGAAAGACTCCTTTTGACTTGTAAGGAAGTATTCCAGTGCTGTCCTGACCCTGTCAGAAGATTTTCAAGTTTAAACTGTATAGAATTTGAAAGATTTTACACATTGTTACTTGTATACTCTTTCTGACAAGTTACAAAAAAAGAAAGCTGAAAGCATGAATTAAGAAGGAGTAAACAGGATGAAAATAAATTGAGAGTACCGATGAAAATTCAAGCCATGCCTTGTCTAACATTGATGTCTTAGCTAGATGAGTATGAGTGTTAAGGCCAATCCATGTTATTGTAGGTTTTTTTTCCATAATGTTATTGAAGATTATATTACTGTATACAGATAAAACTAACATCACTGCATCATACAGAAATACATTAAACATTTTTAAAAACCTTTAAAAGTGCAGAAAAACAAAAAAGGAAAAAGAAGAAAAATAGAAAAAGAATTGTCGCTTCAACTCCAGCAAGTATAATCAACATTAACAACACCATTATATCTTAAAATAAAAATGAACAATTCTTCATTCTATCTCCACCCCATTCTCCAAGAACCTATCTCTGAAACTTAATTTCTCCATATTAATTAGCAAAAGTACATTAAGCGTGATCAGAAATAATAATGTATTGCAAAGTTTATTTATTACACCCAAGTTATGCCTTCCTTTCTATTTAAACAGATCTCTCTATTTCCTCTCTTTAAATAATAAAAGCCCCAGTCCAAAAATAATACTCCAAGTGAATATTACCAGAAATACCCATCATCATTCAGTTCCAATCAAAAAGCTATTGAAAATGATCAGAAACAGCAACCCATTATTTTAATCTTGCTCAAATAAACCAAATTTGTATTTTTCTTCTTTCTCCTAATTGTTTTTAAATTTCTCAAAGAAAAATCTAAACATCTATTTTCTGATACTTTATCTCTTCTCTCAAAATTCCTGTCATCTTTGACAGGCCTAAAATAATTCACATCACTCTTCTGATTTATTATTTGTATATCTGTTAACTAAATAGATTATTATCTAATTATATTTGAAAATTCGTTATTGCCATCTAGTTCTTATAAGCTATAATATTTACATCCATCTGTAAGTCAATTTCAGTTTTATTCAATGGGGCTTGTTCTCTTCAAATAATATCCTCTGATTCTACTATACAGTTAAACATAGTTCAAGTGCTTCCGGTATCCAGTAACAAAACATTTCTCATAAAGTAACTATCTGATGGCCTTTAGTGTCCAGACTTCAAAGTCATTTTATCAGTTTCAAAGTATAAAAAAGGTTATTTTCCAAAAAGAAAGGATCTTTCAATCAGCTTTAAAACCTTAAATCAAGTTTATTTGAGCCCTTAATTTGTTTAAAACTCTCTAAAGCCAACAATAATCATCCTTTGACTAAAAAAATCTTTAAATTAGTAGTTAAAAAAAAGATTGAAAGGGACCTATCCAGTGATTTCAATAAAAGTTGCCAGTCTCTCAACTAACAACAACAACAACAATAACAATAATAATAGACAAAATTTTGGAACACAATACCCCAGATATCATGATTGTGGAGAAGAAAAAAGTGTGGATCATTGACATTGCTATACCTGGTGACAGCAGAATCAATGAGAAACAATTTGAAAAAGTCACCAGATATCAGGACTTGAGGATCGAACTGCAGAGCCTCTGCCATAAACCAGTGCAGTTGGTTCCAGTGGTAATCAACACGCTGGTTGCTATGCCTGAAGACCTAGGCAAGCACTTAAAAACAATTGGTGCTGACAAGATAACCTTTGGTCAGCTGCAGAAGGCCACCTTACTGGGATCTGCTTGCATAATCCGCTGATACATCACGCAGTCCTATACACTTAGGAAGTGTTTGACTTATGATTTGTGATACGAAACCCAGCATGGTTATCTCGTTTGCTGGGTATACTGTCATTTTTGTGTATAATTAATAATAACAACAAAAACAGTAGCAGTAGCAGTAACAGTAGCAGTAACAGTAACAAACAACCAAAAAAATTAAATCCATAGTGATAAAGACATGAGCCTCAGTTAAATTTATAGGTGAAATTAGTGGTTATAAGCCCGATAAATGTCTGTTGATTCATCTATTGCAAGCCAACTATAAAATGCAGTTTGTGCTATTTGATCATCCCTCCCCACCCCCCACCCCAAAAAATACCTGTGTGCAGTACATGTGGGGTAATCATGTGATCTTTCTTTGCTCCAAAGATATTTTGGCAACCTCACATTTGAGTGCTAGTTTAAGCTTTAATATGTTCCTCTATACTAGTGAAATATTAGTTCAATATGGCATTTTAGTGGATGTTTACCCAACCACGTTATTTTTAATATCAGCAAGCATGGGGTAATCATCACTTAGGACTTTTCCTCATGGCCCAATTGAAGAGCATTACCTATTCTTGAAACAGGAAGAAATTAATGTTATTTCTGAAAGTGCTGTTTCTACAATATGCCTGAAAAACAAGATTAGGTGATCTGCTGCCCTCACTCTGGGGTCAAGGTATACTACCAGAAGCCATGCTACCTGTCAGGAGATCCATCCTCCTAGCTGAAGATTTTATAAAGAATCTCTTGTTTGCTGTTGCTTCATCCTACTCAACTTGGTATCGACTAGTTAAATAAAAATAAATGCCAAGTGCTTCTATTGTATAATAATATGTTGCTTGCAACTAACAAACTGACTAGGGTTTAAACATCTCTGGAAGACAAATGCTTCTCATTTTTTTGCCAGAAGCAAGGCTATTCTCCCAAATGAAATTGAATTTCAGCCAGCTCTGTTCTGTTTCCTATCCAAACACCATCTCCAATGAGAGCAGCAGAATGGGAAGACAAGACAAACTGCCAGTCCATGGAGGCAGGATAAAGAGGACATTGGGCAGTGTGTTTGGAAATTTTCTAAGCAAGGTTTAAGCATGGAAGGTTTTTAAATAAACAGCGGTTTGAAGAAATGGTGGAGAGAGATGTATATGCAGAAGAAAAATTACATGGGGAAGATGTTGAAGGCTAAAAATTGTGTGGTGGGAAGCAATGATACTTATTGAAAGTATTATATGCATAATACTTATTGAAAGGAAACTGACTAGATATTCTCCAGATCATTTCCAACCCACCCAACCACACCTCAAAAAGGACAAAAACAATCTTTGCAAAAGAGGAATGTGGCTTTTTGACAGTCCCACTGAAACGATAATGGAACCAGAGATCCCTACAATGAATGGTAAGCCAACTGGGGCCAGCAGGTTGACAACCAGTTGAAGATACCTACTCCATGTGGTGTAGATTGTTGGCCTAAGACAGGGCTGTCAAACTTGCAGCCTGTGGGCCAGATGTGTCACATGCTGGCCACGCCCATGCCCAGATTAGCAAAGGGGGAAAAGTCCCAATCACGTGACGCTGCTGTGATGATGTGAGTTTGACCCCCTGGCCGAGGAGATTTCATTTTTCTGATGGAATATGTCATTTTCCTGCCAGTCACCTTAATCTGACTTCAGCCTGTTTTAGCAGCAGGCTGATTACATGATGGAAGTTCAAGGACAGGTCCTCAACAAGGACAAGTCAGCAAGGCATCTTGGACCTAGGAATGAAGGCTATGAGAATGAGGCATCAGCTTATGTCTTATCATAGCTGCTAGCTGTACATTTGAAAACCTCTGCATAGATATTTTGAGACTGCATTGGCCAATAATTGCCTTTATATAAGAGCTATGGAGATTAATTTGCATTGGCAAATTGTTGCCTTATTTTTTTAAAAAATTATACAGATTAGTGGACTTTAATTACACTGAATTTTATCTTCAACTCTTATCTAAAAGGTGATTTGTCAGCCAGAGGAAGAATAAGGAGGACTATTAAGATTTTGTCTCTATAGCCCTGTTTTTAAAGAACATAATGACTGCTGCATGTCTAATTAGACATTTTTTCTCCTTTGATCACCTAAAATCAAATTAATTTACTCTGCTTGAAACAAAGATTTAATTTGTTTTCTTTTTCCCCTCCCTTTGGTCTAGCAAAAAATGTCTGATATGATACAGGACCAAGCCTGCTAATCAAGAGAAAAGCCATTATAGATTTTTTTAATGAATATTCACATCAGAGGACAGCCCCAATCTCATTAGGAACATGATGAAACCTTTATTAAACTATTGGAGTCCCTTATGATTCAGATTGCAGTTTGAAGACTGATACCTTCTAAGGGCATCAGAAAAGAATATTGGCACATAAAGACCTCAGTATTTCCTAAGTCTATGGAACTCTGGAAATCTTGTAGCTTATTCTGCTTTTTTTTATCAACTGTGAAACAGCTTTAATATCAGTAACTCTGCTATAGATGTAATGTGGCAAAAAACACTGAGAAATTAGAGAGACCAAGTATACTACATTGGATAGTGCTTTTAAATTACTAATACCATTAATTCTTTCAGATCTATGAGTTTCATAAATTACCTTTTTCTTTGACAATTAGACTAAAAGCTCTGAACCTGTAAGTGCACACCAAACCACTTCTAGTCTTCCTTATTAAATAACACAAAACTAACATTCAATCTTTGACTGATCAATATAAAAAAGTGTTGTGGGTGTATTCAGTATATACTAATCTGATGATTAACCCTCTCTCTGGACCTTGTGAAAGCTAGTTTGTTCATCATTTCTGTGATTTATTTCTGGTCAATTTATTTGATATTAGAAAATAAGGTTCCTGCCTTGAACTTGTGACTATACCTTTAGATTTTTGTATTCTAAAGAATATTCTCCTTCTTAGCATCTTAGTAACTGATTGATTTTGTTGACACTTAAATGAAATCAAGAGCATTTCTTGTAGCTTATTTATAAGTCTCTCAAGCATACTCAAGAAAGTCTAATTGTAAGTTTTAAGCATGAAGACAGTGATTATATTATATATCCATATTTATTGCAGAACTCAGAATCATGCATTAGAGAAATTTTAAATCAGCCTTTTTTCCTTATCACTGTATTGTTCTTCAGCTACTTTTCACTACTTCTTTGGTACTTTTGGTTTAGCAAGGGAGATCTTGATACTTCTATGGTTTCCAAGTCTGACATCAAAATGAATAAAATGATGTCTGGATCTCTGCTGTTCATTTAGGACTGAAGACTTAGTGGCAATTTCAGACCAAGTACATTCTCTTAAATTTGATTTTAACTGCCTTTTCTTGTTACCATTTGTATAAATATGCCAGGGACTTTTTTTTTTTGCAACTGGTGCAAATTACACTGCATTAATAATGTTTGGAAATGAAGAGTGTGCGGAGTGGCTGAAGAAGTCTTGATCCTCCCAGCTATGCCTTTTATAGATACCCTGTTCCTGCTCAACTGCGTGGTGCAGTTTCTGATTATGGATTATATGATACTTTCAGGGTACCACCATTCATCTTCCTGAAACATTTTGAATAGATCGTTCCATCTTAACACAGGCTTGGGAAACAAGTGAGAATATCATTGTCTGATAAATTTACTTGCCTGTAAACAAAGAAAAAAAGCAATATTAATAAAGTGATTGGAACCTTCAGTCAGATTTTGGGACTATTTCCTTTTAAGTCCCTAGAGATTTCTGGTTTTCTCTTATGTCTTATCTCCAGCCCAGAGATACTTAACTCTGTTTTCAACATAGGCCTTAAATCATCCCTTAGATTCTTTGCCTTCTCTTCATCCTCATAGATCTTTGCTCTGCTTCCTGAAGATTTCCTTAGCTCCAAATAGTCCTTTCCCTTCCATTTAGTCCCAGAGAAGTTGAGCTTTCCTTCTACCATGATTTTTTTTCCTAGCTAAGTGCTGCTAAACTCTCTATTTTTTTTCAAAATTAGTTTTTCAAAACCATATGCCTGTTCTCCACTCTCCTCGCTAACATCTTTTGATGCCTTTCTTCCTTTGTTCTTGCTCCTTGGTTGTCTTCCAAGGCATCTGCTTTATATCATATTTCCTTTTGCTTCATCTCAAGAAAAAAGTGTTTTTCCCTGCTGGCAAGAGCAGAGCTGAAGAGATATGTCATGCAATCCTGGAAACTTTCCCCCATTCTATCCCTGGTCCAGACCTTGATTTTGCCACACATAGGAGTATCTTCAGCCTGCACTCAAGAATGGGATTTGTGTATATTGACTGTCTGGTTGACTGTGGGCAAAGAAAGAGCATGATGTGACTTGTCGGTTTAAGAAGAGGCAGCCCCAAGGATGGGATTCCACCAGTTCGCACCTATTTGGTAGAACCAGTTGTTAACATTCTAAGCAGTTCGGAGAACTGGTTGTTAGAGGAAATTACTGGCCTAATCCTGTAAGGAAGGCAGGAAGAAAACATTCTGGTGTTGCTTACAGAAACTGCCTCTCCATTAACCCTTATTAAATTCTTGGCAGGACTAGACTTCCTGTCTCAGGAACTTCTCTGGAGATTTCCCCCCCCTCCTTTGCTGGTTGTTTGCTTGTGTGGAGTGACCATTCAAAGTTACAATGGCACTGAAAAAAGTGACTTATGACCATTTTTCACACTGTTGCAGCATCCCCACAGTCATGGGGCCAGGTGAGGAGATGCATGCCTCGATGTGAGTGATATTGAGTTGGCCATGCCCTGCTAATAACATGACCATCAAGCCCTGTCCACCCAGTCACCTGACCACCAAGCACACCTACAAATTAAGCCATGCCCACAGAACCGGTTGTTAAAAAATTTGAATCCCACCCCTGGTCTTGGTTTTATGTGCATTATATGTCTATGGAGATTCTCACTCAGAACTTTCCCTATGGGAAAGAAATGGTAAATTGTAACATTTAGTTAAACGAAAGCTATGTCAGAGTCTTGGTTTAAAAAACAACAAAATATCAGTATTGCTTCCCCGTCACTATACATAAACCTCTTCATTTTCTAGCTACTGTATTAAAAAGTGAGTGTGTCATAATTTAAACACAATGCTTACAGATAATCACAAGATGAATAACACTGGTTTTCATAATATTGAACTTTGGAAGCTTTATTCCAACTGCCATAATGTTAATTACATTTAGTAAAGAAGGTAAAAATACAAAGAAATCTTGTGTAATATGTGGATTAAATTCACTAACTGGTTCTTTCTCACTAACTGGTTCTGCCAGTTTGATTAATTAGGAGGCCAACTGAATCATATCTTGAAAGTCCTTATGGAAAAAAATCTAGCATATCCCCAAAGAAAAATTGAAATCAATTTTAATTGATTTTTCCCTCCATTCAATAACTTGGTATCATTATTAAACCAAGAAACAGAGGGTCATGGATAAGAGAGGTCTATATTAAGATACCCGCAGAGTTTATTTAGATAGACATTTTGAACAACCAAACTTTCTCAAGAGGTCTGAGAGTCATATTTTGAGTCTAAAGTAATTATCTCATCCTGCTCAACCACCTTCATTGCCCACAAAGCTCACTTCTATTTATAACAGTGAAAAAAATGTTTCAGAAAATTATAAACAAATCTATTTCAAAGGAAAAGTGAATTAACCCTACTATGGCTACTGTATTGTGGATTTTTCCCCCTCCATTTCGCTGTAATAGACTAAATCCAAAATTAACTCATTTGGATCATTATCTTCAACTTTCTCATTCTTTCCCTTTTGAAATTTATCTGCCTTTGCAAATTCCTTAACAAGCCATTTCTCTGGTCACTGATCTGACTTTCACATATGTGGTCACCAGGAATAAAAAAAAACAACTTGATGATTATGTCTGTTTGTCTGTCTGTCTGTCTGTCTGTCTGTCAATCTGTCTGTCTGTCTGTCTGTGTGTCCATCCGTCCATCCACCCATCTGTCCATCCTTACTCAGGCTTTGCTAAGTAGCCTGCTGATCTTTCAGATGAGAGGTTGCTTTATCCAAAATCAAAATGGTTTTGGACCACATAATTGTGAGCAATATGTCAGCTTTGAAATTCAGCTGACACATTTTAAAGCTGACACAATATTCATTTGATAACTAGATACAGACAACGAATAAAAACCAAGCTTGCAGTATAATTGTTATGTTCCGCGCATGGGCGCAAGAAGTGGAGACGAGACGATGAACAGTGAACTTCACTCTTTATTTAACATTGTGGGACAGAGTAAAAACTACGGCAGCAATAGCCCTTTTTATAGGCAAGCTGCTGATCAAATAACCAATAAGAAACGGGAAGCGTTAGTTCCCTTAACCAATGAAAGAGGCCCGCTAATAGCCAATCAGATTCTCCTGAACGGACCAATCAGATGTCGCTATTATTGGCCAATCAGAAGTGCAGGGCCAGAACCCTGCACTTTTCTAAAGGTTTTAATAATCTTTATTAAAGCACTTTTATTAATTCACAACACCCCTTCCCCCCGGGTTCCGTTTAAGGGGACATAATCTTTGAGGTAGGCAGGTTGTTTAGATTGTCTGTTAGATTTTTGCTGTCCCCCCGGTACTTGTTTATAATCTTGTTTGGGTGGGATGTTTTCTGGCGAGTAGGGTGCCTCCGGTCCTTCATTTAAAAACTCGGTGCCGCTAATGTCCTCGTTGTCCTCTAGCCTTTGTGGGCTTGCCTCTGACGAGGTGTCTCTTTGAGGCAAGTCCACCACCCTCTCTGATCCTTCTTTATGCATTAAGTCCGAATGCTCACTTCTTCCACTCGTGCTTTCTGCCGTTTCGAACTCGGTCTCCTCGGCATCTCCTCCCCCCTCAGTTTGGAAGTTACCGGAGTCACAGAAACAAGGTTGCAGCCTTGAACGCAGCTGATCAATATGGCGCTTCCATATTCTTCCGTCGTGACTTCTTACTCGGTACGACATGGGTCCTGTGACTTGGATTACAGTTGCCTCAACCCACAAAGGATTGCCAGAAAAGTTTCTAGCAAAGATTAAGTCACCTATCTGGAATTTGCAGCATTTCCCACTGGATCCATGTGGTTTTTCTGGTTCGTACGATGGGTGTAGTCGATCAAGGTGGGAGCAGAGTTTTCGTCCCATTAACAATTCGGCTGAAGTCTTGTTTGTGACGCTGTGCACAGTGATGTGTTGAAGAAAGAGTATCCGGTTAATCTTATCTTCGATATCGCCATAGTCCATTTTATGTAGGGTCTTTTTGACGAATTGTACCATGCGCTCGGCTCTTCCATTGGCCACAGGATACACCAGCGAAGTTAGCGCATGGCGAATGCCACGGTCTGCCAAATACTGTTCAAAAGAAAGCACGGTAAGCTGGGGGCCGTTGTCGGATACCAGAACATCTGGCAGTCCATGGGTTGCGAATAATCTGTCCAATTTCCTGATGATGGATTCGGTTGTGGTACTTTTCATTTCATGGATTTCAAGCCAGTTTGAGTAGGCATCCACCGTTACTAGGAATGTGTGTCCTTTAGTAGGTCCCGCAAAGTCAATATGAATATGGGACCATGGTCCCCTGGGTGTTTCCCACTCTGTTGGGGTTGCTTTCGGTGGGGCATTGCTAACTTCCTGGCATTTGCAACAAATCTTTACCCAGGCCTCGATTTGCTTGTTGATACCCAGCCACCACGTGTAGCTTCGTGTGAGCACCTTCATGCGCACGATGCCAGGGTGGCCTTCATGCAAGGTTCTCAATACCGCTCGTTGCAGCCGCTCTGGGACGATGACTCTATCCCCCCAAATTATGCAGCCTTTCTGGGAAAACATTTCCGTCTGTCAATTCTTGAAAGGACTGAAGTTGTCAGGGATTTGATCCAATGGCCATCCTCACTAGACCCAGCTAAGAACTTGCGCCAAAATGGGATCGCTTTTGGTTTCGATCGTGATATCTCGAGCTGCCAGTGGTGGTGATTGAAGTGTCTCAATTTGGAGCATTGTGACGGTTGGAGCTGGGTCATCAATGGTTTCCGGAAGTGGTGCACAGCTTAGTGCGTCAGCATGGGGGATGGCTTTCCCTGGGCGGTGTTGCAGCATATATAATTATATGCTGACCAGCGAGTCATTCTGGGAGATAATATATAAGGAGTTGGCTTGTCCCCCGCTATAATCACCATCAAAGATTTGTGGTCGGTAACTAAAGTAAACTCTCGCTCATAAATATATTCATGAAATTGTTTAACAGCAGAAATGACAACAAGAGCCTCTTTATCGATTTGACTATAGTTACGTTCAGTTTTTGATGGCATTTTTGAAAAGTAGGCAATAGGGACTTCAGTACCGTTTGGTAACACATGGCTCAAAATGGCACCCACTCCAAATGGTGATGCATCACATGTAATCGTTAAAGGCAAAATCTCATTATACTGCATCAAAACAGCATCTGAAGTCAATAAGTTTTTGACTTGTTGGAACGCGTGTTCCTCTTGGTGTTCCCAGACCCAGATTGCCTTTTTGTCCAACAGACGATGTAGGGGCTCAGCTACGGTCACTTTGTGGGGCAGGAAAACGTTGTAAAAATTGATAAGGCCCAGGAAAGCTTGGAGATCAGTCTTATTTCTGGGCCATGGGGCATTTTTGATTGTCCTTAGCTTGCTATCGGTGGGGTGAATGCCTTGTTTATTGATTAAGTACCCCCAAAATTCTACTTTATCCGTACACAGTTGACACTTATTTTTTTTTACTTTAAGGCCAGAGTCTTTAAATTTCTGGAGAACTAACCTCAGACGCTCCCTTAGTATTTCTCTAGTCGGAGCAGCAATTAAAACGTCATCAAAATAAGGTACAACCCCTTTTATACCCTGTAGTATTCTCTCCATCAAGCTCTGAAAGATTCCTAGGGCTACGCTAACTCCGAATTGGAGTCAGTTGCACTTAAATGAACCTCGGTGCGTAACAATCGTTTGTGCCTCTGCCGTTTTTTAATCTACAGGCAGTTGTTGGTATGCCTGTGCTAAATCCAATTTAGCGAAGACTTTTCTGCCCCCCAGAGAATGGAGAAGGTGTTGTACCACTGGTACCAGGTAAGCGTTCTGCTGAAGGGCGTGATTCAGTGTGGCTCGGTAGTCCCCACAAATTCTTAACGATCCATCCGGCTTGATGGGTGTTACGATTGGGCTTTCCCAGGGAGCGTGGTCGGTTGGTTCTAACACATCCTGGGCTATTAAATTATCAAGCTGCTCGTCAATCTTTGGTTTAAGGGCAAATGGAACTCGATGAGGCTTAAGGTGGATGGGAGCTACTTCGGGGTTAAAGTTAAATGATATCAGGGTCCCCTTGTACTTGCCTAATTTATCTGCAAAGACATCCTGGAACTCCCGGAAGATGGCCTCTTCCCAGTCATCACTGTTGGTTCGGTGAATGCTGGCTACTTCAATTCCAAGTGGGGTGAACCATTGGAGGCCTAACAAACTAGGCCAATCCCTGTCGACTACAGTTAGTGGTAGGGATGCAGTACGATTTTTAAATGAGACATGGACTTTGCTGGATCCAACGATTGGAATTCGATTTCCCTGATAGTCCTTGAGTATGATTCTTTGGAATCTGAGGTCTTGCCGCCGGACGGTCAGAATTAATTGTTTAAGGGTCTTCCAGGAAACCATCGAGAGGGACGATCCTGAATCAACTTCCATCACGCAGGGCTGGTTTTCGATGGCCCTTCACCCGGATCTTCTTGGTATCTAATGATGAGGCGTGACCGATCGTAATGGTTTGGTGTGCCTCTTCTCGTTCGTTGACTGGGCTGGTGGTTTGTTTCTGTAGGAGTGGTTGTTCCATTGGTGGGTTAAGTATTCCCGATTCACAGGACGACTTCCTGTGGCCTGGCAGTAGTTGGTCCCCCTCTGAGGTGGGCTGGATCCTTGCTTGCTTCTACAGACTCTTCCGATGTGACCTCTTTTCCCGCACACATGGCAGAGCGCGTCGAGGAATTTGCAGTCTGATCATGGGTGGTTTGCCCCACAACCAGCGCATTGGTACTGCACTCTCTGGTTACGTTGATGGCGTTGGTCTCGTTCAGACTGGAGCCGATTGACCTCTTCTTCATCACTTTCTGATGATGATTGGAGGTCCTCGTGGTGGGTTGTCGTTGCCTGTCCTTCCAGGTGAGGTGAGATTTCGCCGGTGAGTTGGCGGAGCAGGGCGTGGGTGCGGCACATTCGTGCAGCCGACTTCCTGGTTGCTTCTGCTGCAGTAGCATCATTGATGGCATCTGCAAGGCTAATGTCACCTTTCGCCATCAGCTTACTTTGTGTAGCTAGTGCATCTAATCCCAGAACTATTCGGTCTCTCAGGGCCTCTTCGAGGTCGGCGAACCCGCAGAGGCCCCCCAAATTCCGGAGATCCACAACGAAATCTGCCACGCTTTCTCCCTTCCGCTGGTCTCTCTGATAAAATTCATGTCTTCGAACAAGCGTTGGTATGGTTGGTGCATAGTGGGCCCGTAGAAGGGGCTTGAGGACGTCCCAGTCCATGGACTTCACCTCAGCCGGTTTGGCTAGTGCCTTGACCATCTTAAACACAGTCGGCCCACAGTGAGTTAGGAATACCACTCGCTTCTTTCCGGTAGTGGCATCCTTCAAGTTGTTGGTCTCCAGAAACATCTGGAATCAGTCCATATATGAGTTCCAGTCTTCTTGTGCCGGGTCGAATGGAGCGGGTGGTATGACGCTGCTAGACATGGTTCTGCCGTTGGTGCGTCTTCAGCCACGTGCTCTGTTTAGCGCTCTGTAGTGCTCAGTCAGCTCTGACGTCTCCACATCCCATCCTCGTCACCAATGTTATGTTCTGCGCATGGGCGCAAGAAGTGGATACGAGACGATGAACAGTGAACTTCACTCTTTATTTAACATTGTGGGACAGAGTAAAAACTACGACAGCAATAGCCCTTTTTATAGGCAAGCTGCTGATCAAATAATCAATAAGAAACGGGAAGCGTTAGTTCCCTTAACCAATGAAAGAGGCCTGCTAATAGCCAATCAGATTCTCCTGAACGGACCAATCAGATGTCGCTATTATCGGCCAATCAGAAGTGCAGGGCCAGAACCCTGCACTTTTCTAAAGGTTTTAATAATCTTTATTTAAGCACTTTTATTAATTCACAACAATAATAATATGAAGGAAGCTGTGTATTGCCTTGTCCTAGCTTTATTGCTTAATATTATGGGAATCAAAATGCAGTCTTTGTATATTTGTATATTAATTTTGTTGTAAAAATACCATGGAAGTCTTATACCAGATTATTAAATGATGGCACTCAACCTCTTTATCTTTCAAATGTTTCATTTATGTTGTTGAATTTGTTTATGTGTGAACATTTTTTTCTTACAGCTATCACAATATAATTAAGAAATTATTTGAAATAAGGAGAGGCTATTTTAAAACTACATATATAAAAATCATCTATCTTATGTGTTAAGTCTGGAAAGATGGGCGCAATAACGGAGACAAGACCTTGGATAGTAACTTCAACTCTTTAATAGTGACTTCAGATCGGAGGTGAAAAGCCTAGCATCAGCAGCTCCTTCTATAGAGCTGGCTGCTGCTAAAGCGTCCAATGACAGAGATTTGAGCTTGCCGCGCTTGGAGCGACCAATCGCGGTAACCCATTTACCAGCCAATCGGATCAGCTCTAAATGACCAATCACAACCCGCTGTTCACGGACCAATCAGAAGTGCAGGATTACGAGCCTGCTAGTTCGGAACACTCCTCCCCTCTAGGTTCCATCTAAGGGGTGGGGTGATGTATTCTCACAGGTAGGTGGGTCTTCGTACCTGTCTACCTAATTTGCGTTGTTCAAAATGTCTTTGCTCAGTTTCTGGTTCTGACAGACTGTTTACTGGAATTGTCTGGCGTGGCGACCCGGCTTCTACACGGGGTCTCCTAGGAGGTGATTCAGGGATACCTGCAACGCTTCCATTGTTGCTGTCATTGGGATTCTCTGGAATCGCGGACCCTGTTTGGCTGCTAGCTCCTGGAGATACGACCATCTGCCAAGGTTCCTCCTCCATTTGTGCATATAGTGGGTTTTGCTGTGCTGGTTGTGGGGTTATGCTTCCTGCACCAGATGTTGGTTCAATTTCAAAAAACCCTGTTTCCCTTCCCCCTCTGGTTTTGAGGTCGGGGTTAGTGATGGGAGTTGTGGGCAGCCTAGAATGTAGCTGGTCTATGTGGCATTTCCACAATCTCCCATCTGTGGTTTCTAGTCAGTAGGAATGGGGGCCTGTGTGAGGAATAACAAGGTTACCTAACTTAGTTTGGGTAAAATAATATCTATAAACTATGATTGTAAGTAAGTGTGTGTCACTTTAAACAGCAAAGCATGTAATTTTGGGTGCGGTGGTAAAATTGCCATAAGAGGGAACAAGAGAGCTTACTGTATTGCTGATTTACTGAATTGCTTGCTAACAATGATGGATTGATGGTTCCCTGCTGCTTTTGCTGAATGAAGGAAGAAAGGAGGTTTGAACTTCTTCATATCTCTACTGTGAGAAGATTTATTACTGGACTGATATTTGTAAGTTTACTGACCTCTTTTTCGACACTGGACTTTGCAACTGAATAATCCCTGGATGGACTGAACTAGTGTATGATATGTGGACTGTTTTGACTATGCTAAAAATATTACTGGAATAAACTATTTAACTAGCACAGTGTATCTGTTTTACTGAGTGTATTCTACAAAAACGTTTATCTCACATATTTTGCCTGACTGACTGACTGCCGTGCAGATTCTGCTAGGGTATATCCCTAACAGCCAGTGATTTGCGTTATTTTGGCAGGGATCCACAAGGGGTCTCCTGAAAAGTTCTTTGCAAATACAGGGTCTCCTACCTTAAAGGAGCGGTGTTTACTGCTGGAACCCAGGGGTTTTTCCAGGGTGTATGCTGGGTGTAGGCAGTCTAGATGCGATCTGAGTTTCCTGCCCATCAGGAGTTCAGCTGGGCTTTTGTTTGTGGTACTGTTTGGTGTAATATGCTGGAGAAGGAGCATCCTGGTGACTTTGTCGTGGATGTTTCCTTGTTCCATTTTCTGTAATGTCTTTTTAGTAAACTGAACCATTCATTCAGCCCTGCCATTGGCTGCTGGGTGGGCAGGTGAAGTCAGGGCGTGGCGTATCCCCTGGTCTGCAAGGTACTGTTCAAAGGCCAAGGCGGTAAATTGGGGCCCGTTGTTGGAAACCAAGACATCTGGTAATCCGTGCATTGCAAAAAGTCTGTTTAGCTTCTTGATGACCGCATCTGTAGTGGTGGTCTTCATTTTGTTGACCTCGAGCCAGTTAGAGTAGGCATCCACTGTTATCAGGAAAGTATGTCCTTTTGTAGGTCCCACGAAATCAATGTGGATGCGGGACCAAGGACCCCTGGGCATTTCCCATTCAGCTGGTGGTGCTTTTGGTGGGGACGAGCATGTTTCTTGGCATTTGCTACAAGAGGCAACCCAGGCTTCAATTTGTTTGCCCATACCTGGCCACCAGGCGTAGCTCCTTGCCAATGCTTTCATTCGAACGATGCCCGGGTGTCCGTCGTGTAACAAGTGTAGAACTTTCTTTTGAAGCTTCTCTGGTATGACCACTCGGTCTCTCCATAACACG
Source organism: Hydrophis major (assembly GCA_033807585.1). Classification (NCBI taxonomy): domain Eukaryota; kingdom Metazoa; phylum Chordata; class Lepidosauria; order Squamata; family Elapidae; genus Hydrophis; species Hydrophis major. The sequence continues at coordinate 90,788,341 of CM066328.1, read as the reverse complement.
TACCCTTTTTGAAAGAAAAGTTCTGTTTGTTTGTTCTTGAAGGGTTTAAAGATGTCATTTGGTTCAATTTCTGGCCAACCCCTCTCCACCCAGCTGAGAACCCATGCCAAACAAGAGTCCTTTTTTGTTTCCCAGGCTATGTCTAGTGCTGTTAGTGGAGTTGATGGAAGCATCTCAATTTGTAGTGCTGAGAGTGTGGGAGCTGGGTCATTGAGAAGTTCTGGCAGTGGAGAAAGGCTCAAAGTGTCTGCATGGGGAATGGCTTTCCCTGGTCGGTGTCTCAATTGGTAATCATAGGCGGCTAAGAACTCCGACCATCATGTCATCCTAGGGGATAGGATGTGTGGGGTCAGTTTGTCACCTGCCAAGATGCCAAGTAATGGTTTATGATCTGTGATGATGGAAAAGGATCTTACACGTACTCGTGGAAACTTTTTATTGCAGATACAATAGCAAGGGCTTCTATATCAAGATGACTATAATTTCTCTCTGTTTTATACAAAGTTCTTGAAAAGAATGTAATAGGTGCCTCTGTACCATTGGGTAGGATGTGGCTCAGGATGGCACCTACTCCAAAGGGTGAGGCATCACAAATCACAGTTAATGGAAGTGTCTCATTATATTGGATGAGTACTGCATCCAAAGTTAAAAGGTCTTTTACTTGTTGGAAAGCCTGCTCCTCCCGATGTCCCCAAAACCAGGAAGCCTTCTTGTCGAGGAGCCTATGTAGGGGTTCAGCAACAGTCGCCTTCTGGGGTCGGAAGATGTTATAAAAGTTAATGAGGCCCAGGAAGGCTTGGAGGTCTGTCTTGTTTCCAGGTCTTGGAGCATTTTTAATAGCTGCTAATTTCTTTTTGGTAGGGTGAATTCCTTGTTTGTCAAGAAGGTAACCCAGAAATTCAACCCTCTCAGTGCATAACTGGCACTTTTCCTTCTTAACCTTGAGGCCTGCGTCTTTGAACCTTTGGAGGACAGTTCTCAGGCGTTTTTCTAACTGACTTCTTATCGGGGCGGCTATCAATACGTCATCAAAATAGGGCACAACCCCTTTGATGCCCTGTAACAACCTTTCCATCAGGCTTTGAAAAATGCCAGGTGCTACACTTTCCCCAAACTGGAGTCTGTTACATTGAAGGCACCTCTGTGTGTAACTATAGTTTGGGCTTCTGCAGTATCTGCATCTACTGGCAACTGTTGATAAGCTTGGGCCAGGTCAAGCTTTGCGAATACTTTTCCGCCCCCAAGTGAATGAAGGAGATGTTGGACCATGGGTACTGGATAGGTGCTCTGCTGTAACACATGGTTGAGGGTGGCCTTGTAATCCCCACAGATTCTCAAGGCTCCGTCAGGTTTTATGGGGGTTACAATTGGGGTCTCCCAGTGGGCGTGGTCGATGGGTTCTAACATGCCTTGTGATATTAATTTGTCCAATTGCTCATCAATTTTAGGTTTGAGAGCAAAAGGAACATGGCGAAGCTTTAGGTGAATGGGTGCGATATCAGGGCTTAGATTGAACGAGATGGGGGGCCCCTTATACTTGCCTAATTCCTCAGTGAAGACTTCCTGAAAGTCCTGGACAAGGGCCGCCTCCCAGTCTACGTTTACAGTCTGGTTGATGCCTGCCATTCAGATTCCTAATGGCGCGAACCACTGTAGACCCAATAAGCTGGGGCGGTCTGTGTCAATAATGGTGAGCGGTAGTATAGCGGTGTAGTCCTTTTTTTTTTTTTTGAAAAAGATTTTATTAATTTTCTACAAACAAACAAGACAAACAAAACATAAAAACATCAACTCTCATATGTACATCCAGTGTGTCAGTTGGTTCATCATTTTTGTGCATTCATTCTGTAGTCTCAATTACAATTATGTTACATAACAACTCATATTGTCAATCCAAACTTATATATCCTAATATCACTAAAAAAAGAAGTTTTTGACTATATTTTTAATCATTCATGCTTTATGAGCTAACAATTCTTTAAACCAGTTTACTCTATAACAAATCATATAATCATATCAAATCAATCCTAAAAAACCCTTTATAAATATAATGTCAAATAACAAAATAATAGCAAAATAAAGATATTCCTTACTGTCTAGCATTCTAAATATTCTATTATCGTATTTTATCATCTAGCCATTGATAAAAAAGATCCCAAATTTCATAAAATTGTTTATCCTCTTGCTCTCTAATTTCAAATGTCAATCTACTCATCTCAGCACATTCCAATATTTTCTTAATAATTTCTTCCTGTAATGGTATTTTCTCATTCTTCCAATTTTTAGCAAATACAATCCTGGCCGCTGTTAATACATTTACAATCAGGTATTTCAAATCTTTACTATATATATCAGGTAAAATTCCCAATAAGAAGATCTCTGTTTTCAAGTCTATGTGTTTCTTTGTCATTTTTTCCAACCACATGCGAATTATAGTCCAATATTTTCTAGCATCCTCACAAGTCCACCACATATGGTAATACGAGCCGGGTATCTGATGACATTTCCAGCATTTTTCAGATTTGTTCTTAAACATTCTTGCTATTCTTGTCGGAGGAAAGTGCCACCTGTAAAACATCTTATACAAGTTTTCTTTATATGCTGTTGACATTGTCATTTTATAATTTTGAGACCACAATTTCTGCCATTTCTCTAGATCAATCCCATATCCAAAATTCTTCCCCCAAACAATCATAGTTTCTTTGACTTGTTCTTCCTCTAATTTCATTTCCCAGTAAATAACCATATAATTTTTTAATCACCTTCTCATCAGTACCCATCAAGATCTTATCTAAATCAGTCTGCTTATCATAGAATCCCTCCGTTTTAGAATCTTCATCATACCTTGAATGTATTTGCGCATATAAAAACCAATTCATCCTTATACCTTGTTCCTCTAAGTTTTGGATCGTTTTAAGTTCACCCTTTTCATCCAAGAGTTCCCCATATCTAACTGTTTGTTCCTTCTTATAAATTATAGGATAGGAAAATGCTTCAATAGTCGATAACCAAACTGGAATTTTCAAATGTGTGGTCCTTAAAGGAGACCTGGACGTGACTGGACCCAGCAACCGGGATTTGATTGCCCTGGTAGTCTTTTAATATGAGCCTCTGGGTAGTGAGGTCTTGGCAGCAGATGTCAGGAATCAGTTGCTTGAAGGTTTTCCAGGAGACCATGGATAAGGAAGACCCGGAGTCCACTTCCATGATGCATGGACGATTTTCAATGGTGACCTATACCCGGATTTTTTTTGCATCTAAGGATGAAGCGTGGCCGATAGTGATGGTCTGATGTGCCTCTTCCCGTCGGGTTGCACCAGTGAATATCCAGTTCCTGTTGTACTGGCTCCACTGGTTGTTTGGGCGGTCCCAATTTGTTGGTGGGGTGCCTGCTGCTTGTCTGAAGTTAGTCTCTTTTCTCTTGGGGCTGGATCCTCTTTTGTTCCGGCACACTTTAGCAATGTGCCCCCTTTTCTCACAGGAACGACAGATGGCGTCTAGGAACCTGCATTCTGATCGTGGGTGGTTTCCCCCGCATCCTGCACATTGGATATTGGATTTACGACCCCGCTGGTCTCGCTGTTCGCGCTCTGACCTGAGTCTGTTGACTTCTTCCTCCTCACTATCTGATGCAGAATCGATGTTCTTGTGGTGGGTAAATGATGTGTATTTCTCTGAGGTGGTGGCTGGGTCGCTGAGTGGTTGACAGCTGGCCCCATTTGCTCAGCGCATTCGTGCTGCTGATTTGCAAGTGGCTTCTGCTGCAGTGGCATTGGCTATGGCATCTGCGAGGATGATGTCTCCCTTTGCCATAATTTTGCTTTGAACGGTAGGGTCCCTTAGACCAAGGACAACTCAATCTCTCATGGCTTCTTCTAGGTTTACAAAGCCACATAATCCGCCCAAATTCCATAGGTCAGCTACAAAGTCCCCGATGTTCTCACCTTCACGTTGGTCCCTCTGGTAGAATTTGTGTCTTCTGATGAGGGTTGGAACTGCTGGGGCATAATGGGCATGCAGGATGGGAGCCAGGGTATCCCAGTCCATTGTTTTGACTTCAGCTGGTTTGGCAAGTGCCTTTGCCATTCTAAAAATGGCAGGTCCGCAAAGTGTTAGGAAAACCACCCTTTTTTTGCTCGATGTGGCATCTTTCAAATTGTTAGATTCTAGGAACATTTGGAACCTGTCCATATATGAGTCCCAGTCTTCGCTAGCTGGGTCAAATGGAGCGGGTAGTATAGCGCTGCTGGCCATTCTGCCATTCTCTGTGCATCTTCAGCCACGTGCTCTGAATAATCTGCAAGTGCTCAGTCAGCTCTATCATCTCCGCATCCCATCCTCGTCGCCAGTGTTAAGTCTGGGAAGATGGGCGCAATAACGAAGACGAGACCTCGGATAGTAACTTCAACTCTTTAATAGTGACTTCAGATCGGAGGTGAAAAGCTTAGCAGCAGCAGCTCCTTCTATAGAGCTGGCTGCTGCTAAAGCGTCCAATGACAGAGATTTGAGCTTGCCGTGTTTGGAGCAACCAATCATGGTAGCCTGTTTACCAGCCAATCGGATCAGCTCTAAACGACCAATTACGACCCGCTGTTCACGGACCAATCAGAAGTGCAGGATTACGAGCCTGCTAGTTCAGAACATTATGTTATTAGATTAAGATAAAGAGGTATCTAGCAATGTACTCTTGGACATGCAATATTTTTTGAATATTTTGAGACTTTTGAAAACTGAATTTTGGAATTTTAAACCCTTTCTAAATTTAATATTTACCCTTCAATGTCCATTTCGGAACTTTCCTTGGGAAAACTTTGTGTGAATACCTGTGCTTTGATGTCAATGTGGGTGCCAAGGATTCCTCCAGATAAATGGCATTCTCAGGAATGATCCTACAACTCCCTTATTTATTCTTCCAAATACCTGTCAAAGTTCTTGTGCAAAACATATGGATACATTCTCAGCATGCAGTCTGGATTACAAAATGGTCACATTACAAATGTGAAATAGTCACACATTTAATTCTGTGGAGAGCACTTCAGCACTAGAAGGAAAATTATCAGATTTTATGTATGAATATCATTAGTTACTCGTGTATATCTAAATGCAGATTGCAAGTCTATATCTGGATCTAGAAGATGGTGGTCATCATCTCATTATCAGGCTGTATAGAGAGCCAAGCAAAATAGAAGGCTTATTTTTTTTGTGTAAAGTATGATACATATCTATTTATCTAACAATCCCTTTCAATCCTGCCTGCTGAATTACTGACAGACAACCAAATCATATTAGCTTTGCAATAAACTAAATCAAGAATTTTCCTTCTAAAATAAACACATTAATTTTACTTTTTATTCATTGAGAACATTTCTATGCTGTTCCCTGTTAAGAGAAAATTCAAAGCAATTTAAAATTACATTTACAATTAACAATGATAGATTAAAACATAACCATGAAGACTTGTTATAAAAATGCATTGAAAGATACAAAGGAAAATCAGCAAATACATATTAAAATTATTAGTAAAAATAACAATGAAAATGTTAAAAAACTTTGCAGAATAAATGCATTATTTAAAAAAGCACAATGAAATTAAATGTCTTTGCTTGGTAGTATTGAATAGGATTTTTTTTTTCATAAGTAGACATTCACTGCACTTCAGCAGGAAGGATACAGGTCCCTGAAGAAGGTCCATGAAGAAGACTTTAGCTTGGGAAGAAGCATAATGGAAGAGAAAGTCCTGAGACACTTTGGTCCTGAGATACAAAAGATGTTATAGGTTAAATCCAGCACTTTTATTGGACTGGAAATGAAAGCCATAAAGATCTTCCAGCTTCAGCAGTGCTCTGTATTAACTGAAGTTTCTGAATAGACTTCAAGGGCAGGTTCACATATAACACATTGCACTAATCTAAGAGAGAAACTACCTTTTGGGGGCTACTTCTGTCCAAACAGAACCATAGCTGACACATCAGCCTAAGCTAGTAAAAAGTGCTTCACATTTTAGACTTAGAATAACTTTATTGTCACTTTAAATGTACACTAATCAGCATATATTAAAATGAAATTTTGTTGCATGTAGCTCTCAAAGGTTTTCCACCTCCAATATACATCACATAAACATGACCAAAAATTATGCATATACCCACATATTCACATATATTATTATGGCACAGAGAAACAACACAGTCTAGTTCGGATGTATACATGTACATGCTGAGCAAAATGAATCTTGCAAGTTTACCAGACAGATGGCATAGGGAACAAAGCTGTTACAGAATCTGGTAGTCCTGCTGGAAATACTTTGAAACCTCCTTCCAGAGGGGAGCAACAGAAACAGACCGTAAAGTGGATGCGTGGTATCTCTAACAATGCTTCAAGCTCTAAACACATAGCGCTTATAAGCATTCCATCAGCCCCTTTTAGTATCAAATATAGATAAAAAGCTATTCCACCTGACTCCAAGCTATGGCTTTGATCCATTAGGAAAAGTGTAACTCCATCTAGAACAGGTTTGTAAAGAAATCACTAATTAACTGCCTCTGTTAGTCTGGTTCAAATAACAAAAGTGATAAATTTGAACTTTTCAGCACTTAAATGTCAGGGGGTTGAGCAAAATTCTCCTACACTGTTTCTAGAGATGGCCACAGAGAACAAAGAAAGATCATTTCAAGGCTCTTCATTCTGCACATAATATCTTTTGAGATTGCCCACCAGCCTATAATGTAATTCTTCTATTTTTTTTTTTTTTTGAAGTTGTTGGTTTAGTGGTTTTACTACAATCTCTAGAATTACTTCTTGAAAGAAAAAATGCAAAGCCATTAAGACAGGGTGTCAAACTCACGTCATCACAGCAGGGTCATGTGACATATCAGGACTTTTTTCCCCTTCGCTAAACTGAGCATAGGCGTGGCCAGCATATGATGCATCCAACCCGCGGGCTGGGAGTTTGACAGCCCTGCTTTAAGATATTGTTGTCTTACAGAAGAAATGAGTAGACTCAGCTGCTTGATATTTTGCTTGAGTATATATCATGCACTGTCAACATTCCCAGCATTTTGGTGGATTTCACCAAATCTAACTCCTGCCAGTTTTTTTTTTTTTTCTCTACCCTATCCTCTCCTCCATTCATAAGCAGAGGGCAGCTGTCACTCTCAGGCTCTGAGACAAAAGATTTAATTAAAATAAACTGTGCCAAGTAGTGCAAGAGTTGGCAAAGCTTTACAGAACTAAGCAGGATTCATATGACTTTCAGAGATACATTTGTTTTTGTATCATCATGGTGTACATGAATGGCTCCTTGGTCAGTCAGGTAGATGGATTGGTGAGCCGTCCCTGAAGGTGAGGCTGCTGGCATACCAGAGATAAAAGAATAATTCATAGGTGACATAAGCAGACCCAGTTATCTCAATAAGAACAGTCACCATGGAAGCAACAGGATCAGGTAACCAAAGGAGAATTACTGCATGTGCTGCCTTAAAGGGAAAGATATACCATACAACAGCTGCTTTGTTTTCTGTATCTTGAAATCCAGCTCTCCAGGCTGGCATAATAGTTTGTGTAACTAATCACTTTCACTAATGTATTTGCAAGAATAATATGGTATGAAGTAACAACCTGAAGATCTACCTGAACATCTTATTCACCTAGGATTACTGTAAATTACAGCACTGTTTAAAAAAAACATTCTCCAAACATTCTTCCTGATTTACTGTTCTCAAAAGACCTGACCTCCACCCCTTCCATTCAGGGGATGCTAGACAGGAGTTTATGTTCTTGTTAGGAATAAGATTGTTTACCCTAACTGGTTTAGGTAAAATAATAAATATGTTATCATGGTTTGTTAGTTAAAGTGTCTGCAACTTTAACTGTAGGAATGTAATTAAGGGAGTGGTTGTAAAGGCACCATAAAAGAAGCGAGACAAGGCAGCTCTCTTTCTCTGGCTTAATGATCCCTAATTACTGGATGGATTCAAGACTGTGTTTTTTCCTTACTGGAACGGGAGAGAGAAAGGACTGTTGATTTATTGTAAGTGAACTGACATTGGATATTCTACACAGACTTTGCTAATTGAATATCCTTGAATGGACTGACTAAAATGATACATGACTAATGGACTGTTATTTTGACTATGCTATAATCTCTAAATGGAATAAAACTATATTCTTGATAGCACAAGCATATCTGTTATTTTTACTGTATGTTAACAAACATACAAACTTATCTCACTCATTTATCTGTGTGCCTATCTGACTAACGCTGCACATTCTGTTTAGCTTGTCTCCTTAACCCTGGTTGGGGAACACAGGCTTAATAGTTCTAACTGATGTGCTTCTGTTCAGCCATGTCTTCATATTCACAGGAACTAATTTTTTTTTCCCTCTTTATCTAACATTTCACAACTCCGGGAGGCTATTTAATATGCTCAGAATTATTTTCAGTTCTTTTTTTTTTTTTAAGAAATTTTATTAATTTTACAAAAGACAATACACAATCCAGGCATAACAACTTAAAAAATCTTTTCTAAAAAAAATAATAATAATTAAAGAAGAAAGCCAATAGAAGATATAAAATAACTCCAAATTGTAATATCAATATTTACATTATCTATTTAACTTCATATCTTATCCAGACTTCTCCTTTTATCCAAATTATATTTCTTGCTTATTAAATTTTATTGCCTTTCATAAACATACAAAACACAAAACATAAACAAAACTAAAACATCTTTTCTGAAGGCTGCCTGATCCTGGGTTGAAACTCTTCACACAGACACAAATTCAAACATCATATTCACTTTATATATCCTTCCATATCTTATTATCATTTTCTTTTCTTTTTTTTAATAAACCAATTTTATCAATTTTACAAAAACAGTGCACAAACAATTAAGGCATAACAGCTTATAAATTCTTTTCTAAAAATAATAATAATAATAATTAAAGAAGAAAACCAATAGAACATAATGATTCCAAATTATAATATCAATGTTTACTTTATCTATTTAACTTCCTATCTTATCCCAGCTTCTCCTTTTCATCCAAATTATTTCTTGTTAATTAAAATTTTATTGCCTTTTATCAATATACAAAAAAAAAAACCATAACAAAACCTTTATATATCCTTCCATATCTTATTACCATTTTCTTTTTCTTTTTTTTTTAAACAAATTTTATTAATTTTACAGAAAACACAGTAAAACAAACAAAACTAAAAGATCTTTTCTGAAGGTTGTCTGATCCCGGGTTGAAACTCTTCACACAAACACAAATTCAAACATCATATTCACTTTATATATCCTTCCATATCTTATTATCATTTTCTTTTTTATATATATATGTAAACCATTTTTATCAGTTTTATATAAACAATGCACAAGGCATAACAGCTTATAAATTCTTTTCTAAGAAAAAATAATAAAAGAAGAAAACCAATAGAACATAACAATTCCAAATTATAGCATCAATACTTTATCTATTTAACTTCATATCTTATCCCAACTTCTCCTTTTCATCCAAATTATTTCTTATTAATTAAATTTTTTTTGCCTTTTTTCAATATACAAAATCCAAAAAAAAAAACATAACAAAACTTTTATATATCCTTTCATATCTTATTGCCATTTTCAATAATATTCTTTGTCTGTTCTATTTCCAACTATCCATTCATCTTTTTTCTTTTATTATACTTCTCCTATACACCAATTGGAGTAACGTCTATAACTCATTACCCTAATTTAAAAGTACTTCATATAACAATTTTTCTTGGGATTCTGTTTAATAGATTCTAAAATTACACAATGAATTTTATACTCTAAATACACATATAAAAAACACAATCTTATGTACCCTCCAGAATCCCTCTTTTATCCTAAATTAAATTCACCCATTGTCTCTGAATAAACTTTTTTTCTTTAGATCTTGCTTCCCCCCATTGAGGCTTCTCCTCCCCCCCTTTCTCTCTTGTTTATTCTTCTCCTTGCCCTTTTTACCCCTTTGTCTTTCCTCCTCCCTTTTCTTACTCCCTTTCCTTTGCTTTCTAACCTTGCCTCCACCTTTCCGCTCATTTTTCTCTTCTTTGGTTGTTTTTATAATTCTTAAAATCCCCTTTTTCTTATCCTTTTTCTCCTCCTCCCCGGAAAGAACCCATTGTTCATCAAAGATGGCTTCTTCTTCCTCTTCTTCTCCCAGTCCTTCTGCTGCGTAGTCAACTTTTCATAAGTACATAAAGCCATTTCTAAGAATTGAAACAAAGTACCCAAAGTATCTTCCTTTTTATATTTTTGATATTCAGTCTTTAGTTCATCCACAAGCGATGCCATCATGAAAAAAGAAACTTTTCCCAAAACAACCACAAATATTTTTAATCAAAAATAATTCAAAAAAAAATTCCAAAAATTAATACTTTTCTTCCTTCTTCTCTTTCTCTTTCTGGGGTTAATGTTTAATCAAAGAGGTCCAAATACCATATACCTTTCTTTGGGATTCTAGGCAATCTCCTCCTTTTTCAGCTTCTGCTCCAATCTTTTTTTCTCTCCCTTCCCACTTGCAATATCAACTTTAAATAATCAGAAATCCATACCTCTAATAAGGGTTTTCCAATTTCTTAAGTTTTTCAATGTCCAGAAACCCTTTTATCCCTTAGCTTCAACTTTCAGAATAATTCACTTTCAATGTCCAATATGTCCAAACATATCTGCTGTTTCCATGGGGTGGGAGAGTGAAGAAAAAAAAAAAAAGTTCCCTTTAACAGCTTCTCCGCCGCTTTCGATCTTCTTAGGGATACAATGTATCCTCCAGCAACTCAAACAGCTCAGTTCCAACAAATTTTTAAGATGTTCCTTGACCCAGCTCAGACAGCACTTTCACTCTTCTTACTTCCTCCAGCGCAATCTTACCCGGTTGCTGGCTTCTTCGTGGCGGCCATTGCTGACCGCCGCTCCACCGCCTTGGGAAAAAGGGGTTTTTCCGGAGGAGGAGGGGGTCTGCAACACCCCCAACCTCCTGTCCGACTCCCCTCTCTCTTCAGCTGTCCCTACAGGGCAGCCATATCCCCCTGACCCATCTGGATCGGGGGTACCTCGGCGGCTAGCACAGCAGGAATCGCGAGCAGTCGAGAATTCCTGCTGCCCCGAAGCCACGCGAAACCGGAACAGAATTATTTTCAGTTCTTCTAATATTTTGAGCTGATGCATATCTTTGGGTTTATCTCAGCATTCTGATATTTCGTGCTACTTTCCTGAAGGCTTTGGGTCACTTCCAGTTGAATGTTGGACTGCCCTCAGAGTTTATTGATTGAGAGGGTGACTACCAGCAACACTTGTTTTTGGCTTTGCTCTCAACAGAAGGCCAAAGGAGAAAGCCCAATCTATATCCCAACAACTGTTTGACACATAAAAGAAAATTTAAGAGCAGCTAGGATAAAAAGCATTCTTAATCCTTGTGTGTTTAGTTACTCGAGTGGGAATTGATAGTAAAGGGAAATATCCTAATGTTTATTCTTAGCAGTTGAAATACAGATAAGATTGTCTTAAGAATTAATGAGTAGTGATAAGGAGTGTGCATCTGTTTCTGAAAGACTGTCAGGAATCATATGTGAGGTGACATCAGGCAGTGGTAATACAGAGGAATAGATTATTAATCATGAGGTAGTGACAGGAAATTTGGAAACTAGAATTTTAGAAGTATTGACTTACAGTGGCATTGTCATAGAGACAAACTGCACAAGATATTGCAACCTTACCTCAATAATCTGGCATGTACATTTAATACATTTTAATAAACAAGGGAATCAGTTTAATTTTTGTTGATTTCTAATGGAAACAATTTCCATTGGTTTCTACTGATTTAAGAAAGACCATGTCTCTCAATCTTATAGACTGGTCCTAAGAACCTGAAGGCAGGACAAGAATCAGTGGATGAAAATTAATCAAGGAAAGAAACAACATAATACTAAGGATAAATTTCCTAATAGTTAGAACAATTAATCAGTGGAATGACTTGCCTGCAGAAGTTGTGGGTGCTCCAACTTTGGAGGTTTTTAAGAAGAGATTGGACAACTATTTGTCTGAAATGTAATATGGTTTCCTGCTTGAGCAGGGGGGTGGACTAGAAGACCTCCAAGGTCCCTTCAACTCTGTTATTCTGTTACAAACAATGCTTAAGGAAGTACTTCCCTAGAAAATGGGCTAAAAGTGATTCCTCTAAGATGAAGGCATTATTATGTCCAGTTCTTCTTAAGTGCTTTTCTATGAGTTATCTCAGAGGAAAAAGAAAACCAGTCTAAGAATTTAACATAATCACTGGCCTGAAATTCTGCCAAAAATGTTGCTCAGGATTCCAGTGCAGCCAGATTTGTTTTCACAGAAGCAGAAGCAGATACCCTATGATGCAAGCAAGTCTTACTTTGCTTTGTTCATACAAGTTCTTAACACCATTTGTATAGCAAAAGACTGCTTAGATCAGATTTTGCTCAAGTTCAGGAAGTACACCAGTTTCCAGGTCTAAGTAGAAGAAAGCAAATTCATCAGTTGTAAAATAAGATTACACATTCTTTTGCACAAAGTAGAATTGAAATTCCTCTCCAGTGCCCCAAATAACTGTCTTCCAGATGATGATAAACATAGCCCATTGCCAAGAATAAGCACCTGTGTTTTGTATTTGTCCTACTAAGCAGAAAAAGAAAACAGTTCTCAGCAACAAATAAGAATAAACGTGGTAGCCACTTCTTTCCATTCAGCATTCACTATTTTAAGATCTGTCATAGTAGATTTTTCCTAGTTCCTTTTTCCTAGTTCCTTTTCTAGTGTGTAAATGGAATCTTCATGTTGATTTAAATTCTTCACATGGATCCATCTAAATGCATGTGATCAACTCAGTGGATGTTCTGGAAGGGCTTCTGGGGGCAAATGTAATCCAAGAATTCTTAAGGTAAACAAATTATACCTAGCTAATTCTAGTATTTTTATTTACTAAAATAATAAGACATAGGCATTATACTCACTGTGATATTCCTATCCTTCCCAGCCTCAAGAGAGAAAATGTGTTTATCTTTATGTGCAAAACTACTGGAAATTGCCTATCTCTTGTAGTTGGCTCTAAAGGACACATGGAGACCTTGTTGGGCTAAAGGCTAAATATTCTTCCTGTACTTGCCTTGATTACAACAATTTAAATGTATGATTATTAATAATGCTTCATTGTGATGCAAAGTTAGTAACTAGCTTTTAGAGGAGAAGATGGGAAGAAATAGGGAAATGTCTTTTAAAGTAAGAGTTGTGTGTGTGTGTGTGTGTGTGTGTCCCTCCTTTATTATTTGTATAATAAATACATAAGTCATTACAAGTCTAGAGAATAGATTTTTGCTTGTGAGACTTGTTAGGTCCGGAGCATGGGCGCAAGGAACAGAGACGAGACATCGAACGGTGACTTCAACTCTTTATTGTGAAATAAGAACAGAGCAACACTTGAGCAGCAGCAGCTCTTTTATAGAGCTGGCTGCTGTCAAAACAACCAATGATTTGAATTTACCGCTCTCACAAGCGTCCAATCAGAGAGGCCTGTTAACAGCCAATCAGACTGCCCAGAAATGACCAATCACGACTTGCTATTCGCGGGCCAATGAGAAGTGCAGGATGACAAGCCTGCGGCAAAGTAAAGCTGTTTAGGGTTGTTACTGATGCGTTGGTTTAATCCATAACACCCCTCCCCCCTAGGTTCCGTCTGAGGGGTGGGGTGACGTATTCTCCTAAATAGGCAGGTCACTTCATCTGTCTGCTTGACCTGCGCTGTTCCACCGGTTTCTGTCCTGGCTCTGGTTCCGGTGGGCTGCTAGCTGGGCTGGATGGTGAAAACGGTCCCGCTGTTCCATCGAATGGCTCTGGGCTGTTCTCTCTGCTTCCGCCAGTGCTGTCTTCTGGGTTCCCTGGATCTGTTCCCATTTCGGTGCTGTCACGCGGCGAGGCCACTCCCCGGCTCGGTTCTCCTTCTGGCGGTGAATATCCCCTGGTTGGTTGTGTAGACTGCTGGGTTTTGATTGTTAAGTCATCTGTTATTTCTTTTTCGGCCTCCTCGATGTTCCTTCCCCCCCCCCCCCAGTTAGAGATTCAGGGGCTGAGATGGACTAGGTGCTAGTCTGGAATGGAGTTGGTCTATGTGGTGCGTCCACATCTTACCATCTGCAGTTTGTAGGCGATAGGATCGGGGTCCCGTAAGTTGTGTTATGGTAGCGGAGATCCACAATGGGTCTCCCGAGAAGTTTTTCGCAAACACGGGGTCACCTTCCTGGAATGCCCGACACTTGCTGCTGGATCCTGGGGGTTGTTCAGGCATGTAATTTGGGTGGAGGCGATCGAAATGAGAGCAAAGTTTCCGGCCCATCAGGAGTTCAGCTGGGGTTTTGTTCATGGTGCTGCTTGGGGTTATGTGTTGGAGGAGAAACATCCGGGTTATTTTGTCGTCAATGTCGCCGTGGTCCATTTTGTGTAAAGTCTTTTTTACAAATTGAACCATTAGCCCAGCCCTACCATTGGCCGCAGGGTGAGCTGGCGATGTTAAGGCATGGCGGATGCCCCAGTCTGCCAGGTACTGTTCGAATGCCAGGGCAGTGGATTGGGGGCCATTATCGGAGACCAGGACATCCGGCAATCTGTGGGTAGCGAATAGCTTATTCAGTTTTTTAGTGACTGCCTCTGTGGTGGTGCTTTTCATCTTGTGGACCTCGAGCCAGTTAGAATAGGCATCCACTGTTAGGAGGAAAGTGTGTCCTCTTGTGGGTCCCGCAAAATCGATGTGGATAAGGGACCAAGGACCTCGAGGCGTTTCCCACTGAGTTGGGGGAGTTTTTGGAGGAGGAGAGCAAGTGTCCTGGCATTTGCTGCACTTTGCTACCCAGGTCTCTATCTGTTTGTCTAACCCAGGCCACCATGCATAACTCCTGGCCAATGCCTTCATCCACACGATGCCTGGATGTCCATCGTGCAACATTTTTAATACCTTATTTGCAATTTCTCCCGGATTACAACTCTGTCTCCCCACAAGATGCAGCCCTTTTGGGAGAATAGTTCTGTCTGTCGATTTCTGAATGGCTTGAAAGTGTCGTTGGGTGCGCTGACCAGCCAACCCCATTCCAGCCAGCTGAGGACTTGTGCCAACACAGGGTCCTTTTTTGTTTCTGAGGCGATGTCTTGCGTGGTCAGCGGCGGTGATTTAAGGATTTCGATTTGCAATATGGCTAAGGTTGGAGCTGGGTCCTCTATGATGTCTGGTTGTGGAGAGCGGCTCAGAGCGTCAGCTTGGGGAATGGCTTTCCCCGGTTGGTGTTGCAATCAATAATCGTAGGCGGCTAAAAATTCCGACCAACGTGTCAATCTTGATGATAAGATATGGGGAGTTGATTTGTTTCCCGCCAAAATACCAAGTAGCGGCTTGTGGTCTGTAATTATGGCAAAGGGTCTCCCATACACATATTCATGGAAATGTTTAATTGCGGATACAATAGCGAGAGCCTCTTTATCAAGTTGACTATAGTTCCTTTCAGTCTTAGACAAGGTTCTCAAAAAGAACGCAATAGGTGCCTCATTCCCATTTGGTAGGACATGGCTTAAAATGGCTCCCACTCCGAATGGTTAGGCGTCACAGGTAATCGTTAAGGGTAGAGTCTCGTATTGTATCAATACAGCATCGGAGATTAAGAGATCTTTTACTTGTTATAATGCCCGTTCTTCACGCCGTCCCCAGACCCAGGAAGCCTTTTTGTCAAGAAGTCTTTGTAGGGGCTTGGCTACGGTCGCCTTCTGGGGCAAGAAGATGTTATAAAAGTTAATGAGTCCCAGGAAGACTTGGAGGTCTGTCTTATTCCTAGGTCTCAGGGCATTTTTGATTGCGGTTAGTTTTTTTTTTGGTGGGGTGGATTCTCTGTCTGTCGAGAAGGTATCCCAGGAACTCCATTCTCTCCGTACAAAGTTGACACTTGTCCCTTTTTACTTTCAGGCCAGTGTCTTTAAATTTCTGAAGAACCTTTCTGAGTCATTGTACTAATAACTCTTTAGTGGGGGCAGCTATTAAGACGTCGTCAAAATAAGGCATGATGCCTTTTATGCCTTGTAATAGTCTCTCCATCAAACTTTGGAAAATGCCAGGTACCACGCTTACTCCGAATTGGAGTCTATTGCACTTGAAAGTGCCTCTATGTGTAACTATTGTTTGGGCTTCTGCAGTTGTCGCGTCTATAGGTAGTTGCTGGTATGCCTGAGTTAAGTCCAATTTCGCAAATATTTTTCCGCCACCCAGGGAGTGAAGAAGGTGTTGGACCACCAGTACTGGGTAAGTGCTCTGTTGAAAAGCATGATTTAGGGTGGCCCAGTAATCCCCACAAATTCTTAACGAGCCATCTGGCTTCATGGGCGTTACTATTGGAGTTTCCCAGCGGGCATGCTCAATCGGTTCCAACACGCCCTGGACTATCAGTTTATCTAGTTGCCCATCGATCTTCAGCTTGAGGGCAAAAGGCACCCAATGAGGCTTGAGCCGAATGGGAGCTACATTGGGGCTGAGATTAAATGATATAGGGGTCCCCTTGTACTTGCCTAATGTTCCTGTGAACATGTCCTGAAATTCCTGGATGAGGGCCTCTTCCCAGTCGTTGCTTCTGGTTTGGTGTATGCCAGCTAGTTCAATCCCGAGTGGAGCAAACCACTGTAACCCTAACAAACTGGGCCAGTCACGATTGATGACAGTCAGGGTAAGCATTGTGGTGCGGTCCTTGAAGGATACTTGGATGTGGCTGGAACTGACAACTGGAATTCTGTTTCCCTGGTAGTCTTTTAGGATGATTCGTTGAGTGCTGAGGTCCTGGTGGCAGATGGCAGGGATCAGCTGTTTGAGGATTTTTCAGGATACCATCGATAAGGATAACCCTGAATCGACTTCCATCACGCACGGTCGATTCTTAATAGTAACCCTTATGCGGATCTTTCTTGCATCTAATGATGAAGCATGGCCAATAATAATGGTTTGGTGCGCCTCTTCTCGTCTCATTGATGAGGCAGGTGCTCAATTTCTGTAGTAGTAGTGGTTGTTCCATTGGTGGTTCAGGTGGTCCCAATTATCAGGTGGTTTGCCTGTCTCCCGGCGGAGGTTGTTCTCCCTTCGGCTGGGACTGGACTCTCGCTTGCTTCTGCAGACGTTCGCGATGTGGCCTCTTTCCCCGCAGGTACGGCAGAGTGCGTCGAGGAATTTGCAGTCCAATCGCGGGTGGTTTGCCCCACAACCAGCACATTGGCGCAGAAGTCTCTGGTTCCTTTGCTCTCGTTCTGAGCGGAGCTGGTTGACCTCCTCTTCCTCACTGTCTGAGGATGACTCGAGGTCTTCGTGGTGGGCAGTAATAGCGTGCTTCTCAGCGGCGAGCGGGCTATCGTTAGCGAGTTGGCAATGCGGTGCATTTGCTCAATGCATTCGAGCGGCTGACTTCCTGATTGCTTCTGCGGCAGTAGCGTCGGCGATGACATCTGCAAGGCTGATGTCTCCTTTTGCCATGAGTTTACTCTGTACCGTAGGGTCATCTAATCCCAGAACTATGTGATCTCTCAGGGCTTCCTTGAGGTTTGCAAAACCACAAAGGCCTCCTAGGTTCCGGAGGTTGGCTACAAAGTCTCCAACACTCTCGTTCTTCTGTTGGTCCCTCTGGTAAAACTCGTGTCTTCGTATTAGTGTAGGTACTGCGGGTGTGTAATGGGCCCGGAGGATCGACGCGAGGTTATCCCAATCCATGGTCTTCACTTCTGCCGGTTTGGCAAGTGCTTTAGCCATTTTGAAAACGACGGCGCCTCAGTGAGTCAGGAACACCGCTCGTTTCTTGCCAGGTGTAGCATCTTTTAAATTGTTGGTCTCTAGGAACATCTGGAAATGATCTATATATGAGTCCCAGTCTTCGGTTGCTGTGTCAAATGGAGCGGGTGGTATGTCGCCGCTAGTCATTTTGCAGTTTGTTGCATGCACTCTTCAGCTACGTGCTCTGTCTTGTTCAATGAGTACTTATTCAGCTCTATCATCTCCGCATCCCATCCTCGTCGCCAATGTTCGGAGCATGGGTGCAAGGAACGGAGATGAGACATTGAATGGTGACTTCAACTCTTTATTGTGAAATAAGAACAGAGCAACACTTGGGCAGCAGCATCTCTTTTATAGAGCTGGCTGCTGTCAAAACAACCAATGATTTGAGTTTACCGCTCTCACAAGCGTCCAGTCAGAGAGGCCCGTTAACAGCCAATCAGACTGGCCAGAAACGACCAATCATGACTCGCTATTCGCGGGCCAATGAGAAGTGCAGGATTACGAGCCTGCTGCAAAGTAAAGCTATTTAGGGTTGTTACTGATGCATTGGCTTAGTCCATAACAAGACTATATCTACTTTCAATACTAATTTCACCCTGAATTCTAAATGTCAGAATCTGTTTTTAATTTAGCTTTGGGAATAGCCTAGGGCTGTTGAGACAGAGGGCAACCTTTTTTTTTTTATTTTCAATCTAGGTTATAGCCATTGAAGTAGAGATGAGATGAACATTTTCTCAAACATGATTTTCTATTTATAATTATTACAGAGGCATTTGCATATTGTCTTCTTCATGGGGCACAGCATTTATCTCTTCTAACTACTATAATTGAAAACAAAAGCATAATTTTCCCTTGCCATATTTAGTTTGGGTCCCTGAATTATGTAAACTCTGGAAACACATGACTGTTTTCACCTACATACTGTTTTCATTCCACATTAGATTTCCATATATGAGACTTAGTACAAATGGTCACCAGAGGTGGGCATGAATATGTATAGATATTGTGGATTAGCAATAGGTCTAGTATGCAGTCTAATTGTGGCACTAAACTCGTTTGTTGGAAAGAACATTTGGCTGTCCTCATATTTTCCAGTGAATTCTGAAACAATAAAAAGCATTTGTAATGAGACAAAATAAACTATAATGGAACAAAATAATACTCTATTGGTATTTCATTTTGGATTAGTTTTTTTTTTAAATAAAGTCCAGGATAGTTTTTTTTAAATAACATATTCAAATATTAAGTCTAATAACTTGGAGAAAGCTGCATCCAATTTTTGTCCAAGTATAGCATTATAATTATAAGTGCATTGTTTTTCATATTTAAACACAACTGATTTTTAAGCAATGCCATGTGCCTTAACATTAAAACAGGGTATTGAAAGTGAGCAAAAGTCAGCATATGAAGATGTATTTTGGAGCTATAATTCACCTACTTTTTCTTGATCTTTGGAAAATGCATTGGACCATATACTTTAGTTTGGTGAAAGTTATTTGTCTACATCAAAGCCAAAAAAGAAACTTTATGATATTAAGATCTACACATCTCTATTTGTACAACTTCTTCCTTTCAGAAGGTTTTTAAGAAGAAGCTGGATGGTCGGGAGTCTTTGTGGTTAAATTGGGATAAGATTAAAAGACAGTGTTATTTGAAAATTCCAGTCTGGTTATTGACTATTGAAGCATTTTCTTATCCTATAATATATAAAAAGGAACAAACATAGATATGGGGAAATATTGCATGAAAAGGGTGAACTTAAATCTATGCAAAAACTAGAAGAACAAGGTATAAAGATGAATTGGTTTTCATATGTACAAAGACATTCAAGGTATGATAAAGATTCTAAAAAAGAAGGTTTCTATGATAAATTGACTGATCTAGATAAGATTTTGACAGGTACTGATGAAAAGGTGATTAAAAAACTGTATGGATATTTATTAGAAATTAAACTAGAAGAAGAACAAGTTAAAGAAACTATGATTGCTTGGGGGAAGAACTTTGGATATGGAATTGATTTAAAGAAATGGCAAAAATTGTGGTCTCAAAATTATAAAATGACAATGTCAACAACATATAAAGAAAATTTGTATACGATGTTTTACAGGTGGCATTTCCCCCCAATAAGAATTACAAGAATGTTCAAGAACAAATCCGAAAAATGTTGGAAATGTCATCAGACACCTGGCTCATATTACCATATGTGGTGGACTTGTGCGGACGCTAAAAAATACTGGACTAAAATCCACATGTGGTTGAAAAAAATGACAAAAAAACATATAGATTTGAAACCAGAGATATTTTAATTGGGAATTTTACCTAAAACATATGGCAAAGATTT
Organism: Hydrophis major; assembly: GCA_033807585.1. Classification (NCBI taxonomy): domain Eukaryota; kingdom Metazoa; phylum Chordata; class Lepidosauria; order Squamata; family Elapidae; genus Hydrophis; species Hydrophis major. Next base: position 90,768,171 of record CM066328.1, on the reverse strand, counting down.
GAAATACTTGATTGTAAATGTATTAACAGTGGCTAGGGTTGTATTTGCTTAAAAACTGGAAAAATGAGAAAATACCATCAAAGGAGGAAATCATTAAAAAAAATATTGGAATGTGCTGAAATGAGTAGATTGACATTTGAAATTAGAGAACAAGAGGATAAACAATTTTATAAAATTTGGGACCTTTTCTATCAATGGTTTGATAATAAAATACAGTAATGAAATAAGTAGATTTTTAGAAAATAATAAATATATAAAGATGTATTTTTTAATTATATCTACAAAATGTTTTTAGGATAGATTTGGGAGGATAATATGAATTGTTCTAAAATAAACTAAGTAAATTATGGTTATCTCGTAAAATATGAATGAATAAAAGTATAGTCAAATGATTGATTAATAATGATATTAGGGTATCTAATTTTTGATTGATAATATGAGCTTTTATGTAAGGAAACTGTAATTGAAGACTACAAAATGGATGCACAAAATGATTTGTAAACCAACCGGCACACTGTTTGTATACATATGGAAGAAAGTTTGATGTTTAATGTTTTGTTTGTTTATGTTTGTTTTTAAAAACGAATAAAATTTGCAAAAAAAAAAAAAGAAGAAGAAGCTGGATGGTATAATTGGCTTTCCTGCTGATTACTGCACTAGATGATCCTTGTGATTCCTTCCAACTGTCATTATTGGTGTAAGATGAAAATGAGACTCATGAACCTCTCCCTATATAGGAATATGTTCTTTGAATTCATTGTTATGGTTCTCAGTGAGCATCTGATCATAAATCTAAAGGATTGGGGTAATGCCAATGTTAAGTTCTGTGCATGGGTGCAAGGATGGAGACGAGCCAGTGAACAGTGAACTTCAAACTCTTTATTTACATGTGAAAACAGCTCAGCTCAATGGCCACAGTGGGCCCCTTTATATAGGCAACTCTTAACTTATTTAACCAATGAAAACACAGGGAGCGCTAGCTCCATTAACCAATGAGAGAGGCTCGTTAATAGCCAATCAGATTCTCCTGAATGGACCAATCCGATGTCGCTATTATCGGCCAAACAGAAATGCAGGGCCAGAACCCTGCACTTTGCTTCAAGCTCTTAATAATCTTTATTAAGTATTTATTGATTCACAACACCCCTTCCCCCCGGGTTCCGTCTAAGGGGTGCAGTCATGTAGTCTTTGAGGTAGGCAGGTTGTTTTGATTGTCTATTTGATTTTCGTTGTTCTCCCGGTATTTGCATACAGTCTTGTTGGGGTAGGACATCATCTGGTGAAGAGGGTGCCTCCCGTTCCGCATTTGAATTTTCGTCGTTGCTACTGCTCTCGGCATCTCTTTGAGATGAGGCCACCCTCATTCCGGATCGATCATGTGCTGCCTCTGAGCGGTCATTACTACCGCTTAAACTTTCTGCTACTTCAAATTCAGCTTCCTCGCTATCTCCTCCCCCCTCGGTTTGAAAATCAGGGGGCTCAGATATCCCCAACTGTAGCCTTGAACACAGCTGATCAATATGGCGCTTCCATATTCTATCATCGCGACATTTCACGCGGTACGATCTAGGGCCGGTTACTTGTACTATAGTTGCCTCGACCCACAATGGATCGCCCGAAAAGTTCCTAGCGAAAACCAAGTTGCCTATCTGGAAATTGCGGCATTTCCCGCTGGAACTGTGTGGTTTTTCAGGTTCATATGATGGATGTAGACGGTTGAGTTGGGAGCAGAGCTTCCGTCCCATTAACAACTCAGTAGGAGTTTTATTGGTGACACTGTGCGGAGTGATATGCTGCAAAAGGAATATCCGGTTAATCTTGTCTTCTATATCGCCATAGTCCATTTTATGCAAGGTTTTCTTGATGAATTGTACCATGCGCTTGGCCCTTCCGTTGGCCGCAGGATGCGCCAGCGAAGTTAGCGCATGGCGAATACCGCGGTCCGCCAGATACTGTTCGAAGGACAGCGCGGTAAATTGGAGCCCATTGTCGGATACTAGAACGTCTGGTAATCCATGTGTCGCAAAGAGTTTGTCTAGTTTCCTGATGACTGATTCAGTTGTTGTATTCCTCATTTCATGGATTTCAAGCCAGTTCGAGTAGGCATCCACTGTTAATAAGAATGTGTGTCCCTTGGTAGGACCCGCAAAGTCCAGATGAATACGGGACCATGGTCCCCTCGGTGTTTCCGATTCACTCGGGGTTGCTTTCGGAGGAGCGTTGCTTACTTCCTGGCATTTGTGACAAGCTTTTACCTATGTCTCAATCTGCTTGTCAATACCTGGCCACCACGCGTAGCTTCATGCGAGGGCTTTCATACGCATGATGCCGGGGTGGCCATCGTGCAAGGTCTTTAGTATCGCTGGTCGCAACCGCTCTGGGATGACAACTCTATCACCCCAGATAATGCAGCCCTTTTGGGAAAATAGTTCCATTTGCCGATTCTTGAATGGGACGTAGTCATCAGGTATCTGGTCCAACGGCCATCCCCGCTCGACCCAACTAAGGACTGGTGCTAAAATGGGGTCGCGTTTCGTTTCCATTGTGATATCTCGGGCTGTTAATGGCGGTGTTCGAAGTGTCTCGATCTGCAGTGTTGTAACCGTCGGAGTGGGGTCATCAATGGTCTCCGGAAGAGGTGCGCGGCTCAATGCATCGGCATGGGGAATGGCCTTCCCCGGGCGATGTTGTAACTTGTAATTGTATGCCGCCAAGAATTCTGACCAGCGGGTCATTCTGGGAGATAATATATAAAGTGTTGGCCTATCTCCTGCTATTATTCCCAGCAAAGGTTTGTGGTTAGTCACCATGGTAAAGGCTCGGCCATACACATATTCATGAAATCTCCTAACCGCGGATACTATAGCAAGGGCCTCCTTATCAATTTGACTGTAATTGCGTTCTGCTTTTGATAACGTCTTTGAGAAATAGGCAACAGGGGCTTCACTACCGTTTGGCAAGACGTGGCTTAAAATGGCGCCCACTCCGAATGGGGATGCATCACACGTGATCGTTAAAGGCAAAGTTTCGTTATACTGCATCAGAACAGCATCAGAAGTCAATAAATTTTTTACATGTCGAAACGCCTGTTCTTCTCTGTGTCCCCATACCCAGGTTGCTTTTTTGTCCAATAAACGATGTAGGGGTTCAGCTACGGTTGCTTTGTGAGGCAGGAGAACGTTATAAAAATTGATAAGGCCCAGAGAAGCCTGAACGTCGGCCTTGTTCCGGGGTTTTGGGGCGTTCTTGATTGCCCTGAGTTTGTTATCGGTGGGGTGAATGCCTTGACTATCAATTAAATATCCCAAAAATTCTACACAATCCATAAAAAAAATGACACTTATTTTTTTAAACTTTGAGACCTGAGTCTTTAAATCTCTGGAGAACCAATCTCAGGCATTCCTTTAGTATTTTCCGAGTTGGGGCAGCAATTAACACATCATCAAAATATGGGACAATGCCTTTTATCCCTAGTAATAGTCTTTCCATCAAACTTTGAAAGATTCCCGGGGCTAAACTCACTCCGAACTGGAGTTGGTTACATTTAAACGCACCTCGGTGCGTAACGATTGTCTGGGCCTCTGTCGTTTTTTTGTCAACAAGCAGTTGTTGGTATGCCTGGGCTAAGTCTAGTTTAGCTAAGACTTTTCCGCCCCTCAGGGAATGGAGGAGGTGTTGCACCACCGGTACCGGGTAAGCGTTTTGTTGAAGGGCGTGGTTCAGGGTGGCTCGGTAGTCCCCACAAATTCTTATTGATCCATCCGGCTTGATGGGTGTTACAATTGGGATTTCCCAGGGAGAGTGATCGGTTGGTTCTAACACACCCTGAACTATTAATTTATCAAGTTGCTTGTCAATCTTTGGTTTAAGGGCAAATGGAACTCGACGAGGCTTAAGGCGGATGGGAGCTATTTCGGGATTGAGGTTAAATGATATCAGGGTCCCCTTGTACTTGCCTAATTTTTCTGTGAAGACGTCCTGGAATTCGTGGACGAGGTCTTCTTCCCAATCGCTGCTGCAGGTTCGGTGAATGCCGGCTACTTCAATTCCAAGTGGAGCGAACCATTGGAGGCCTAACAAACTAGGCTGATCCTTGTCGATTACAATCAGGGGTAGGAATGCTGTACGGTTCTTAAACGATACCCGGACTCAGCTGGATCCAACGACTGGGATTCAATTTCCTTGATAGTCTTTGAGTATGAGTCTTTGGAATCTGAGGTCTTGCCTCTGGATAGTGGGGATGAGCTGCTTGAGGGTCTTCCAGGAAACCATCGAGAGGGACGATCCAAAATCGACTTCCATCAGGCAGGGCTGGTTTTCGATGGCCACTTTCACTCGGATCTTTTTGGCATCAAGAGATAAGGCGTGACCGATCGTGATCATTTGGTGTGCCTCTTCTCGCTTCGTTGGGTGGTTTAGGGTTTTGTTTCTGTAGGAGTGATTGTTCCATTGGTGGTTCACGGGTTCTCGCTTCACAGGACGACTTCCCGTCGGTTGATGATAGTTTGTTCCCCTCGAGGGCTGTTTGGGTCCTGGCTTGCTTCTACAGACCCATCCGATATGGCCTCTTTTCCCGCACTCATGGCAGAGCGCGTCGAAGAATTTGCATTCTGACCGGGGGTGGCTGGCTCCACACCTGGCGCATTGGTACGGCAATTTCTGGCATTGGTCTCGTTCGGACCGAAGTCGATGGACCTCTTCCTCATCACTTTCTGACAATGATTCAAGGTCCTCGTGGTGGGCTGTATCTAGCTGTCCCTCTGACTGAGGTGAAATTTTGCAGGCTCATTGGCGAAACGGTGCGTGGATGGTGCATTTGGGCAGCTGACTTCCTGGTTGCTTCTGCTGCAGTAGCTTCAGCTATGGCATCTTTAAGGCTAATGTCGCCCTTCGCCATTAGTTTAATCTGAGTGCCTGGCTTCTTCTAAGTCGGCAAACTTGCATAGGCCTCCCAGATTCTGGAGATCTGCGATGAAATCAGCAACACTTTCGCCCTTTCGCTCCTCTGATAAAATTCATGCCTTCTCACGAGCGTTAGCATGATCGGTGTGTAGTGAGCCCTCAGCAGGGGTTCGAGGACTTTACTTCTGCCTGTTTTGCTAGTGCCTTGGCCATCTTGAATACGGTTGGCCCGCAATGAGTTGGGAATACTGCTCATTTCTTTCCGGTAGTGGCATCCTTCAAATTGTTGGTTTCCAGAAACATCTGGAAGCAATCCATATATGAGTCCCAGTCTTCTTGTGCCGGGTCGAATGGAGCGGATGGTATGACGCTGCCGGACATGGTTCCGCCATTGGTCCGTTCAGCCACATGCTCGGTTATAGTTCTTCATCGTTCAGTAAGCTCTGACGTCTCCACATCCCACCCTCATCGCCAGTGTTAAGTTCTGTGCATGGGTGCAAGGATGGAGACGAGCCAGTGAACAGTGAACTTCAAACTCTTTATTTACATGTGAAAACAGCTCAGCTCAATGGCCACAGTGGGCCCCTTTATATAGGCAACTCTTAATTTATTTAACCAATGAAAACACAGGGAGCGCTAGCTCCATTAACCAATGGGAGAGGCTCGTTAATAGCCAATCAGATTCTCCTGAACGGAGCAATCCGATGTCGCTATTATCAGCCAATCAGAAGTGCAGGGCCAGAACCCTGCACTTTGCTTCAAGCTCTTAATAATCTTTATTAAGTATTTATTGATTCACAACAGCTAAGATTCCCTTCTCCATTCAGGGATTTATTATATTTGGTTATAGATAGGTTAGTTATAAAGTGATTATATGCATATGATCATTACTGTTTTGTTCCTAATAATTGATTGAATCTATGCAAAGAGTATTTATTTAACTGTTTATTGCATCTCCTATTGTTTCTATTATATTTAGAATCTGAAGAGTCAATATTCACAGTTAATATTGCAGGCCTGGAACAGTTAAAATTATTATAATTTATATTGGTATTTTGCAATACTATACATTTCTTGTTTGAGGCATAATGCATGAGTACAAATCTGATTCAAAAACTACAACTTTGAAATACTGTAAACAATGTCATCAAATTCATCTTTTTCATGTAACAATGCTGATGTTTTTGAAATAGATTAATGAGTGCATTGAATGAGATTAAATGCTTGTTAGCAGAAAGGATGATAACTAAGGAAAAGATGAAAATTGTTCTACGCCATATTTTCAATACTAAACTCCATCAATTCAATGGAATTTATTTCTGAACAGAAAGGTATTAAATTGCTTCTTTCTATATGTAAATTGCAATGTCACTTTAAGATGTTGCTTACATACCACCTTCTAGAATTCAAATAAATGACTTAAAAAACATGAAAGAGACATACAGATTTGCAGATTTACAGATTTACAGATCAGCCAAAATGTGCAAATGCTATTATATCACACATGGATACTCATAAATATTTTTGTTTAAACTTTAAATGGAGCACTCTGACCAGTTCAATCTTCTGTCTACAGAGATGAGTAGAAATCTGTTGTGCTTGAATTTTAGCCCAAACATATTTTATTTTGCAATGCAGTACATTATTCAAACAATATGTACCATATACATTACCCTTGGTATAGAAAAACAAATATAAAAATTAATGTGCATTTTGAGTGAATTATGTAGAAATAGCACAACATTAATTTAAAATTGGCAAAATGTGAAAGTGACAAATGAAAATTGATAGAGCCCTATCTGTACAAGACCTAATTATTTAGCATTTTATTTCTCTGGAGTTTTTTTTTAAACATTTAAACTAGTCTTAGATTGGACAACCCATGAAATGAAAGTTGTTTTCAGGGAACTCTCCTTTTGTTAACTCTTCTAACAAAGGATTGTCCTCCTTAAGACAGGACACATAGCCACTCTAATGTCTTGTGGCAGTTTTCCTTAATGGGGTGACCTCCACAACTATTGAACCACAACTTCTATAGTCCCTAATCATAACGATCAGACATCTAAAGGAAACCATTATAATCCCGCCAGCCATTTCTTTTTTTTAGTTTTCCTGCTCCTTAGAAGATAAGCAAGAGCATAAAGGTATCAAATGTCACACAGGAGGTGGCCATTTTCCAAACTTTAGATAATGCCAGATTGAAGGAACTGTAATTCTTTCCTATCTTTTAAAAGAAAAATGAAATGAAATGGAACTCTAACATTAGAAGTTGTCTCAAAGTCTGAGTGTTTTGAGAGATGACTTCAGCATAAAGAATGCTTTTCGCCATTTAATCTCATGGCCTTGAACATTGGGTGCAGCATGAAACAAAACTGAAAACCAAAAGTAAGAGGGAACATTTTGACCGGAAAATTTTGCAGACTTAAACACTTCTCTTATCATTACTCCTGACAAATGCAAGCAATCTTCACTTAAGTGACATGATCTTTAAGAAAAATATCATGTGACTGCAGCTTGTGATGTAACTGCCACATTTTTCATTGACTCTCAGAAGCCAGCTATGAAGCCCACAAATTGTGATCATGTGACCCTGCAGTGGTCATAAACACCTGCCACTTGCAAAGCGCCCAAATCTCAACCACTTATGACTGTGATGGTCGTAAGTGCAAGGACCATTCATAAAGTTACTTTTTCAGCCCTATCATAAGTTCAAACAAATGCTAAAACACAGCAGTCTTTAAGCAAAGACTACCTTGCAGGCTACATCTTCACACACACACACACACGCACATGCACACATCAAATTTGGTATTAAAAACCATCACAGAAGGTCTATCGTGTAATACAAAGGTTGTTTCTTAGTTTGGATTATCCATAGGAAATAGAGTACTAAAAACATCAAGATGACAATTGGGACTACTCTTTTGTAATGTACTATCTTAGTTCCATTTTACTTATCCTTACATCCCTGGCTTCTGCATGCAATATGACTGCTATGGCTAAGTTGAAATCTCAAAACCCTTATGTCATCTTATTTCCATCTTCAAACATAATAATATCAACATTTTCATACCTTTGCCTCAGAGGTGGTATTCAGCAGGTTCTGATCAGTTCTGGAGAACCGGTAGCAGAAATTTTGAGTAGTTTGGAGAACTGGCAAATATCACCTCTGACTGGTCCCACCTGTTAGGTCTGGATCATGGGGGCGAATAATGGAGACGAGCCGGTAGAAACAGTGAACTTCAAACTCTTTATTTACATGGTGTGACAGCTCAAACTGGATGGCTGCTACAGCCTTCCTTATATAGGCAATTTATTAACTATTCAACCAATAGCAATCTGGGAGCGCTAGCTCTGTTAACCAATGAGAATGGCCCTTTAATGGCCAATCAGATTCTCCTGAACGAACCAATCCGATCTTGCCATTAACAGCCAATAAGAAGTGCAGGGCCAGAATCCTGCACTTGATTTCAAGCTCAAGATAACTTTATTTAACATTTATTCATTCACAACACCCCTTCCCCCTGGCTTCTGTTTACAGGGTGTGGTCACGTAGTCCTTGAGGTAGGACGGTTGTTTTATTAATCTTTTTGATTTTCGCTGTGCACCTGGCATTTGGCTGCACTCTTGTTGAGGTAGAGCGTTGTTTGGCGAAAGGGGTGCCTCTAGTTCAGAGTTCGCGTTTTCGTTGTCACCAATATCTTCGGCAACTCCCTGAGGTGAACTCACTCCCATCCCTGGTTCCTGTTCCCGCGTTTCTGTTCCGCTATCGTTCCCTTCAAAAAGATTTTCCTCAAGTTGAAATTCATCTTCCTCTGTATCTCTCCCCCCCCTAAGTTTGGTTATAAGGGAATTCGGAATTGCCTGACTGCAGCCGTGATCGTAGTTGATCGATATGGCGCTTCCAAAGTCTATCATCAGGGCACTGTACAAGGTATGATCTTGGGCTGGTTACACAGATTACTGTTGCTTCTATCCACAGCGGATCGCCCGATAAGTTTTTAGCGAATACTAAATCGCCTACCTGGAAGGTACGGCATCGGCCGCTGAATCCGAGTGGTTTTTCTGGTTCGTAAGCTGGGTGTAACCGATCGAGGTGGGAGCGGAGCTTCCATCCCGTTAGCAGCTCGGCGGGAGTTTTGTTGGTGACGCTGTGAGGTGTGATGTGCTGTAGAAAAAGGTTTCGGTTGATTTTCTCGTCGATGTTGTCGTAGTCTATTTTTTGTAGCGTTTTCTTGACGAATTGTACCATGCGCTCAGCCCTACCGTTGGCCGCATGGTGCGCAGGCGAAGTGAGTACATGTTGGATACCGCGGTCAGCCAGGTACTGCTCAAAGGACAGCGCGGTAAATTGCGGCCCGTTGTTGGACACCAGAATGTCTGGTAATCCGTGGGTTGCAAACAGTCTTTCCAGTCTTTTGATGACCACTTCGGTGGTCATGTTCCTCATTTGGTGGAAATCGAGCCAATTCGAGTAGGCATCTTCGGTTAACAAGAATGTGTGGCCTTTGGTCGGCCCAGCAAAATCTAATGGATACGGGACCAGGGTCCCCGTGGTGTCTCCCATTCGGTTGGGGTTGCCTTTGGTGGAGCGTTGCTTAATTCTTGGCATCTCTGGCAAGTTTTGACCCACAATTCGATTTGTCTGTCGATGCCTGGCCACCACACATAGCTTCGTGCAAGGGCCTTCATGCGCACGATGCCAGAGTGGCCATCGTGCAAGGTTCTTAGTAGTGCCTGTTGGAGTCGTTCTGGGATAACGACTCTATTGCCCCAGATGATACAGCCCTTTTGACAACTCTGTTTGACGACTTTTGAATGGTGCGAAGTCATCTAGTACTTGGTCCAAGGGCCATCCGCGTTCTACCCACGTGAGGACTTGTGCTAAGATGGGGTTGCATTTTGTTCCTCTCACGATATCACGGGCAGTTAATGGTGGCGTACGAAGTGTCTCGATCTGCAATGTTGTCATCGTTGGCGCGGGATCGTTGATGGTTTCTGGAAGCAGTGCACAGCTCAATGCGTCGGCATGGGGAATAGCTTTACCAGGGCGGTATTGTAGCTGATAATTATAGGCAGCCAAGAATTCTGACCAGCGGGTCATCCTGGGAGATAGTATATAGGGGGTTGGCTTATCTCCAGCGATTATCCCCAGCAAAGGTTTGTGGTCAGTCACAATAGTAAAAGCCCGGCCGTACACGTACTCATGGAATCTTTTAACAGCTGATACAATTGCCAGGGCTTCTTTATCAATCTGGCTATAATTTCATTTGGTTTTCAATAGCGTTTTTGAAAAATAAGCAACAGGGGCTTTGCTACCGTTAGGCAATACATGGCTCAAAATGGCACCCACTCTGAAAGGCGATGCATCACATGTGATACGAATACGAATACGAATACGAATACCTTTATTGTCACTATCCACGTGTACAACTTGCATCATACGCATACACAGTGAGATTAAGCGACTCGTCGTTCAGTACAACCATACATGTTAAAAAGAGAATGTGCATAAGAATATCTAAAAATATCTAAAACAACAAAGAAGAATAAAATGAGTAAAATTACCAGCTTATTGCACTTAATTTGTGCCTATTCACAGTAGGAGTTATTGCACTTGTCAGCCAGCACAGTAATAGTCATGATATATTGCACAAAAATTTCCCAATTGTCCCAAAGTATTATTTACAATATGTTTGACAGGACTTAAAGTCAGTGCATATGTAAGTTCAGGGTAGTTATAGCTTTGGGAAAAAAACTGTTTTAATGCCTGCTCTTCTCTATGACCCCATACCCAATTTGCTTTTTTGTCGAATAGGTGATGTAAAGGTTCAGCAACAGTCGCCTTGTGCGGCAAGAATACGTTATAGAAATTGATGAGGCCTAAAAATGCCTGGAGGTCGGCCTTGTTCCAGGGTCTGGGAGCATTTTTTATTGCTCTCAATTTGCTATCGGTAGGGTGAATACCCTGACTGTCAATTAAGTACCCTAAGAATTCAACACGATCTGTACACAGTTTGCACTTATTTTTCTTCACCTTAAGGCCTGCTTCTTGGAATTTTTGTAGAACCAGTCTTAAACGATCCCTTAAAATTTTTGGAGTGGGGGCAGCAATTAGCACATCGTCAAAGTAGGGGACAACGCCTTTGATCCCCTGCAAGAGTCTCTCCATTAGGCTCTGAAAGATCCCCGGGGCTACACTGACTCCGAATTGGAGCCGCGTACACTTAAAGGCACCTCAGTGCGTTACAATTGTCTGTGCCTGTGCCGTTTTTTCATCAACGGGCAGTTGCTGATAAGCCTGAGCTAAGTCCAGTTTAGCGAAGACTTTTCTTCCCCCCAGGGAATGGAGGAGGTGTTGCACCACCGACACCAGATATGGATTTTGTTGCAGGGCATGGTTCAGGGTGGCTCGGTAGTCCCCACAAATTCTAATTGAACCGTCCGGCTTAATTGGTGTCATGATTGGGGTTTCCCAGGGAGAGTGATCGGTTGGCTTTAACATTCCCTGGGCTATCAACTTATCAAGCTGTTCGTCGATTTTCGGCTTTAGTGCGAACGGAACTCAATGAGGCTTAAGGCAGATGGGAGCTATTTTTGAATTAAGGCTAAAGGATATTGGGATCCCCTTGTACTCGCCTAGCTTTTCCATGAAGACGTCCTTGAATTCGTGGGCGAGGTTCTCCTCCCAGTCACTGCCGCTGATTTGGTTAATGCCTGCCACTTCAATGCCGAGTGGTGCGAACCATTGCAGGCCTAACAGGCTAGGCCGGTCCTTGTCGATCACCGTCAGGGGTAAGTGCGCTGTGAGGTTCTTGAACGAAATCCGGACTTGACTGGATCCTACGACTGGAATCCGGTTCCCCTGGTAGTCTTTAAGCACGAGCCTTTGGAATTGAAGATCTTGGCGCCGGATAGTAGGGATGAGTTGCTTGAGGGTCTTCCAGGAGACCATTGAAAGAGATGATCCTGAGTCAACTTCCATTTGGCAAGGCTGATTTTCGATGTCCACTTTAACTTGAATTTTCTTGGCATCCAATGAAGAGGCATGGCCAATAGTGATTGTTTGGTGAGCCTCTTCTCACCTCATTAGGCGATTCATGGGTCGGTTTCTGTAGGAGTGGTTTGCTGGTTCTCGCCTTACAGGATGGTTTCCTGTTGATTGGCGAAAATTGGCCCCCTTCGAGGTCTAGCTGGGTCCGAGGAGACTTCTGCAGACTGTCCGATATGGCCTTGTTTCCCGCACTCGGCAGAGCGCGTTGCGGAATTTGCAATCAGAGCAGTAATGGTTGGCCCCGCAGCCAGTGCACGGTTGCTGGGTCTTCGAGTAACGGTCCCGATCGGACCGCAGTCGATGGACCTCTTCTTCGTCGCTGTCTGACGATGAAGAGAGGTCCTCATGGTGGGCCGTCAAAAGCTGTCCTTCCGACTTAGGTGAAAGTTCGCCGGCTGGTTGGTGCGTCGGAGCACGATTTCAGCATAGTTGGGCAGCCGACTTCTTGCTCGCTTCCACTGCCATAGCCTCAGCGATGGCATCGGCCAGGCTAATATCGCCCTTAGCCATTATTTTGCTCTGCACATTTAGAGCATCTAATCCTAGAACTACTCGGTCTCTCAAAGCCTCTTCTAGGTTGGCGAAATCGCAGAGGCCTCCCAAGTTTCAGAGGTCCGCAATGAAATCGGCAACACTTTCTCCTTTCCGCTGGTTTCTTTGGTAGAACTCGTGCCATCTTACGAGCGTTGGAACGGTCGGTGCATAGTGGGCCCTTAGTAGTGGTTCGAGGACGTCCCAGTCCATGACCTTCACTTCAGCCGGTTTTTCTAGCACCCTGGCCATCTTGAATACGGTCGGCCCGCAATGCGTCAGGAATACCGCCCGTTTCTTCCCAGTTGTGGCATCCTTCAGATTATTCATTTCCAAGAACATTTGGAAATGGTCCATGTAGGACTCCCTGTCCTCTTGCTCTGGGTTGAACAGAGCGGGTGGTACTACGCCGCCAGATATGGTTCCGCCGTTGTGCATTTCAGCCACATGCTTCATTGTCTTCTTCATTGTTTAGTCAGTTCTGACGTCTCCACATCCCACCTTCGTCGCCAGTGTTAGGTCTGGAGCGTGGGGGCGAATAATGGAGACGAGCTGGTAGAAACAGTGAACTTCAAACTCTTTATTTACATGGTGTGACAGTTCAAACTGGATGGCTGCTATAGCCTTCCTTATATAGGCAACTTATTAACTATTCAACCAACAGCAATCCGGGAGCGCAAGCTCTGTTAACCAATGAGAATGGCCTGTTAATGGCCAATCAGATTCTCCTGAATGGACCAATCTGATCTTGCCATTAACAGCCAATCAGAAGTGCAGGGCCAGAACCCTGCACTTGACTTCAAGCTCAAGATAACTTTATTTAACATTTATTCATTCACAACACCGCCCCCATCTATTCTCTGCCTCCCAAGTCCCAGCTGATTGGCTGGATCCTCTTTTGTTGCCCTGAATAGGAGAACAGAGCTGGAAATCAGGTTAGTGGGGTGGGAAGGGAATGGGATTTTGCAGTAACCTTACCCCAAGAGTAGAAAGGGAATGGAAATTTTGTAGTATCCTTCCCCTGGAATGAGGTGGAAATGGGGATTTTACAGTATCATTCCTCTGCCATGCCCACAAACCACACCCACCAAGCCACGGCACTCCCACCAAGCCATGCCCACAGAACTGGAAGTAAAAAAAAAATTGAATCTCACCACTGCTTTGCCTCTTTTCTTTCTACCTTTACATGACTAAGTCTACTACTGAAAACAGCTTTATTGAGAACTTTCCTAGTATAAAGAGATTTAACTTAAAATGTCGGTTGTCTAGATCAGGGCATTCAAACTGGGCCGGATGCATCACATGTTGGCCACACCCATGCCTGGTTTAGCAAAGGGGGGGAAGTGACGATATGTCATGTGACACTGCTATGCCGACACAAGTTTGACACCCCTGGCCTGGATAAATCTGTAAAATTTGTGAATACTTGACCAGGAAAAGGACATCCAATAAAGCAAATAAATACTTTTTTCAACAACTGACAAAATAAACTTAAGGAAATCCTGTAGAGAATGATGAACATTCTTTTGCTTTTCTTAAGCAGAATTTCACTGAGGATTTTTTTCTTTTAAAGTAAATTTAGATGTCTACCTTGAATGGCTAGGGGGTAGTAAAGTGAAATTTAATAACAGTTCCCTATTCTGTTGCCAGCTCCTTTTGTTTTCCTGATAGCTTTGTTCTCAGTTGTGTTTTGGAAAAGTGTGGAAGCCGTGAATGGTGCTGTTTTTAAACAAATGTTGTTATTCTTTTGCCTAGTGCACAGAGCTGGCCAGAGAGATATGAATCAAAGACACACTGCCAATTTATGAACAAGTGGTTCTCCAGTCACAGATGGTAGGAATATGGGATGGGGTGTGTGTGTCAAGAAAATTCTTTCCTTGGTGGTCCTGGTAAACAAAGGCCTCATTTTTCTTTAGCTTTCCTTTTCTGTTGCTATACTTTCACTCTATGGTGTAGCATAAAGGTGAAACCTCCCATTATAGCACCTTGAACAAATATATATATTTCCATCAACTCAAGACATCCAGATGAAGGAGGACAGAAAATCTGGAAGAATTACCAATTGCTCTCCTTATGGTACTCTACACATGCAAATCTATGTTGTGCCATTTGGCAATGAGTCATACCACACACAATAATAGCAGGACTGGATTCAGCAATGAGACAGTAAGTCTCATGGCAGCAGAATAATTTGATGATTCAGAGACAGAATCTTAACTCAGCAGTGGAGAGTCTCTGAAGATCGCTGGTGAGGATGGAACTATAGTTTAGGAGCTTTGAGGCATCTGATTCATAGTAAGTAATTCAGCAAGCTCTCAACATTCCTTGACATTGGCTCTCTATTGGAGCCCCTGAGAATTTTAATTCAGCAGTATCTAGGCATGTGGTAGATCTATTACCTCTTATTTTAGGTAATTTATTTATATTTATTTATTAGATTTTTATAATGCTTTTATTATTTTTATAAATAACTCAAGATAGTAAACATAATGCTCCTTCTTCCTCTTAATTTCCCAACAACAACCCTGTAAGGTGAGTTGGACCGAGAGAAAGACTTTTAAGACACATTTCTACTTTATCTGCACACAACTCCTCAATATCCATATCAGAGCAAGCATACATGCCATTCTATACAATGAGAGGTGATATTTATCAGTTTCGACCAGTTCTGGAGAACCAGTAATAGAAATTTTGAGTAGTTTGGAGAACCGGTAAATCCCACCTCTGATTGGCCCAACCCCCATCTATTCTCTGTCTCCTGAGTGCCAAGTGATTGGTTGGGTCTTCTTTTGTTGCCCTGCACAGGAGAACCAAGCTGGAAAGCAGGTTACTGGGGTGGGGAGGGAATGGGATTTTGCAGTGTTATTCCCCTGCCATGCCCACCAAGCCACGCCCACAGAACCAGTAGTAAAAAAATTTGAATCCCACCACTGATACAGATATATATTGCTATAGATATCTTCTATCTGAAACATCAAAAATTCAATGGTCAAAAATGAGATGAAAGACAGCTAAAGATAGAGAATGGGGGAGAGATGAACCATAAGCAGAAATTATATCTATCTATCCATCTATCTATCATCTTTTTATCTATGTATCTATTTATCCAGGGGTGGGATTCAATTTTTTTAACAACCAGTTCTGTGGGCATGGCTTAGTTTGTGGGTGTGACTTGGTGGGCATGTGACTGGGTGGGCATGGCCAACTCGACATCACTCATATCAAGGGGCACTTCTCCTTGCCTGGCCTCTCATGACAGTGGGGATGCTGCAATGGTCATAAGTGTGAAAAATGGTCATAAGTCACTTTTCTCAATGCCATTGTAACTTTGAATGGTGACTAAATGAACTGTTGTAAGTCAAGGATTACCTGTATAAAAATACAAAAAGCTTCTCTGTGTGCAAAAAGCTACCCTAAATACCAGCCATTAAATTAAAAATACCTGCAAGCCGGAATTACAAATCAGGCAGGGTGCCAGAGCACCTTGAGGAATTAAAATAGTTAAAATGCAGTGATAACTATCAGCAGCCAACTCTTGCTCATAAAGTGAAACCCTTCAGAAGAGAGGTCATTTAAGTTCTCCAGAAAGAGCACACCCAGGAAAAGCAATCCTTAGATCCATTTGCACCACTTAAAGATACCAGCTGGTCTCACTCACCTCACAAGATACGCTAAAGAAAGCATCCAGATTTAAGGAAAGGTCACATGCCCCCCCCCCCAAAAAAAAAGGCAGTAAAAAAATCAGTGCCAAGCTTGCATCCTGCCTCTTGGAAGTTCACTCTAAAAGGACAGTGCCAGATACCACTAAAGCAGTAAAGGAAGACCTCCTCCCCAGATAGAAGAAACCAGAAGGCAGGAAAAAATTCAAACACAATACAAATATTTAAACCACAACAGTAGCTTGTTGGAGCTGAATAGGGAAAATTATCCCATCAATCCCATCAGGATTAAATGTCACCAAGCACAGAATTAACCTTCACCAAAAACCAGTTTTAGACCAAAACTCAGAAAGGGTAGCGTTTGAATGTCAATTTTTCTAGTTAGCCAAGAAGCCTTGCTGAATGTCATTCATCTTGGTTCCCTGTCATTAAAAGCTTCTTTCTGACAGTGCTGCTTCATTATTCAATTATTTCTTCAAAGTGCTAATTGTCCAGGGAAGTATTTCCTCCCAACAGCAGTGTAAAAATCTTAAAACAACCCCTCCCCTTTAAGAAAGTCAACCTCCAGAAGCTCCGGAGACAGGAAGTCTAGGCATACTGGCAAGAATGCAATAAGGGTGGAAAAAAACAAAAGGAGATTGCTTCTAATTACCAGTTCTCTGAACTGCTTAGAAAGTTAACAAGGGGTTCTATAGAACCGGTCAGAACCAGTAGAATCCCACCCTCTGTCTATCTATCTGTCTATCTATCTATCTATCTATCTATCTATCTATCTATCTATCTATCTATCTATCTATCATCTATCTATCATCTATCTCCATCCTTCCAAAGGACACAGAACTTTCTAAAGACACTGAAAGCAACATTGTGAGTACAGCCTGGACAGTTCAAAAGGGTTTGCTTGCTAGAAGCTGGCTGGGAAGATTGCAAGAGGCAACAGTTGTAAATGTGTAACAATTGTTATAAGTGCCCGAATCAAGATCAAGTGACCATGAGGATGCTACAATGATCCTAAGTGCAAAGACAAGTTGCAAGTCATTTTTAAGCCCTGTTTTAACTGTGAATGGTCACTAAATGAATGGTTGTAAGTTGAGGACTACCTGTAAATACATCTCAGAAGCAGAAAGGAGATGAATATTGGTTATTAGGTTATCCCTCTTCTCTTCTGCAGCATGAGGCAATTAATTTGATGGATGGGGATGAATATATCCAACATTTGGCAAATCAGGCTCTAATAATGAGGCAAGATATAATCATGTAAATACCCATGGGCAAAACATGTAAATTGTACATGTAAATTGAAATAATTTATTCAACCTGGTAGAAAAGTAATCGCTCTACATCCTCCAGCCACATGAAATGTTCCATTGTTCACAGGATTGTGAACGTATGTTCTTGTGAGGTAAGAAATGAGGTAAAGTTTTATTATTTTTAGCCATGTCTTATATTTTCCCCCGTGCCTCATTTTTTATTCATTTCCGAAATTTCTTATTTATATAATGCTGTTTCTTTCTTTCACCACTTGTACTTGTCTGATGACAGCAGAAACAGCTGCTGGTGCCAGTGCTTCATTTTACATCATTACCTTTTTGCCAAATGAAAGGATTCCCATCCCGTCCTTTCCCCAAACTAAATAAATAAGGTGTTCAGGCTGTCTCCCAGTTCTGTGGATTAATTCCTCCATAAAGCACCAATCGGTTGACAAATAAATCTTTTCCCAGGAAATAGATACTGCCAATGAATAAGCAGGCATGCAGATGTTTTTCTTGTTTTGAGCACAATTGCCAGGATTTTCTTTTACTACTAGGTGCTTTCAAAGTATTTTGTTGCATTTACCTGCTGATCACAGAAAGATAAAAAAATCACATCAAAGGACTTTAGGAAACTCCGAATCCGAGGGTTTAATCTTGCACATGAATGCTTCCTGAACTGATATACATACATTTTGTATTTCTTGACTTCACTGCTGGAACTCTCAGGAATGTCTGTCGAAATGGTTAAAAAATCAAGATGTACACCAGGATGGTATCACAAAGCTTTGCTTGATTTTTATGTGTATTTCATTGGCAATAGAAGGTTGGTCACACAGTCAGCCAGATGTTTAGACTGGATTTGCATTTTTATCCACATATCAAGTCCTTTTCCAGGATATGGAATAGGCAGATGTTGTTCTTTGATAGTGTTAAGGATATTGTAGCAGGATTTAAGCTGTTTCAAGTAAAACTGCCTTTTGCAGTTGACTAATGGTAATTTTGTCAATGCCGATAGTGTTCAAGTAGTGATCCAGATGCTTTGGGATTGCACCCAAGGTGACTATTATTATTGGGATTTTTGCTATTATTATTTGTTTTCTTTTTCCGTAGCTGTTCTACTTCTATTTGCAGATGTTTGTATTTTATTTTATTTTTTTCAGTTCTTTCTCTTCTCTTATATTATCTCCAGGCACTTGTTATTATCTTACACTTTTATTTATTTATTTACAAGACTTATACATCTCATACAAGGATTCTAAGTGAGTCACAATAATCCATTAACAAACATGCTTAAAAACAAAAGTATCTTTTCCCCAAAGTGCCAGATCACACATCTTCATGACCCAACTCCCATCCTAGCCCAATATTTGGAGGAAGAATCAGGTCTCCCTAGCTCTCTGGAAAGCTTAAAAATGGAAAAGCAATAAAAGTAATCTATGTGTCTAGTCAAACCACACATCATACATATACTATAGCAAACAACTTTACAAATACCTTTCTCTTCAAGGCCTGGGAGAACAGCCAATTTCTTAAACACGTCCAGAGCATCATCAAGCTGACAGATACCTGGATTTCTGGGCAGACACCTTAGGAGCAGACAGTGCCAAGAGAAAGAAAGCACCTGTTATGTTCTGTGCATGGGTGCAAAGGAGGAGACGAATTGGTGAACAGTGAACTTCAAACTCTTTATTTACATGTGAAAACAGCTCAGCTCAATGGCCACAACGGCCCCCTTTATATAGGCCAACTCTTAACTATTTAACCAATGAAACACGGGGAGCGCTAGCTCTATTAACCAATGGGAGAAGCTCGTTAATAGCCAATCAGATTCTCCTGAATGGACCAATCCGATGTCGCTATTATCGGCCAATCAGAAGTGCAGGGCCAGAACCCTGCACTTTACTTCAAGCTCTTATTAATCTTTATTTAAGTACTTTTATTGATTCACAACACTCCTTCTCCCCGGGTTCCGTTTAAGGGGTGCGGTCACATAGTCTTTGAGGTAGGCAGATTGTTTTGATTGTCTATTTGATTTGTGTTGTTCTCCTGGTACTTGGCCATAGTCTTGTTGGGGTAGGACGTTATCTGGTGAAGAGGGTGCCTCCCGTTCTGTATTCAAATTTTCGTTGCCGCTACTGTTCTCGGCATCTCCTCGAGGCGAGCTCACCCCCATTCCCGATCCTTCACGTGTTGCCTCTGAGCAGTCATTACTTTCGCTTAAACCTTCTGCCGTTTCAAATTCAGCTTCCTCGGTATCTCCTCCCCCCTCGGTTTGGAAATCAGGGGACTCGGAGATCCCCAACTGTAGCCTTGAACGCAGCTGATCAATATGGCGCTTCCATATTCTATCGTCACGACATCTCACGTGGTACGATCTAGGGCCGGTTACTTGGACTACAGTTGCCTCGACCCACAACGGATTGCCCGAAAAGTTCCTAGCGAAAACCAAATCGCCTACCTGGAAGTTTTGGCATTTCCCGCTGGAACCGTGTGGTTTTTCAGGTTCATATGATAGATGCAGACAGTCGAGGTGGGAGCAGAGCTTCTGCCCCATTAAGAACTCAGCCGGAGTTTTATTGGTGACGCTGTGCGGAGTGATATGCTGCAAAAGGAGTATCTGGTTAATCTTGTCTTCTATATTGCCATAGTCCATTTTATGCAAGGTTTTCTTGATGAATTGTACCATGCGCTCGGCCCTTCCATTGGCCGCAGGATGTGCGGGCGAAGTCAGCGCATGGCGAATACCGCGGTTCACCAGGTACTGTTCAAACGACAGCATGGTAAATTGGGGCCCGTTGTCGGATACTAGAACGTCTGATAATCCGTGTGTTGCAAAGAGTCTGCCTAGTTTCCTGATGACTGATTCGGTTGTTGTATTCCTCATTTCATGGATTTCAAGCCAGTTCGAGTAGGCATCCATCGTTAATAAAAATGTGTGTCCCTTGGTAGGTCCCGCAAGGTCCAGATGAATACGGGACCATAGTCCCCTCGGTGTTTCCCATTTAGTCAGGGTTGCTTTTGGAGGGGCGTTGCTTACTTCCTGGCATTTGTGACAAGCTTTTACCCATGTCTCGATCTGCTTGTCGATACCCGGCCACCACGCGTAGCTTCGTGCGAGGGCTTTCATGCGCACGATGCCAGGATGGCCATCGTGCAAGGTCCTTAGTATCGCTGGTCGTAACCGCTCTGGGACGACAACTCTATCATCCCAGATAATGCAGCCCTTCCATTTGTTGATTCTTGAATGGGGCGTAGTCGTCAGGTATCTGATCCAATGCCATCTGCGCTCGACCCAACTGAGGACTGGTGCTAAAATGGGGCCGCGTTTCGTATCCATTGCGATATCTCGGGCTGTTAATGGTGGTGTTCGAAGTGTTTCGATCTGCAGTGTTGTAACCGTCAGAGAGGGGTCATCAATGGTCTCTGGAAGTGGTGCGCGGCTCAATGCGTCGGCGTGGGGAATGGCCTTCCCCGGGCAATGTTGCAACTTGTAATTACATGCCGCCAAGAATTCTGACCAGCGGGTCATTCTGGGAGATAATATATAAGGTGTTGGCCTATCTCCCTCTATTATTCCTAGCAAAGGTTTGTGGTCAGTCACTATAGTAAAGGCTCGGACATATATATATTCATGAAATCTTTTAACCACAGACACAATAGCAAGGGCTTCTTTATCAATTTGACTGTAATTGCGTTCTGCTTTTGATAACGTCTTTGAGAAATAGGCAACAGGGGCTTCACTACCGTTTGGCAAAATGTGGCTCAAAATGGCGCCCACTCCGAATGGTGATGCATCACATGTGATCGTTAAAGGCAAAGTCTCGTTATACTGCATCAGAACAGTATCAGAAGTCAATAAATTTTTCACATGTCGAAACGCCTGCTCCTCTCTGTGTCCCCATACCCAGGTTGCTTTTTTGTCCAATAAACGATGTAGGGGTTCAGCTACGGTTGCTTTGTGAGGCAGGAAAACGTTATAAAAATTGATAAGGCCTAGAAAAGCCTGGAGGTTGGCCTTATTTTGGGGTTTTGGGGCATTTTTGATTGCCCTAAGTTTGCTATCGGTGGGGTGAATGCCTTGACTATCAATTAAATATCCCAAAAATTCTACATGATCCATACATAATTGACACTTGTTTTTTTTAACTTTGAGACCTGAGTCTTTACTTCTCTGGAGAACCAACCCCAGGCGATCCTTTAGTATTTTCCGAGTCGGGGCAGCAATTAACACTTCATCAAAATATGGGACAACGCCTTTTATCCCTTGTAATAGTCTTTCCATCAAAGTTTGAAAGATTCCCGGGGCTACGCTTAATCCGAACTGGAGTCGGTTACATTTAAATGCACCTCGGTGCGTAACAATCATTTGGGCCTCTGCCGTTTTTTTGTCTACAGGCAGTTGTTGGTATGCCTGGGCTAAGTTTAGTTTAGCTAAGACGTTTCCTCCACCCAGGGAATGGAGGAGGTGTTGCACCACCGGTACCGGGTAAGCGTTTTGTTGAAGGGCGTGGGTCAGGGTGGCTCGGTAGTCCCCACAAATTCTTATCGATCCATCCGGCTTGATGGGTGTCACGATTGGGGTTTCCCAGGGAGAGTGATCGGTTGGTTCTAACACACGCTGGGCTATTAATTTATCAAGCTGCTCGTCAATCTTTGGTTTAAGGGCAAATGGAACTCGACGAGGCTTAAGGCGGATGGGAGTTATTTCAGGATTGAGGTTAAATGATATCGGGGTCCCCTTGTACTCGCCTAGTTTTTCTGCAAAGACGTCCTGGAATTCGTGGACAAGGTCTTCTTCCCAGTCGCTGCTGCAGGTTCGGTGAATACCGGTTACTTCAATTCTGAGTGGAGTGCACTATTAGAGGCCTAACAAACTAGGCTGATCCTTGTCGATTACAATCAGGGGTAGGAATGCTGTACGGTTCTTAAACAATACCCGTACTCGGCTGGATCCAACGACTGGGATTCGATTTCCTTGATAGTCTTTGAGTATGAGTCTTTGGAATCTGAGGTCTTGCCACCGGATAGTGGGGATGAGCTGCTTGAGGGTCTTCCAGGAAACCATTGATAGGGACGATCCTGAATCGACTTCCATCAGGCAGGGCTGGTTTTCAATGGCCACTTTCATTCGGATCTTTTTGGCATCAAGAGATGAGGCGTAACTGATCGTGATCGTTTGGTGAGCCTCTTCTCACTTTGTTGGGTGGTTTAGAGTTTTGTTTCTGTAGGAGTGGTTGTTCCATTGGTGGTTCACAGGTTCTCACTTTATGGGACGACTTCCCATTGGTTGGCGATAGTTAGCCCCCCTCAAGGGCTGGCTGGGTCCTAGCTTACTTCTTCAGACCCGTCCAATATGACCTCTTTTCCCGCGCACATGGCAGAGCGCGTCGAGGAATTTGCATTCTGACCGGGGGTGGCTTGCTCCACACCCAGCACATTGGTGCTGCGATCTCTGGCGTTGGTCTCATTCGGAGCGAAGTCAGTGGACCTCTTCTTCATCGCTTTCTGATGACGATTCGAGGTCCTCGTGGTGGGCTGTTTCCAGCTGACCTTCTGACTGAGGTGAAATTCCGCGGGCGAGTTGGCGAAGCGGGGTGTGGGTGCGGCGCATTTGGGCAGCTGACTTCCTGGCTGCTTCTGCTGCAGTAGCTTCAGCGATGGCATCTTTTAGGCTAATGTCACCTTTCACCATTAGTTTACTCTGAGTACCTGGCGCATCTAATCCCAGAACTATTTGGTCTCTTAGGGCTTCTTCTAGGTTGGCAAACTCGCATAGGCCTCCCAGATTCCAGAGATCCGCTATGAAATCAGCAGCACTTTGGCCCTTCCGCTGACTTCTCTGGTAAAATTCATGCCTTCTTATGAGCATTGGCATAGTCGGTGCATAGTGGGCCCTCAACAGGGGTTCGAGGACGTCCCAGTCCATAGACTTTACTTCTGCCAGTTTCGCTAGTGCCTTGGCCATCTTGAATATGGTCGGCCTGCAATGAGTTAGGAATACCACCCGTTTCTTTCCGGTAGTGGCATCCTTCAAATTGTTGGTCTCCAGAAACATCTGGAAATAATCCATAAATGAGTCCCAGTCTTCTTGTGCCGGGTCGAATGGAGCGGGTGGTATGATGCCGCCGGACATGGTTCCACCATTGGTGCATTTCAGTCACGTGCTTGGTTATAGTTCTTCGTCGTTCAGTAAGCTCTAATGTCTCCACATCCCACCTTCATCACCAGTGTTATGTTCTGTGCATGGGTGCAAAGGAGGATACGAGCCGGTGAACAGTGAACTTCAAACTCTTTATTTACATGTGAAAACAGCTCAGCTCAATGGCCACAATGGCCCCCTTTATATAGGCCAACTCTTAACTATTTAACCAATGAAACACGGGGAGCGCTAGCTCCGTTAACCAATGGGAGAGGCTTGTTAATAGCCAATCAGATTCTCCTGAATGGACCAATCCGATGTCGCTATTTTCGGCCAATCAGAAGTGCAGGGCCAGAACCCTGCACTTTACTTCAAGCTCTTGATAATCTTTATTCAAGTACTTTTATTGATTCACAACAGCACCTTTCCATAAAGTCTATCAAAGACTAAGTGTGGGAAATCTCTGGATTCAGAGAACCCCCAAGTTTATAGACATTTGGTCTTGGCAGGATTGAGCACAAGTCTGTTTCTCTCCATCCAGATCCAGACAGCCTCCGGTCACTGAGACTGGATATTGATAGTATCACTTGGTCACCCTGTGTTAATAGGTACAGCTAGGTATCCCACTGCATATTGATAATACTAGACCCCAAACTAATATATGACCTCCCCCAGGAGATTCATGAAGATGCTAAACAGAAGAAGAGGGAGTGTGGAGCTCTATCAACATTAACTGGAACTGGCAATGTTGTGGTTCTCTGGCAGATGGTGCAGACGGCAGATGTATCGTACAGTGAGGATGAAAGGAAACCAGTCAGGGAATCTGAACAGGACTTGGATGAGGGTCCTGCATCTGATGCAGGGATAGGGCCAGGACCATCTGAGAGTGGGGTGCTGCCTTCGGAGCTCTAGGAGTCTGGCAGCAGCAAAACAGAGGACCCCGGGGAGCCTGTTCCCTAGGCATGTGTGTGCAGAGCTGCTAGAAGGCGAGAGCAGCTGAAGCAGAAGGACGACTCAGGAGTAAAGGCTGGGAAGTGATTGCCCCTCCCATAAGGGATAAAAGTCAGTCCTCAATGACAAAGAGCTTTGCAGGAAGCAAAGCAGTTCAGTAATCTCTGAGTCCTTTTTGAAGCTCTGTACTCTGGTCAGGTTTTTCTAGGTTTTTCGGTTGCTTTACGTTAGCCTTAATTGGACTTCTGTTTCTTGGCAGCATTTGACAGCACTGAAAAGCGTGCTCTTATCTGGAATGAGTTTTGGCTGGGAATGCAAGTAATTCCCAGCATCATATTAAAAAAAGGTTTTACTTTTAAATTCAGTTTGTGTTTTATTAAGTTTGATGAAGCCTGGGTCAGAACAAGTCAAGTTAAAAAAGAAGAAGCACAGAGTTCCGAACTAGCAGGCTCGTAACCCTGCAAACCTGACTGGCTTTTCACAAGCAGGCTCAAAATCCTGCCTACTTGATTGGTCCGTGAACAGCGGGTCATGATTGTTCATTCCGGACTGATCCAATTGGCTGGTTAGCGGACTGCCACGATTGGATGCTCCAAGCGCGGCAAACTTAAACCATTGGATGCTTTGACAGCAGCCAGCTCCATAAAAGGAGCTGCTGCTGCCATACATGTTGCTCTGTTTTTCAAAGTCACTAATAAAGAGTTGGAGTCACTATTCGATGTCTCGTCTCCGTTATTGCGCCCATTATCTGAGATAGAACTCTGGTGACGAGGATGGGATGCGGAGACAATAAGAGCTGACTGAGCACTCGCGAAGTATTGACAGAGCACGTGGCTGACAACGCGCAGAAAACGGCAGAATGACCAGCAGCGCAATACCACCCACTCCATTTGATCCGGCAAATGAAGATTGGGACTCGTATATGGACAGGTTCCAAATGTTCCTGGAAACCAACAATCTGAAGGATGCTATGCCTAGCAAGAAACACGTGGTATTCCTAATGCATTGTGGACCCGCCATCTTCAAAATGGCAAAGGCGCTAGTGAAACCAGCTGAAGTCAAAACTATGGGAACCCTTGCTCCCATTCTCAGGACTCATTATGCTCCAGCAGTTCCAACCCTCATCAGAAGACACGAGTTTTACCAGAGGGACCAATGGGAAAGTGAAAGCATCGAGGACTTTGTTGCTGAACTAAGAAATTTGGGTGGACTATGTGGCTTCGCAAATCTGGAAGAAGCCATGAGAGATCGGATTGTCCTGGGTCTAAGAGACCTCACCATCCAAAGCAAGATTATGGTGAAAGGAGATATCGCACTCGCAGATGCCATAGCAGATGCTACTGCAGCAGAAGCAACCAGGAAGTCAGCAGCCCGAATGCGCCGAGTGAATGGGTCCAACTGCCAATTCACCAGCGACATCGCAATACCCTCAGAGAGACACACAACAACAGCAGACACACAACAACAGCAGACGAAGACATCGAGTCCTCGTCGGAAAGTTAGGAGGAAGAAGTCAACAGACTCAGATCAGAGCACGACCAGCAAGACCAGCGAGGTTGTAAACCCAATTTTCAATGCACCGGATGCAGGGGGAACCACCCACGAGCAGATTGCAAGTTCCTAGATGCCATCTGTCATTCCTGTGATAAAAGGGGCCACATCGCCAAAGTCTGCAGAAGTAAACGAGTTTCCAGCCCCAAGAGGGACGAAAATAGTTTTCAGCAGACAGCGGGCAACCACCCATCAAACCAGGACTGCCCAAACAACCAGTGGAGTCAGTACAACAGAAACCAAATGCTTGCTACCAATACCAGACGAGAAGAGGCACATCAAACCGTCACCATCAGCCACACCTCATCAGTGGATGCCAAAAAAATCCGGGTAAAGGTCACCATTGAAAATAGACCGTGCATCATGGAAGTTGACTCCGGGTCTTCCCTATCAATGGTCTCCTGGAAAACTCTCAAGCAATTGATCCCTGACATCCGCCGCCCGGATCTCAGCACCCAGAGACTTATATTAAAAGGCTACCAAGGCAATCAAATCCCGGTTGCTGGTTCTAGTCATGTCCAGGTCTCATTTAAAGACCACACCGCAACTCTACCTCTCACCGTCATTGACAGGGATCGACCCCGTTTATTGGGATTACAGTGGTTCGCGCCATTAGGAATCGAATTGGCAGGCATCAACCAGACTGTAAGCGAAGATTGGGAGGCGGCCCTCATCTGGGACGTTCAAGAAGTCTTCACTGAACAATTAGGCAAGTACAAGGGGTCCCCCATTTTGTTTAATCTCTGCCCTGATATCACACCCATCCATCTAAAGCCACGCCGAGTTCCCTTTGCTCTCAAACCAAAAATTGACGAGCAACTGGACAAATTAATAGCACTGGGCATACTAGAACCCATCGACCATGCCCAATGGGAGACCCCAATTGTAACCCCCATAAAACCTAATGGATCCTTGAGAATCTGTGGGGATTACAAGGCCACCCTGAATCATGTGCTTCAACAGAGCGCCTACCCAGTACCCGTGGTCCAACACCTTCTCCACTCGCTTGGGGGCGGAAAAGTATTCGTGAAGCTTGACCTGGCCCAAGCATATCAGCAGCTGCCAGTAGATGCAAAGACCGCAGAAGCCCACACAATAGTCACGCAAAGGGGTGCGTTCAAATGTAACAGACTCCAGTTCGGAGTAAGCGTAGCACCTGGCATTTTTCAAAGTTTGATGGAAAGGTTGCTGCAGGTCATAAAAGGAGTTGTATCCTACTTCGATGATGTATGGATAGCCACCCCTACAAGAAGTCAGCTAGAAAAACACCTAAGAACTGTCCTACAAAAGTTCCAGGACGCAGGACTCAAAGTCAAGAAGGACAAGTGCCAATTATGCACTGAAAGGGTTGAATTTCTTGGTTACCTTCTTGACAAACATGGTATTCACCCTACCGAAAAGAAATTAGCAGCTATTAAAAACGCTCCAAGACCTAGAAACAAGACAGACCTCCAAGCCTTCCTGGGCCTCATTAACTTTTATAACATCTTCCTACCCCAGAAGGCGACTGTTGCTTAACCACTGCATAGGCTCCTTGACAAGAAGGCTTCCTGGTTTTGGGGATGTCGAGAGGAGCAAGCTTTCCAGCAAGTCAAAGACCTCCTAACATCAGTTGCAGTGTTAATCCAATATAACGAGACACTACCCTTGACTGTGACTTGTGACGTTTCCCCTTTTGGAGTAGGAGCCATCCTGAGCCATGTTCTACCAAATGGTAGGGAGGCACCTATTGCATTCTTTTCAAGAACTTTGTCTAAAACTGAAAGAAACTATAGTCAATTAGATAAAGAAGCCCTTGTTATTGTATTCGCAATTAAAAGGTTCCACAAATACATGTATGGGAGATGCTTTTCCATAATCACAGACCACAAGCCATTGCTTGGCATTTTGGCAGGGGATAAACCAACTCCCCACATACTATCACCAACAATGGCATGATGGTCGGAGTTCTTAGCCACCTATGACTACCAGTTAACGGATCGTCCGGGGAAAACCAGTCCCCATGCTGATGCCTTAAGCTGTTCACCATTACCTGAGTTCCTAGACGACCCAGTTCCTACGCTATCCATGCTACAAATTGAGATGCTTTCCTCACCTCCACTAACTGCACAGGATATCACGCTAGAAACAAAAAAAGACCCTTGCTTGGCGTGAGTCCTCAGCTGGGTGGAGAGGGGATGGCCAGAAATCGAACCCAACGACAAATTCAAACCCTTCAAAAGCAGACAGACAGAGCTTTTCTCCCAAAAAGGGTGCGTATTGTGGGGAGACCGAGTAGCCATTCCAGAAAAACTTCAACGCAGAGTCCTGAAAGTGCTGCATGATGGACACCCGGGCATCGTACGAATGAAAGTGCTGGCAAGGAGTTATGCCTGGTGGCCAGGTATGGACAGATAAATTGAAGCCTGGGTTGCCACCTGCAGCAAATGCCAAGAAACACTTGTGGCTCCACCAAAAGCACCACCGACGGAATGGGAAACGCCCAGGGGTCCATGGTCCCGCATCCACATCGATTTTGCGGGACCTACAAAGGGACATACTTTTCTAATAACAATGGATGCCTACTCGAACTGGCTCGAGGTAAACAAGATGAAGACCACCACCACAGAAGCAGTCATCAAAAAACTGAACAGACTGTTTGCAACGCATGGATTTCCAGATGTCTTGGTTTCCGACAATGGCCCGCAGTTTACCGCCTTGGCATTTGAACAATACCTAGTGGACCAGGGGATACTTCACGCCCTGACATCACCTGCTCACCCGGCGGCCAATGACAGAACTGAATGAATAGTTCAATTCACGAAAACAACCCTACACAAAATGGACCAAGGAAACATCCACGACAGAGTCACCAGGATGCTCCTTCTCCAACATATTACACTGAACAGCACCACGAACAAAAGTCCAGCCAAACTCCTGATGGGCAGAAAACTTAGATCACATCTGGACCGCCTACACCCTGCCTACATCCCAGAAAAGCCCCTGGAGTCCAGCAGCAAACTTCGCACATTTAAGGTAGGAGACCTCGTATTCGCAAAGAACTTTACAGGCGACCCATTGTGGGCCCCTGCCACGATAACACAGATTATGGGCCCCCATTCCTACCGATTAGAAACCACAGATGGAAGATTGTGGAAACGCCACATCGACCAACTGCGTTCAAGGCTGACAACTACCCCCTCCACGAACTCTGAAATTGAAACCAGAGGGGGAAGGGAAACCAAGGATTTTGAAAATGAACTAACACCTGGTCCCAGACACGCAAACCCACAGTCCACAAAATCAAGCCCAGCATACTCACCTGCTGAAGAGGAGCCATGGCAGATGGTCATCTCTCCAGGCAACAGCAGCCGAGCGGGTTCAGCGAGTTCAAAGGACCCAGACAAAAGGGATGAGGGGAACGTTGAAGGCACCCCCAAGTCACCCAGCATAGAAGCCGGGTCACCGATTAACAGTCCACAGAACCAGAATCCGAACAAAGGCCAGTTGAACAACGCAGGTCAGGTAAACAGGTGCGAAGACTGCCTACCTGCGCGAATACATCACCCCACCCCTGAGACGAAACCTAGAGGGGAGGGGTGTTCCGAACTAGCAGGCTCATAAGACTGCAAACCTGACTGGCTTTTCACAAGCAGGCTCGAAATCCTGCATACTTGATTGGTCTGTGAACAGCGGGTCATGATTGGTCATTCCGGACTGATCCGATTGGCTGGTTAGCGGACTGCCGCGATTGGACACTCCAAGCACAGCAAACTTAAACCATTGGATGCTTTGACAGCAGCCAGCTCTATAAAAGGAGCTGCTGCTGCCATACGTGTTGCTCTGTTTTTCCAAAGTCACTAATAAAGAGTTGGAGTCACTATTCGATGTCTCATCTCCGTTATTGCGCCCATTCTCCAAGATAGAACACACAGCACTGTGTTCCAGCTCCCAAAACTCACAGTCAGTTCAGAAGGGCACCATGTTTGATGGTATTAAAAATGATCAAGTGATCAAGAGGCACAAACATAAAAATTCCATCCCCCATCCTACTTCTGTCAAATGTCATCGGCAAGCAGTACCTGTACTGAATGCTAGGCTGATACTTGACTGATATTGATCAGATAAGCTGCTTCCTCTAGGATCCCTCACATCTGCTGTCCAACCATTTTCTCAACAACTCCATGGAAACAGGAGTTGAAGACAGGATAACAATTGTCCAAAAACCCAGGAGGGTTTCTTTAGGCTTTGTTTGCATTATTATGAATACCCTAGGGAACTATAATAATGGAATATCTTAAATATTGTTTCAAGTTCAGATTATCAGTTCTCTCTTTCCTTTTTTTTAAATTTATCATGAGTAAGTTGTTGGCTTTAAATTTTATTTTATTTCCCACTTAAACTCTAGGATTGTGAGAGGGCACAATGGTTCCCCTCCATTGAAGTTACAAGGGGAGATTAATTTTGTCACTGTAACAGCATGCATAGAGAGTTTAACTCATTCGGCACCTGCTGATTGGAGCAAGCTCCAATTCTGATCAGCTCCCACATCAATACTGCTCTTCAGACTTCTCAAAAGCAAATGTATGTTGTCAAAGTGTATATTTTATAAACATGTGTTTGGCCTGCATGGAATTGCCTCTCTCTTATATCAGTGTTTCTTAATCTTGGCAACTTCAAGAAGTATTCCGCTCCTAGAATTCTCTATCTGGCATGGTTGAATATACATTTTTCAGATATCATGAATTTACAGTATCCTCTACAGTACTAACTAGAACAGTTGTGAAAAAGTTTTGCCTTGAGATATTTCAGAAGTACCAGTTTGTGGGAATACCAGTTTCTAGGTAAAAGCAATATTTCACCTAGAAATGAAAAAAAGTTATTGAATTCATAGTTCCAGAGAAACTATGTTCTTCTTAGAGGAACACAGCATTGCCAGCTTTTCTCTCAGTTAACTATGAATTACTTTTTATTGTTTGCAGTTTGGAATTCTCTTTTCTTTCTAATATTACCTACTTTTCTGGATTTACTCTAGTATTCATTATCCATTGTTTCTGAGACCACAGAGCTGAGGTCAACCTGCAAGATAATTCAGTATATAGTATGCAGCTTACCCTCTGTCTCTGTTATTATTCTAAAGTAAGCATACAGAGTCCAAATCTAGGAAAGCAAGGTTACCACCCATAACCATCTGCTTGCTTGTAATTTCCTCCCCCTCCCTAGCCTTGTTTACAGTACTACAATTTGGACCTTTTTACTAATTCTTTAAGCTCCCACAGGATATACAAAGAGATTCAGAAAGCAAACAGCTGGAAACAAAAGATTTCACCAATCCATCTGCCTGCATACAGTAGCCCACCTGTTCACCTATTTTAAAAAAGTAGGTTAGCTTTATATATGATAAAGCTTTTACACATTCTTTCATTTAATACTCAGCTCAGCAACAAAATGTAGCCACAATGTTCCAATGGAGTTCCCTGTTCATTTATCTTGCTGCAAATATTCAAATTTCATTACCTCTTTGCACGTTCAGTCACCAGGTTGATTTTGGCAGGATTGTCTATTTAATTAATGCTGCCCACCAGGCATGCACACATGTTGTTTTCATTTCTTTAAATCATACCATCTTGCTGACACCTTCCATTTTTTGAGTGAACAGTGCCATTTTGTCTAAGTATGGTTTGTCAGTAGAAGAATAAATTTGTAATTAGTTTACCAAAATCTGTTTTAGGGCAGCCTGTGAAAATTAGTTTCTGTTGGAGGAGGAGGAAGGAAAGAAAAAAAAACATTTCAAGGGGTTTCTAAGTTTGCATCAATCAAGTAAAGATGGAGGGGGGGGTAAAAGTGGAGTTACCATATTTATAATTTATAAGTTCTGGAACACAACTTGATTCCAATTTGGCCTTCATGGAATAGCAATGTATGATAATGATATATTAATAGATATAATATATAATAAATATAATAGACGTAATTAAGAGTTCCTGAGTAAGCAGCATAACAAAATTGCTGTGATGCCAATAGTCCATCTGGAATAAGGGTAGACAGCTGATGCAATATTGATTTGTCTGTGGGGTCCTTGATACTCTCTGAGCTTGGTAGTTATCTTGCAGATATTTCATTATCCAATCAAGTGACATCAAATTCCACTCCCTTCTAGCCCTGATGATGTTACCTGGATTGGTAATGGTATAATTGCAAGAAAACAACCAAACTCAGCTAGCTCAAGGACCCCACAGTTCAATCCTGAACTACAAATATCTCTTTTATTGACAACTACTCAATCATGTGCTAAATTCCTCTACTTCTATTCATTTGAGTGTTTTGTTTGAATAACAAAGCTTCTCATGACTGAGTTGGCTATAGCAGTAGCCATATTATTATTTTTTAAAGGGTAAAAAACCACTTCCAATGTATAGATCTTTGAAAACTGGGCCTAATTTCTCTTACAGTACCATTTTGCAGATATCCTTGATTGTTTTTTGATTATTTTTGATTATTTGATTATTTGATTATTTTTGATTTATTTATTTTTTTAAAAGTGGTTTTTGAAATTACTGTAAAGGGACAATGCCATATTTTGGGGTCTTGAAAAAACCGGACAAAAGAATGTTGGCATTCCTCTTCCCCATCACTGCACATACAGAAAAAAATAGTTACTATTAAGAGGCCCTTCTCTATTGCAATTTCCAATTTAGGATATTTTAGCATAACGAAAAGACTTTTAACCATGAAGTTTCTTAACACTGTTTCATCAGAAGTCCATCAGACTGTGTGTGTTTTTTTTTTATATAGCAGTCCTGAGTTTCTTTAATGCCATGGAGTTAAGAAACTTACACCATCTAATATAACCTCCTGGTTTTGTCTTGTTTTGTACTTTGGGTCTTTAAAACTATGTTTGCCTGGTTTATCAGTATTCCCAGTAGGTACTAAACAGTTCAAACATTAGTGAATTCCCACTTCCATCCCTTCTAAATTTTTTAAAGGCATTCATCGTTTTGTTGCTAAGTAGCCTATTGTTGGTGTTGTTTTTTGTTCGCAGTCCATTGCATTATTGCTCTCTGCCTTTTTAAAATTTAT
Source organism: Hydrophis major (assembly GCA_033807585.1). NCBI lineage: Eukaryota > Metazoa > Chordata > Lepidosauria > Squamata > Elapidae > Hydrophis > Hydrophis major. The sequence goes on along the minus strand of CM066328.1, from coordinate 90,735,072 downwards.
TTTCATCAATTTTTCAGCCAAGGCTATGTGTTGTTGTTGCTTTTAAAATGGGACAACATGCAATTATTTACATGGCTGCTGCCTCTATTGTAATGTAATCTTATGACCATTTTAATACTGGCTGAGTATTCAGGCAACCAAGGTCTATGCCGTATACTCTGCAGTACTAGGAGCCCTGGTGTATTGTTACTGAAAACTGTTTATTCCTCAACAATCTTGATGGTTATACAGATGCCAGCAAAGTTTCTGGTGTGGTTTCAAGTACTATAAAAGAAGGGAAATGGAAGCCTTACATTGTTTCAGAAATGGCACTGAGCCTTTGGTATGTGTCTGGAAAAGAGACAGACAGACAGACAGGGCTGATTAAGAGAGAAACAGGGTGATAAAACCAAGTGGAAAATTGATCTGCAAAGCTTGCAAATTTATTTGTAAAATTCCCCTCCATTAGCTTCTGAATTAGAATATTCTGCCAAAAGTGAGATTAACCCTTGGTAGGTTTGGTTAGCTCTTTGTTTTCCCTGAATAATCTCTTTATCCATTTGTCTGAATCTGAAATCTGCAACATTCCTAAGAAAAAGTTAGCGTCGTTGATTTCCCCCCCCCCTACTTTTGTGAATAAGCATACCAAGGTTTGGGGTTTTTTGGCCGGGGTTACAAAAAAAACCCAAATTCTCTGTTTTTTAACATTCAAGCAGCACATTGCAGAAAGCAAGCCTGAATGGACATTGGGAGGTATAAAGGTAGAGATTTTGTTAAATAGCAATCAAAGCAAACAGAATTACAATTTCTCCCATCAGCAGGGGATGCACTATAAAGTGATTTTGGAGTGGGCACCAGGGGTGAAATTCAACCACCTTGTATCACCTTGGCAGAGGTGGTATGGATGATTTGAATCAGTTTGGTGGGCTGGAAGGGACCATTTGAATTGGTTGACCCCACCCATACATGCCTGCCTTCTTCCTTTTAGAAACTGAGACTGCACAAGCCATGCCCACTGTTCCATACTAGCAGGCTTGAAGGCCTGCGTTCCTATTGGTCCAGAAAAGCCAGGCTGTGGTTGGACAGAATAAGCAATCCTGATTGGTTTGTATCTGGGCTGCCACAATTGGGTAAAACCAAGCGTGGCAAGCTCAAAAACTTGTCATAGGCTGCCTACCTGCAACCAGCTCTATAAAAAGGGCTGCTGCGGCTAGGGTTGTTGTCTCAGTATCTGACTTCCTAATAAAGAGCTGTTGTTACTACCTTGAGTCTCGTCTCTCCTTGGGACCCACTACCCAGACATAACACTGGTGATGAGGATGGGATACTGAGACAACAAGAGCTGACCAGCACGTGGCAGAGAACGCAGGGACGACCAGCAAAATGGCTAGCAGTGCCGTGTCGCCCGCACCATTCGATCTGGCCAGCGAAGACTGTGAGTCCTATATTGATCACTTCCAAATGTTTTTGGAATCAAACAACCTAAAAGACGCCACCGGAAGCAAGAAGCGAGCGGTCTTTCTGACACACTGTGGACCCGCCATTTTTAAAATGGCCAAAGCACTTGTGAAGCCTGCAGAAATCAAGACAATGGATTGGGACACCCTGGCTCCCATCCTTAAGAACCACTACACTCTGGCAGTACCGACTCTCATCCGTAAGCATGACTTTTACCAGAGAGATCAATGCGAGGGCGAGAGCATCGGAGAGTTCGTAGCCAACCTTCATCAATCTAGACGAGGCTATGCAAGACCGAGTCGTCCTCGGCCTGAAAGACCCAACCCTACAAAGCAGGTTGATGGCAAAATGGGACATTTCCCTCGCCGATGCCATAGCCGAAGCCACTGCAGCTGAGGCCACCTGCAAGTCAGCGACGCGAATGCAGTGTTCCAACGGAACCAACCGCCAACCCACCAGTGAGACAGCAACTGCATCAGAGAGACACACAGCATCCACCCACCATGGCGACATCGAATCCCCTTCCGACAGCGATGAAGAAGAAATTCACAGACTCCAGTCGGAACGCGAGCGATGAGACCGGCATGGTCATAAGTCGAGTTACCAATGTGCCAGCTGTGGAGGAAACCACCCGCATTCCGAATGTAAGTTCCTGGATGCTGTTTGCCGTTTTTGCAAGAAGCGAGGACATATTGCCAAAGTATGCCGCAACAAACAAAATTCAAGCCCCCAATGACGAGGAAACAGCCCAAGAAAAAGTGATGGTACCCCCGCCATGAACCAGGACCACCAAAATGACAGCAGATGGAACCAGGACAACCGCCCCAGAAAATTCAGTGATGTACCCAGACGAGAAGAAGCGCACCAAACAGTCATCATCGGCCACGCTTCATCAATAGACGCATGAAAAATACGTGTAGAGGTCACCATCGAGAATCAACCTTGCACCATGGAGGTAGACTCCGGCTCCTCCCTCTCTATGATCTCCTGGAGGACCATAAAATGACTGATTCCCAGCATCTGCTGCCAAGAGCTTAGCAACCAGAAACTATTAAAAGACTATCAAAGTAACCGCATTCCAGTTGCGGGCACTGGACATTTTAAAGTGTCCTTCAAGAACCTCACCACCATCCTACCACTCACCATCGTTGACCGGGATCAACCCAGCCTACTTTGGTTGCAGTGGTTCGCACCATTGGAGATCGAGATGGCAGGCATCAACCACACAGAAAACGACGACTGGGAAGAAGTGCTCGTCCGTGACTTCCAAGAAGTCTTCAGTGAAAATTTAGGCAAGTACAAGGGGTCCCTTATCTCCTTTAATCTTAGCCCTGACATCGCTCCCATCCACCTCAAACCACACCGAGTGTCTTTTGCACTCAAGCCTAAGATAGACAAACAATTAGACAAACTAATAGTGCAAGGCGTGCTTGAACCCATTGATCACGCCTGTTGGGAGACCCCAATTGTCACCCCCATCAAACCAGATGGCTCCCTGAGAATTTGTGGTGACTACAAGGCCACCCTCAACCACACATTGCAGCAGAGCGCCTACCCGGTGCTGGTGGTCCAACATCTTCTACACTCACTAGGGGGTGGCAAAATCTTTGCAAAGCTCAATCTGGCTCAAGCTTATCAACAGCTGCCAGTCGATGCTGAAACTGCGGAAGCCCAAACTATAGTGACACATAGAGGGGTGTTCAAGTGTAACCAGCTCCAGTTTGGGGTCAGCGTCGCACCAGGGATTTTTCAAAGTCTTATGGAGAGGTTGCTGCAGGGAATTAAAGGAGTCTTGCCCTATTTTGACGAGGTTTTAGTAGCAGGCCCCACCAAAAAACAATTAGAAAAATGACTAAGGGCAGTCCTACAGAAATTCAACAATGCTGGCCTCAAGGTGAAAAAGGAAAAGTGCCAATTATGTACTGAAAGGGTTGAATTTCTTGGATACCTCCTTGACAAGCAGGGAATTCACCCTACAGACAAAAAATTGAAAGCTATCAAAAACGCCCCCAGACCAAAGAACAAATCGGACCTCCAAGCCTTCCTCGGACTCATCATTTTTTATAACATTTTCCTACCCCAGAAAGCAACTGTTGCGTAACCCCTGCATCGACTCCTTGACAAAAAGACTTCCTGGATATGGGGACGGAGAGAGGAGCACGCTTTTCACCAAATAAAAAACCTTTTGATTTCAGACACAGTCCTTATTCAATATAATGAAACATTACCATTGACCATTACTTGTGACGCATCGCCTTTCAGGGTTGGCGCCATCCTGAGCCACATTTTACCGAAAGGAACAGAAGCCCCTGTTGCCTTCTTTTCCAGAACCTTGTCCAAGCCAGAGAGGAACTATAGCCAGCCGGACAAAGAAGTCCTCGCCATCGTTTCCGCAGTAAAGAGATTCCACGAATACATTTATGGTAGGACATTTTCCATTATTACAGACCATAAGCCCCTACTTGGTATATTGCCGGGTGACAAACCCACTCCATACATCTTGTCACCCAGAATGACAAGATGGTCTGAATTTCTTGCCGCGTACAATTACAAATTGATACATCGCTCAGGCAAGTCTATCTCGCATGCTGATGCCTTAAGCCGTTCCCCCTTGCTGGATTTGCAAGACGATCCAGCACCCACATTACCAGTCTTGCAAATTGAAACTATACCAATGCCACCAGTCACCGTGCAAGGCATTGTACATGAAACTAAAAAGGACAAACGCTTGGCGCAAGTGCTCAGCTGGGTGGAGAGGGGATGGCCAGAAACCAAGCCAAATGAACTATTTAAACCATTTAAAAGCAGGCAAACTGAACTCTTTTCACAAAAAGGTTGCGTGTTGTGGGGAGACCGGGTAGTAATATCAGAGACACTACAGAAAAAAGTTTTAGACTTGCTACATGAAGAGCACCCCAGTATTGTGTGCATGAAAGCTCTGGCCAGGAGCTATGCCTGGTGGCCAGGCATGAACAAGCAAATTGAAACCTGGGTCGCCACTTGTAACAGATGCCAGGAGACTCGCTCGGCTCCCCCAAAAGCCCCACCATTAGAATGGGAAACACCCAGAGGCCCTTGGTCACGCATCCATATCGACTTCGCAGGGCCAACCAAGGGCCATACCTTCTTAATTACTGTTGACGCGTATTCCAATTGGCTCGAGGTGAGCACAATGAAGACAACCACCATGGAAGCTGTCATCAAAAAATTAAATAGACTTTTCGCCACGCATGGTCTGCCAGATGTTATAGTATCTGACAATGGCCCACAATTTACTGCATTGGCATTCGAGCAATACTTGGCAGACCATGGCATCTGACACGCATTAACCTCACCAGCTCATCCGGCAGCGAACAGTAGAGCGGAACGCATGGTTCAATTTACAAAAAAACACTGCACAAAATGGAACATGGCAACATCCATGAGAAGATGCATCACCAAGATGCTTCTCCTACAGCACATCACACCGAATACCTTCACCAACAAGACCCCAGCCAAACTTCTAATGTGCAGAAAACTCAGGTCACCTCTAGACCGCCTGCACCCTGCCTACACCCCAGAAAAACCCATCGGTTCCAGCAGCAAACACCGCATTTTCAAAGTAGGAGACACTGTGTTTGCCAAAAACTTCACAGGGGACCCAATTTGGATCCCTGCAAAAATCACGCAAATCACACGTCCCCACTCCTACCGGCTGGAGACCACCAACAGAAGATCGTGGAAACACCACATTGACCAGCTAAGATCCAGGCTGGCCACTTCCACAGTCTCTAACCAAGAAATCAGAGGGGGGGGGGTGAAATCTCAAGTGCAGGAAAAGAACAAGCACCTGTGCTAGCAGAACACCCCCTACAAACATTAAATAAAAACCAACAATACTTACCAGCCCGAAGAGAGCCATGGCAGATGGGTACTTTGCCTGGAAGCAGCAGCCGGACAAGCTCTACCAGCCCAGAGAACCCAGGTGGGAGCAGCAGAGCGAACGACTCAACCAACCCGGGATCACCAGGTGGGAGTCGCAGCTGTGGGATTGGCTCACCCTTCCAGGCAGTTCCATCTAGCTGCTTGAGAGCGACGCGGAGCCCGTTTAAACCTGATGACGAACAGAGACTTTGTGAACTGCGCAAGTCCAGTAGGCAGGTACAAAGACCTACCTACTTGCGTGAGTATGTTACCCCACCCCTTGGACAGAACCAAGAGGGGAGGGGTGTTTCATACTAGCAGGCTTGAAGGCCTGCGTTCTTATTGGTCCAGAAAAGCCAGGCCGTGATTGGACAGAATAAGCAATCCTGATTGGTTCGTATTCGGGCTGCCGTGATTGGGTAAAACCATTAAAACCATTTAAAAATGGTTTTGAGCAGCAAGCTCAAAAGCTTGTCATAGGCTGCCTAGCCGCAGCCAGCTCTATAAAAAGGGCTGCTGTGGCTAGGGTTGTTGTCTCAGTATTTGACTTCCTAATAAAGAGCTGTTGTTACTACCTCGAGTCTCGTCTCTCCTTGGGACCCACTACCCAGACATAACACTCACCAAGCCACACCCACAGAGCCGGGAAGAGAAATTTTTGAATTTCATCTCTGGACTGGGGACAATGATCTGAATTAACAGGAAGATATCCTGTGTGCATTTTGCAAAAGCAGTTTGCATACCTGAAATGATATACCTTTGGTCCAATCTCCTTTCCTACATACATAATGACAGAGTCCAAAAAGAGAAAGGGAGACCCTGCTGCATTGAAATCCATGCATGTATCCTTGGACATACTGTATCTTATAACTGACACTGACCATATGATAGAATAGAATAGAGCTGGAAGGGACCTTGGAGGTCTTCTAATCCAGCCCTCTGCTCAAGCAAGAGAACGTTTACCATCTTAGATAAGTGACTGTCCAGTCTCTTCTTAAAAACATCCAGTGGTGGAGAGCCCACAACTTGTGAAGGCAAAGCTGTTCCACTGGTTTATTGTCCTCACTTTTAGGGAATTTCTCCTTAATTCCAGGTTGCTTCTCTCTTTGATTAATTGTTTCTTGTCCTGCCCTCTGGTGCTTTGGAGAATAATTTGACACCACCACCCCCTACTCTACTTTGTGGCAGCCCCTCAAGTACTGATACCACATGTGTTTCCAAAACTTTCATTTACCATGATTAAAGACTGAAGTGGAAGGCTGTGAGAGTGAAAAAGGAGTGGCGGGAGGAAGCATGCCACTTTCTTCAGTATAAATAGGAAGATCTTGTTATGAAGATTTTAGCTGCTCAAGTAAGAAAGATTTATTTTACTTTGGATACTTGTAAATAGCCATCTTCGAATAAATATTAAAGAACATTTTTTAAAGCATGTTAGGATTGCAGTTGGGCAGAACAGTTCATAATGCTTGTAGTCAGTTTGACATGTAAGGTATTCATCTATTCTTCTACTGGCAGTTATTAGTTTACTTTTCAGTAAGGGTTTATATCAATATTTATCCTATAAAGCAACCACTGGCCTAAAAGCAGCATCTGCTAGCCTTATGAGGTCTCAAAAAAACCCCACCCACCATTTACTTAGTAGAGGTTAAAATATAAAGGTATTTGTTGTGAATGCATAATACCAATAAAGTTATCATTGAGCTTGAAGTCTAGTGCAGGGTTCCGGCCCTGCACTTCTGATTGGCTGTTAATGGCAGGATCGGATTGGCCTGTTCAGGAGCATCCGATTGGCCATTAACAGGCCATTCCCATTGGTTAAGGGAGCTAGCACTCCAGGTTCGCTATTGGTAAGTAGTTAATGAGTTGCTTATATAAGTAAGGCTAGAGCAGCCCTTGAGCTGAGCTGTCACAATATGTAAATAAAGAATTTGAAGTTCACTGTTTCTACCGGCTCGTCTCCATCATTCGCACCCATGCTCCAAACTTAACACTGGTGACGAGGATGGGATTGGATGACATCAGAGCCAACTAAGCACGTGACGGAAGCGCACAATGGTGAAACCATGTCCGGCGGCGCAATACCACCCACTCCATTTGATCCAGCTCAAGAGGACTGGGAGTCTTACATGGATCGTTTCCAAATGTTTTTGGAAACAAATAATCTGAAGGATGCAACAGCCGGGAAGAAACGGGCGGTATTCCTGACGCACTGCGGGCCAACGGTATTTAAAATGGCTAAGGCATTAGCCAAACCGGCTGAAGTGAAGGCCATGGACTGGGACGTCCTTGAACTGCTGCTAAGGGCCCACTACGCACCCACCGTTCCAACGCTCGTAAGACGACACGAGTTCTATCAACGGAACCAGCAGAAAGGAGAAAGCGTCACCAATTTCGTTGCAGACCTCCGGAACTTGGGAGGCCTTTGCGATTTTGCCAACCTGGAAGAGGCTTTGAGAGACAGAGTAGTCCTCGGGCTAAACATTCTAAATGTACAGAGCAAAATAATGGCAAAGGGCGACATCACCCTTAAAGACGCCATAGCTGAAGCTATAGCAGCGGAAGTGACCAAGAAGTCAGCTGCTCAACTACGCCAAATTCGCACTCCAACCCACCAACCAGACGGCGACATTTCACCTAGTGCAGAACGGCGACGTTCCACGGCCCATCATGAGGACCTCGCTTCGTCATCAGACAGCAACAAAGAAGAGGTCCATCACTTGCGGTCAGATCAGGAACGACGACCGAAGTCCCAGCAGCCGTGCGCAGGCTGCGGAGCCAACCATTACCGCTCCATTTGCAAATTCCGTGACGCACTCTGCCACGAGTGTGGGAAATGAGGCTACATCGGTCGGGTCTGCAGAAGCCTCCTCAGACCCAGCCAGACCTCGTAAGAAACCAATCTCTGCCAATCAACGGGGAATCGCCCTGTAAGGCGAGAACCAGTAAACCACTCCTATGGAAACCGACCCGTAAACGTCTAGCGAGACGAGAAGAGGCTCACCAAACACTCACTATTGGCCATGCCTCTTCATTAGACCTCAGAAAATTCAGGTCAACGTGAACATTGAAAATCGGCCCTGTCAGATGGAAGTAGACTCAGGATCATCTCTTTCAATGGTCTCATGGAAGACCCTCAAGCAACTCATCCCCACTATCCGGCGCCAAGACCTTCAATTCCAACGGCTCGTGCTAAAAGACTACCAGGGGAACCGAATCCCAGTTGCAGGATCCAGTCGAGTCTGGGTTACATTCAAGAACCACACGGCATACTTACCCCTGGCAGTGATCAATAAGGACTGGCCTAGCCTGTTGGGCCTACAGTGGTTCGCACCACTCGGCATCGAAGTGGCAGGCATTAACCCAATCGGCGGCAGTGACTGGGAGGAAGACCTTGCCCACGAATTCAAGGACGCCTTCAAGGAAAAGCTAGGCGAGTACAAGGGGACCCCAATATCCTTTAGCCTTAATCCAAAGATAGCTCCCATCCGCCTTAAGCCTCGTCGAGTTCCGTTCGCTCTAAAACCGAAAATCAACAAGCAGCTTGATAAGTAGATTGCCCAGGGAGTTTTAAAGTCAAGGATCACTCCCCTTGGGAAACACCGATTGTGACACCCATTAAGCCGGATGGCTCCATTAGAATTTGTGAGGACTACCGAGCCACCCTAAACCACGCCCTGCAACAGAACCCATATCCGGTGCCGGTGGTACAGCACCTCCTCCATTCCCTGGGGGGCGGAAAAGTCTTCACTAAACTAGACTTAGCTCAGGCTTATCAGCAATTGCCGGTTGACGAAACAACGGCACAGGCACAGACTATCGTAACACATCAAAGTGCTTTTAAATGTACACGGCTTCAATTCGGAGTCAGTGTAGCCCCAGGGATCTTTCAGACCCTAATGGAGAGACTATTGCAGGGGATCAAGGGGGTTGTCCCCTATTTCGACGATGTGCTTATTGCTGCCCCTACTCAAAAAATCTTGCGGGAGCATTTACGATTGGTATTACGAAAATTTCAGGAAGCAAGCCTGAAAGTAAAAAAAAAAAAATACAAAATGTGTACCGATCGTGTTGAATTCTTAGGGTACCTAATAGACAGTCAGGGTATTCACCCCACTGATAGCAAATTAAGAGCAATAAAGAACATTCCCAGACCCCAGAACAAGACCGACCTCCAGGCGTTCTTAGGCCTCATCAACTTCTATAATGTTTTCTTGCCGCACAAGGTGACTGTCGCTGAACTGTTACATCGTCTTTTAGATAAAAAAGCAAGCTGGGTATGGGGTCACAAAGAAGAGCAGGCATTCCGTAATGTGAAAAAACTACTGACTTCGGACGCCGTGCTGATGCAGTACAATGAGACTTTGCCAATAAACATAACCTGTGATGCATCGCCTTTTGGAGTGGGCGCCATTTTGAGCCATGTGTTACCTAATGGTAATGAAGCCCCTGTTGCCTACTTCTCAAAGATGCTCTCGAAAACTGAGCGAAATTACAGTCAAATCAATAAGGAAGCCCTGGCGATTGTATCAGCAGTTAAAAGGTTTCATGAGTACGTGTACGGCAGGGTTTCACCATTGTAACTGACCACAAACCATTGCTGGGGACAAGCCAACTCCTTACATACTTTCTCCCAGAATGACCCGCTGGTCAGAATTCTTGGCTGCCTACAATTATCGGCTACAATATCATCCCGGTAAAGCCATTCCCCACGCCGATGTGCTGAGCCGTACACCGCTCCCTGAAACTATCAATGATCCTGCACCAATGATGACAGCATTGCAGATCGAGACACTCCACACGCCGCCATTGACTGCCCGTGACATCGCAAGAGAAACAAAACGCGACCCCATCTTGGCACGAGTCCTCATGTGGGTGGAACGTGGATGGCCATTGGACCAAGTACCAGACGACTTTGCACCATTCAAAAGTCATCAAACAGAGTTGTTCTCGCAGAAGGGCTGTGTCATCTGGGGAGATAGAGTCGTTGTCCCAGAACGGCTCCAACAAACGCTGCTAAGAACCTTGCACGATGGCCACCCTGGCATCGTGCGCATGAAGGGCCTCGCACGAAGCTACGCGTGGTGGCCAGGCATTGATAGACAAATTGAATCATGGGTTAAAACTTGCAAGAGGTGCCAAGAAGTAAGCAACGCTCCACCAAAGGCAACCCCAACCGAATGGAAGACGCCGCGGGGACCCTGGTCCTGCATCCATCTGGACTTTGCTGGGCCGACCAAAGGCCACACGTTTCTACTAACCGTCGATGCATACTCGAATTGGCTCGAGATTCACCGAATGAGCAGCACAACCACTGACGCAGTCATCAAAAGACTGGAAAGACTTTTTGCAACCCACGTTCTGGTATCTGACAACGGGCCCCAATTTACCGCGCTACCTTTTGAGCAGTACTTGGCTGACTGAGGTATTCGACAAGCGCTCACTTCGCCTGCGCACCCTGCTGCCAACGGTAGGGCTGAGAGCATGGTTCAATTCATCAAAAAGACTCTCCAAAAGATCGATTACGACAACATCGATGAAAAAATCAACCGGATCCTTTTCCTACAGCACATCACACCTCACAGCGTCACCAACAAAACTCCCGCCAAACTGCTAATGGGACGAAAGCTCCGCTCCCACCTTGATCGGTTACACCCAGCCTATGAACCTGAAAAGCTACTCGGATTCAGCAGCCAATGCCGTACCTTCCAAGTAGGCGATCTAGTATTCGCTAAAAACTTATCGGGCGATCCGCTGTGGGTTGAAGCGACCGTAATCCGCATAACCAGCCCAAGATCATACTTCGTTCAGTGCCCTGACAATAGACTTTGGAAGCACCACATAGTTCAGCTACGATCGTGGCTACCACCTCGCAATTCTGAACTCCCTTCTGACCAAACTGAGGGGGGGGGAGAGATACAGAGGAAAGCAAATTACTATTAGAAGGAAACCTTTTCGAAGAGACTGATAATGGAACGGAAACGCAGGAACAGGAACCAGGGACCAGAGTGAATGCACCTCAGGAAATGGCCAGTGATATTGATGACAACGAGAATGCGAACTTGGAACCAGAGGCACCCTTACCGCTAAACAACAATCTACCTCAGCAAGAGTGCAGCCAACCACCAGGCACCTTGCAAAAATCGAAAAGACTAATTAAACAACCGTCCTACCTTAAGGACTATGTAACCGCGCCCCGTGGGCAGAAGCTGGGGGAAGGGGATGTTGTGAATGCATAATACCAATAAAGTTATCATTGAGCTTGAAGTCTAGTGCAGGGTTCTGGCCCTGAACTTCTGATTGGCTGTTAATGGCAGGATAGGATTGGCCCGTTCAGGAGCATCCGATTGGCTATTAACAGGCCATTCCCATTGGTTAACGGAGCTAGCGCTCCAGGTTCGCTATTGGTTAAGTAGTTAATGAGTTGCCTATATAAGTAAGGCTAGAGCAGCCCTTGAGCTGAGCTGTCACAATATGTAAATAAAGAGTTTGAAGTTCACTGTTTCTACCGGCTCATCTCCATCATTCGCACCCATGCTCCAAACTTAACAGTATTTGCATCTAAAAATGTCAAATTTGGATCTTTGTGACAAGTAATGTAAGAAGTACAATTAATATGATACAGAACATGTCATGTGCTAAAAGTGAATCAGTCATACAGGTATCTGATATATACAAACCTTGAAGTGTTATGTATAAACACACAAATCCACACACATTTCCCATAAGTAACTAGTTATCATAGCTTTTATTTAGGTCTGTAGTATAACTCTGTATGTTCTCAGATTTTTAATGTTAGAGATCAGACTGCGCTGGGCTTCAAATGTGCCCAGATATCATTGGCTATAACAAATAATATTAAATTTCTATTTTTATAAATATTTCTTCCTAATTTTCTTTTACCATTTCTGGTTAGAATGCCTAGAAAGATTAAAATATCCCAACATATCTCTATCATAGCACTTTAATTTCCAATATTATCCATGCATTTCTTTTACTCTTCTTAACAGTATGCCATTTTCCCATTCTTGCTGACTATACAATGGGATGTGTTTGGGTCAGAAGGCCGCGTTTTAAGCAAAATATCTTATTTGATTTTAATTTTACACTATTACAACATTCTGTTTTCAAATAGAGATTACTTGAGCTTTCCTGTGGCTTAGTAGCTATCTTTTTGTCATTTTATTTATACCCAAGTCAAGGCAAATCAATAATGGTATTCACAACAGACATCTGAGATATGCAGATCCAATCTAGGACATTAAAATTCAGATTCCATGGATCATATTCTGTCTTGTTCTCTCACTCTCCTCACTCTCTCCTCTCACTTTATCTAGTGAGAGGGGGACTGTTGCCATAGCAATGCCTTCTTAAAGTTTTTCAAAAGTGTTAAAGGAATAATTTTCTTTCCTGCTCCTCCTTAACAATTCAGGAAAATTGAGTTTACTACAGAGAAGATTATTTTTCTTTATGAGTTGATGGGAGATGATATTTTCCAGGCATCCAGAAAGCTGCCTCTTTCTTGCAATGAGACATCCAGCTAAGTTGCTACAATTGGGCCTAACCTAAAATGGTTTACTGCTAATTTGGATAGTCAGATTTTGATCTTTGTGATGGTCAGGTTTTGACCTTCCAAACAGAAGATGAGACTAAGGCAGTCTACAAACATGTATTGAAAGGAAACCTAACAAGATAAATATCTGGAATGTGAGTGAGTACAAATATTGCAGCTGTGGCTGTATATATATTTTTCTGCATCTTCTGTGCATCTTTGTTAAATCTTTGCACATTAATTTTTTTTAAAAAAAAACTTCAGTTGAGCATCCAGAATTCTGCGTGCCGTCTAAAGAAAGAAACTCCACAGCTGTGAGCTATGGATATTATCTTCTACTGGAAAAAAATCCTATACCTTGAAGTTATACAGGGTGAAGGGAACAGTAGAACTGTTTTGGGCTCATTTCTTGATATCCATCATTTATGTTCCAGTCCCTTAAATAATGTATAGATATATGCATAAGGAAAATAGGTATATAGGTAGCAGTTCACAAATAGGTTTCTAGGTAATCAGAATAATTGTCGTTTGTGTTACCCAAAGAACAATACACTATTCATGCATAGCTTTTACCCATCCAAATGTCTTTTCCATTGCATGAATTTATCTATTGTAATCTAAGATCCTGAGTTGGAGCAGTAACATTATTTGTAGGCTTTCTACACATGATCAAGACTTAAGCTGTAGAACAATTGTACCATTCCAATTTCTTGCACCTCATTCAAAATTATCAAAATCCCACCTGTCTAGAGATCACATTTTCAACTCATCCAGTCGCAGCAGGACCTATGCAGTCTAAAAATGCAGTCTTAGCTGACTTGAGACAGTGTGTCATGAAAAATTCAGAAGTACAGAAAGCATAACAATGGGGTGGGGGTGGGTGGGGAGAAATTACATTCACTGCAATGATCTTTGGATGCCTGCTTCACAATAAGGGATCTCAAATAAATGGGAAAGAAAAAAAAATCTTTGAGAGCTATAGGGTAGAAAATCTTAGGAAACCAATTTGTTGGAAATGTGGGTAAACTAAATGGGTCTTTATCCATGTACCTGGCCTGGGGTATTTATGTTCTTAAAAAAGGCCTTGTAAGGTATAGCAGCAGCATTGGCTGCTGGTTAAGGAAATGCAATGTTGAGATAATTGGATCGTGTCCCTGATCAACAATGGAATATTGAGATTTCCCAATCTGTTACTATGTTGTAACTTGAGACTGCCCTTAGATGATACTGTGAGCATACTTTGCAATAGATGGGACTGCAGAGATCATTGTTTAGGAGCAGGAAGGTTGCACAGGTCGTCCTTGATTTGCAGCTGGTCATTTAATGACCTTTCAAAGTTATAATGGTTCAGAAAGGTTGCTTTATGGTCTATAAAACACTTATAGCTTTCATAAAATGTCACGCCATCCCTGATTATGCAGGGTTTGGGTTTGGATAGTCTAGAGAAAAGAAGGTCTAGGGGGAACATGATAGCAATATTCCAATATTTGAGAGGCTACCACAAAGCGGAGGGGATAGTTGAATTTCCAAAGCGCCAGAGGGCAGGATAAGAAACAATGGATAGAAACTAATTGAAGACAGAAACAACCTGGAATTGAGGATCAACTTCCTAACAGTGAGGACAATTAACCAGTGGAACAGTTGGCCTTCAGAAGTTGTAGGTGCTTCATCACTGGATGTTTTTAAGAAGAATCTAAACAGTCACTTATCTGAGTTGGTATAGGACCTCCTGCTTAAACAGGGGGCTGGACTAGAAGACCTCCAAGGTCCCTTCCAGCTCTATTCTGATTCTGATTATGATCTGGGTGTTTGGCAACCTATTTGCCCTTCCAACCAGCTCCCAAGCATCCCACAATTATGTGATCGACATTTGCAAAATTCTCTGCCAGCTTGGCCAGAAAGTAAATGGGTCAACCCTCACTTAACAACTGCCCTGTTTAGTGATCATTTAAGGATACAATGGTGCTGAAAAAGTAACCTTGCAACCAATCTTTGAACATATGATTATTACAGTGTTCCCGCAATCACATGATCAAAATTAGATCACTTTGCAGCTCCCGGGTATTTATGACTATTTCAATGTCCCATCATTTGTGCATTTCACAGCCAGCTCCCAAAAATCAAATCAATTGAGAATTTGGCAGTGAAATTACAAGCCCTGGGCACATGATGTCTTAAACAATGATGGCAGAGATACTGACTGATGTCATAAATTTGGCATGGTCACTTGATGTTTTATTTAATGACCTGTCACTTAATATCAGAGTTGCCAGGCCCAATTATGTTCATTAAATGAGTACTACCTACAGATAGTCTTCAACTTATGACATTTCATTTAATGACTGTTCAAAGTTACAATGGGATTGAAAATGCCATTGACCATTTTTCACACAACACGATCATGTGATCAAAATCCAGATGCTTGGCAACTGACTCATATTTATGACCTTTGCTGTGTTCCAAGGTCATGTGATCAGCTTTTGTGACCCTCTGAAAAACAAAGTCAATGGGGGAAGCCTGGTTCACTTAACAACCAGGTGACTAACTTATCAACTGTGGTGATTCACTTAACAACTGTGGGAAGAAAGGTCATAAAATGGGGCCTAAGTCACTTAACAAATGTGTCACTTAACAACAGAGATTTTGGGCTCAATTGTACCACTAATTTAACCATCTTTTTTATATGGAATAAACACCACTTCTATGAGACATTTCAAGCATTTTCTCTTTCAAATTTGACAATCTTATATACATTTTGGAGAAACAGGGGAAAAAAATAGTCCTGTGAGAAAATAAAAGAGTATGATTACTGCTAGCAGGCATTACTATCTCAAAAAGGAACATTTTGTACCCCAGACCATTGTGTCAACACATATCACATATATCTCCTGGCTAAAGAGTTTGGTGGCATAGTGAACTGAGGCTGTATGACAGCAATATCCGTAGAAGGGAAGGATCTGTAGATGTATGACTCAAATAGGTCTCTGTGAATTATTTGTCTGTGTCTGGGGAACAGAAGCTGTTCTGTCCTCATTAACATACTTGAAATCCCCGCGCTTTGATTGGCCAAAGCGCGGGGCTTTCCGATTGGTCAGGCGAGCCGCGCCGATTGGCTCGTTAAGAATCTCCCGCGATTGGTTCGTTCAGAGCGCGGGAGATTCGAAGCGCTGCCATTGGCCGTGGCCGCCGCGGCGAAAGGAATAAAAGCCGCGGGCTTTTTTCCTTTCAGCGGTTCGGTTCCAGTAATTCAAATAAAGAGCTTTGCACTAAGTCACCGACTCCTGGCATCATTTCGCGGACACGACACTGGCGACGAAGGTGGGATCCAGACCCTGAACCGAACCCCGTGTCCGACGGAAGCCAGACAAAGCACCGAGATGGCGAAAATCGCACCGCCCGCCCCCTTCAACCCCGCCACCGAAGACTGGGAATCGTTCTCCGACCAATTCCGCATGTACCTTGAGTGCACCGGCATGAAGGACGCCTCGGGCCCGCTAAAACGCGCCGTCTTCCTCACCTACTGCGGGACCGAAGTCTTCCAGATGGCCAAAGTGTTGGCCAAGCCCGCCGATGCAACCGCCATGGACTGGGACGTCCTTGAACCCATCCTTCGGCGACACTACGCTCCAGAGGTCCCCATCCTGATCCGACGTAACGAGTTCTACCGGCGGGACCAGAGAGCGGGTGAGAAATTGTGCGACTTTGTCGCCGAGCTGCGGCGCCTAGGGGGGCTCTGCGAATTTGATAACCTAAACAACGCCCTGAGAGACCGAATCGTGCTCGGTCTGTGGGACCCCGCCTCCAGAGCCGGCTGATAGCTAAGGGCGACATCAGCTTAGCAGACGCCCTCACCGCAGCCACAGCCGCTGAAGCCACCCGAACTTCCGCCGATAGCATGCGCAGACCAGACACGAGGGACCGCGGTGGAAACAACAACCCGGCAAGGTCGACCGAACCAAAAACCGAGACGACAACACACCAGGGCGACTTCCACTCGGCATCCAGCACGTCCGAAGACGAGGAGGACATCCATCGACTCCAGACAGGGCGCGACCAACGGAACCGGAAAGGTCGTAAGTCAAGGACCATCTGTGCCGGTTGCGGCGGCGACCACCCCAGGTCGGAATGCCGGTTTTTCGATTCCATCTGCCGGCATTGCGATAAAAAGGGGCACATCGCCTGGGTTTGCCGCCTGAAGAAAAACCGCAGTCCGGCTCGATGGGACCAGAGCGACCGCAGGAGGGAGAGCACACCGCCCCGGACCAGAGATCGCCACTCGGACAGCCGATGGAACCGGAGCGGACGATCCTCGCGAGGCGGCGACAACCGGCGGAGAGAGGAGACCCACCAGACGGTCACCATCGGCCACGCCATCACCAACGACGCCCGGAAAATCCACGTCGAGGTACGCATCGAGGGCCAGCTGTGCAAAATGGAGGTGGACTCCGGGTCCTACCTCTCCATGATTGCTTGGCACGAGATAAAGCGGTTGGTGCCTACCCTCCAAAAGAGGAACGTAGACAACCAGAGACTCATTGTAAAGGACTACCAGGGAAACCGCATTCCGGTAGTCGGCACCAAAAGTTTTGAAATAACGTATAAGGGGCGCACCGAACGACTCCCCCTAACGATCGTCGACCGTGACCGCCCAAGCCTACTGGGTCTGCAATGGTTCGCCCCGCTCGACATCGCCCTCACGGGAGTCAACCACGTCACCGACGATGGCTGGGAACAGCGGCTAGCCCAGGAGTTCCAAGAGGTCTTCGACGGAAACCTGGGCAAGTACTGAGGGCCCCTTATCTCGTTCGACCTAGACCCTAACGTCCCCCCCAAACGCCTGAAACCAAGGCGGGTGCCATTCGCACTGAAACCCAAAATAGACGAGCAAATTGATAAGCTCGTCAAACAGGGGGTACTGCAGCCCATAGACCACGCCCGGTGGGAGACCCACATAGTCACCCCGATCAAGCCCGATGGGTCGGTGAGAATCTGTGGGGACTATAAGGCCACCCTAAATGGTGCGCTGCAACAAAGTGCCTACCCCGTCCCAATAGTGCAACAACTACTGCACTCCTTGGGAGGGGGCAAGGTTTTCGCCAAGCTCGATCTCGCCCAGGCATACCAACAGTTGCCGGTCGACGAGCAAACGGCAGAAGCACAGACCATTGTCACCCACCAGGGAGCATTCAAATGCAACCGACTCCAATTCGGAGTCAGCGTGGCACTGGGCATATTTCAGAGCCTAATGGAGAGGCTATTGCAAGGTATCAAGGGGGTGGTACCTTATTTCGACGACGTCCTAGTGTCGGCACCCAACCAAGCCGAACTAGAAAGTCGACTAAGAGAGGTCCTAACTAAATTTAAGGAGACGGGACTAAAAGTAAAGAGGGAAAAATGCCAGCTTTGCACGGAACGAGTGGAATTCTTGGGCTACCTCCTAGACCGACACGGCATTCACCCCACAAGCAAAAAAATCAAGGCCATCAAAGAGGCCCCCACCCCTAAATCAAAGACTGAACTACAAGCATTTTGGGGGTTACTGAACTTTTACAATGTTTTCCTACCCCAAAAGGCGACGGCGGCGGAGCCCTTGCATAGGCTCCTGGACAAGGCGGCGACCTGGACTTGGGGGAAATGGGAGCAAGCCGCCTTCCAAAAAACAAAGGACCTCCTCACCTCCGACGCCGTCCTCATAAAATTCAACGAGACCCTGCCTCTGGCCGTCACTTGCGACGCATCACCCATCAGCGTCGGCGCTGTCCTCAGCCATACCCTTCCCGACAGAAAAGAAGCACCCATCGCGTTCTTTTCAAGGACCCTCACCAAACCGGAGCGGAACTATAGCCAACTGGACAAAGAGGCTCTGGCTATAGTTGCCGCCATAAAACGATTCCACGAATACCTCTACGGCCGGACCTTCACCATTATAACGGACCACAAGCCGTTGCTGGGAATCCTTGCAGGGAACCGGGCCACCCCGAACATTCTGTCTCCCCGAATGACAAGG
This sequence comes from Hydrophis major, assembly GCA_033807585.1. Lineage (NCBI taxonomy): Eukaryota > Metazoa > Chordata > Lepidosauria > Squamata > Elapidae > Hydrophis > Hydrophis major. Next base: position 90,716,176 of record CM066328.1, on the reverse strand, counting down.
TGGTCCGAGTTCCTGGTGGCCTACAACTACGAACTCATACACAGACCGGGTAAGACGACCTCCCATGCAGACGCCTTAAGCCGCTCGCCAATACCGGAACCCGACTCCGACCCAGCACCCACGACGACCACCCTCAGCATCGAGACTCTACCCAACCTGCCCATAACCGCGTCAGACATTGCCCAAGAAACTAATAAAGACAGGCGTCTGGCGCGGGTGTTACATTGGGTAGAGAAAGGGTGGCCGGAAAGGGACAACGACGAGTCCGTCAAGACGTTTCGAAACCGCCAAACGGAACTCTCGTTGTTAAAAGGGTGCATTCTATGGGGAGACAGGGTGGTCATTCCGGACAAGCTACAGGGGAAGGTTTTGGAAATGCTGCACGAGGGGCACCCTGGCATCGTAAGGACTAAAGCCCTGGCCAGAAGTTATGCTTGGTGGCCAGGGATGGACAAACAAATAGAGGCCTGGGTAGCTAGGTGCCAACGATGCCAGGAAACAAGGCCCAGCCCACCCACAGCACCCGTCCTAGAGTGGGAAACCCCAAGGGGACCTTGGTCCAGAATCCATATAGACTTCGCCGGGCCCACAAATGGACACACCTTCCTCATAACAGTTGACGCTTACTCCAACTGGCTGGAGGTAAGCAACATGAAGACAACAACCACGGAGGCCGTGACCAAAGAACTCTGCAAACTCTTTGCAACACACGGCCTCCCAGACGTCGTCATCTCCGACAACGGGCCCCAGTTTACCTCGCTGGAATTCGAGAAATTCCTGGCGGAAAGGGGCATCCGCCACGCACTAACAGCACCGGCGCACCCGGCGGCAAACGGTAGGGCAGAACGGATGGTCCAATTCACCAAAAAGACCATCCGGAAAATAGACCACGGGGAGATCCAAGAGAAAATCAACAGACTACTCTTTACCCAACACATAACCCCGAATACCACTACCAACAAAAGCCCAGCCGAACTACTAATGGGTAGAAAGCTAAGGTCCCCACTCGACAGGTTACACCCTACGTATAACCCGGAGCGGCCCCCAGACTCAAGCACAAAAAACCGAACGTTCGCGCCCGGGGACCCCGTATATGCAAAAAACCTGACGGGAGACCCTCTATGGATCCCAGCCGTCATCACCCAAGCAACAGGCCCACACTCGTACCGGCTACAAACAGCAGACGGACGAGCGTGGAAACGCCACATCGACCAACTTAGGTCGAGGACTGCAAGCGAAACCAACCCCCGTAACGCAAGCCAAGGGGGGAGGGAATACCCAGGAGACCGAATACAAGGAAAAATAAACCAGCAGTACTCACCGAAACGCAGCCATCACGACCCCTCACCAGAAAAGAACAGCCAAGCCAGCTCGACCGACCCGGAAAGACCGAGCGGGAGCGGCGAAAACCGTAGCTCTACCAACCCGGAAGGCCCAGGAGGAAGCTACGGAGAAAGAACCGGCCCGATCGACCAGCCGGTTCCCACAGCAGCAGGAGCAACGAAGATCCCGACCGAACCGGCCGAGATCCAGCCTACAACTGAGTTGCGCAGGTCAAGTAGGACCAGACGGAGCCCCGCCTACCTACGTGACTACGCAACGTAAGGACTGAACCAAGAGGGGAGGGGTGTTCTGTCCTCATTAACATACTTGAAATCCCCGCGCTTTGATTGGCCAAAGCGCGGGGCTTTCCGATTGGTCAGGCGAGCTGCGCCGATTGGCTCGTTAAGAATCTCCCGCGATTGGTTCGTTCAGAGCGCGGGAGATTCGAAGCGCTGCCATTGGCCGCGGCCGCCGCGGCGAAAGGAATAAAAGCCGCGGGCTTTTTTCCTTTCGGCGGTTCGGTTCCAGTAATTCAAATAAAGAGCTTTGCACTAAGTCACCGACTCCTGGCGTCATTTCGCGGACACGACAGAAGCAATTGAATTTACATGTGAAAATGATTGCGAGAGTGTTAATTTTTGGCTGTAGCGAGAAGAGAATTCAATGCATATACTAATCGTCAATGTTTGCAAGTTTTTGCTTTGATGGGATTAGATACCACTGGAATCTATCCAAATTTGTACACTTGTATTGGCATATTATGTTCATGTTAATGATGCTTCTCTTTTTTTAAAAAAATTACACCCACATCTGCAATTTTGGCTTCTTATTTGAAGTTCTTGCAGCATTTTTGATGATTTTGGTCACTTCATATAATGTACTTATATAAAAATGCAGCATCTTTAATTCTTCATTGGAAATTTCCAGAGTGCACATACACAATATTTAACTACTGGTTTTAATTATAGTTTTAGCACTCTTAGTAAATTGAAAGATCTGTAGGTATCCTCTTTGAATCTTTATCTCATTAGAAATCAATAATAAAAATTCCTTGTAGATTGATGGTCCCGATATGAGTATCAGATGCTCTTAACCAAGGGTCAGGCAGATCAGTGTATCAATGTGCACTTTATATATGCAATATTATGCTGAAAAGGGGCTGTGTGTATGTATTTGTTTTCCAAAAAAGTATGTTTTTTTTTTAAGATTCACTGTCACTGGAATATTCCAGTAGAATAAGGACTGATAACTTAATCAAAGTCCTATAATAAAAGCCACATGCATTTTCCAAAATTGCACTGTGAAGATTACTTATAGGGTGAATTTGGTTACAGGTAGATCTCACTTAGCAATGGTAATTGGGATCAGAAACTCTATTGCTTAGCAACATGACCATAAAAAAAAGTTCTGAACATGACTTATTTTTGACCACAACTTATTTTTTTTTTTAAAAATATCACTTTTATATTAAGAATTTTAATTGCAGAAGTAAAAACTAATACAATCTAAACTTTGAGAAAGCGAAGATAATGACCATTTATATTGGTAAAGTGACAATAAGGGTTATCTATATGGAAGAAGAAATATAAGGAAAAAAGGTCTAGGGGGGGTACACTGTAATATTTGTATTATTTTTCCTTTTTTGTATTTAGATTTATATGTATTATTTTTGAATTATTTGTATTTAAAATACAAAAATATGTTTTTTTAAAAAATAATTTAGTTACCATATTATATATTCATGTATATGTCTTTGTAAGTAAATATATTTTGAACTTTGAAAAAGAAAATGTTTCCAAGGTCATTCTCTTGGTTCATCATTTGTATTTCCTTGTTAATTTTTAAAACTTCAACCAATTTCTTTCCTATATTCAGTAAAGCATCCTTTTCCAAAGCCTTCTATTTGCCTGTCACATATATATGCAATATTATGTAAAAATGTAGCTCCATTTTTCAATATTTTCTCTATCTTGTCAGATAAAGTTTGTTTGACAACTGACATTCCTTTATTAACATCTTTCAGACATAATCAATTCATAGAGTCAGACATAATTACTGACAGTGTTGATTTCTTAGTTACTAATTTCTGACTCCATTCTTTAAAGACCTCCTTTAATATTTCTGATGATACAATGTTTTATGTCATTTTCTAAGTCCAAGTATTAAGTCATATCAAGTTTGGGCTTGTATTTTTTCTCCTTCTTAATTACCAATCACAGCTAATAAACAGCTCCTCTATGGTGAGTCGTCTCAAGCAAAGCGATTGCACAGGGGACAAAGGAAGTGAAAGCCTCCTTCAAGTCCCTGGATTTTGACATCACCTCCTGGGAAACCCTGGCATAAGATCGATTGACACAGCACACCAGCCACCTGCAGATATACCATGGACAGCCCACGACCTGTTAGATGTCAAGGTCCTCTTTGAACACGATGGACAAACATCATCAATTGCCAATGCAGCTTATGGATTCATATGATATGTGCAGCACTATTTACTGCCTGCCCTGTCTCATTCTGCACCAGTCCAAATACTCCTCAAGAGCAGCTCCACGTGGAGTACAAAATACAGTAGTCCAGTCCAGATTAACTATTAACTGGGCTCCCCTATCCAGGAATGGGCACATCTGATGAACCACCAAAATTTGCACACTCTTACCACGACTGCCACATGTTCCTTGAGCAGGAGCTATTTGCTCAGGAGGATCCTCAGATTGCACACTGGATGTATTTGGGCCAGTGTCTTTCACTCCCCTCCCCACAACCATCCAAATATGAAGGTTCCCAAAACCAAGAGGGTCAAAAATCCAGAGCTCCCTTTTTGCTGTAAAGTTAGATATTTTCTGTAGATGTTGAAGTTTTGGTTGCTACAGATGAATTAGGGTTACAACCAGTTTCATATTTTAATGATTTTCTCCCCTGGGTTTTATTGAGTGTACTGTTTTTAATCATATTATAAGCCACCAGGGGTTATTCTGATTATGAAGGTCTAAAAGTAATAAGCTGTAATTTAGCTGGAATGGACCAGTTTCAACTATAATAGCAATTCTACTATTTTAGTCTTTGAAAATCTATTTCTAATGTAATAAGCACAATGCCATCAATTAGAGCACAGAATTGCATGTTGTTTGCTGCAATTATGTTGGTGTTGTCTCCTCAGACATATAGATGCAATGAGTATTAAAGCTAGTTTTTGATCAAATAAGTTTTCAATGTGCTGACATGAAGGAATACCTTTCTATTCCATCCTAGAATATTAACAAAAATAATCATAAAGTTTATGTACATTGTTTTTCTTTCCAGATACAGAATTTTGAAGTAAATATAAATGAGTCCATTTTTCTGAAAGTCTTGTGAAATAAATGTGGCAGTGGCATTATTTCTGTCTAAAATAGGATTATTTATCCGTGATACTTGGAGATTTTGTAATATAGTTCTTGCCCCAATAGTATTCTTAAGCCTTCTGCCTTTCAGTGCCTCTCAGATAAAATAGAATGGTCAAATCTGCTCATTTTCTGTTTATTCAGATGTCTTCTAAAGCTCTATGGCCCTCACTGTCCTTTCATGATGGATGAGAAGAAAAGCAAGCAGCTCAAGTGATTGCATTTTTTTAGTTTCTTCTCTTAAGGCAATTTGCAAAAATTAGTGGAAATGAACAGAATGGCCAAAAACAACCTTCAAGAGTCCACCAACATGGTGTTTATGAAAAGCTATACTATTATTTATGTTTTTAACCATTGGCTATGTTTTTACTTGTTTTTGTTTTATCTGTCCAAAGTCATGTACACAAGATGGACAGGCAGGCAGGTAGGGAGGCAGGCAGGCATCTCAACTGTTCATCTCCCATGGAGAGGGACTTTGAGTGGTGTACACCACCATCAATAAATGTAAACATTAAAACCAAAATAATTTAGAATAAAAAGTTTTAAAATTATAAAACAAAACATTATAAAAATTTCAGGAGGAGAAGAATTCCAAGATGGAGGGAATTAATGCAGTTCAGACCAGTTTGGGTGAACCAGTAATTCTGGTGATCATTTGGCGCCACCCACCCACCCCTGCTCTTTTTTGAGCTTTATTTGCTGGTGTATTTTAGCACAGCTGACTCACATGGCAGAGTGGCTTGCCACATCTCACCTGCTTCAGTTCCAGGGGCTGCAGTAGAAGGTAAGCAATTGAGTTGAAAATAGTTTTTTTTTTTTTTTTTTAATGTAGAGCATGCATATGTGCGTGCAAATTATTGTTACACCAGTTGAAACGCACCACTGGATTAATGGTTGTTATTATATAGGTGGTATTAACAGTCTTACTCTAAATATTCAAAAACTTGCTAATGGGTTTATAATAATGTATTTCCAGATGTATTTACTTACTTAATTCTATTTTAGCATCACCCAACTCCAGAATAGCTCTGGATTTCTAATTCATTTGTCTGGTTATGCATGGGTAAAAATATTTATTTGATCAAGCAGGAGGGTTGGCTCAACTATCTTTGGAAAACAGATAATTTGCTATTCTTGTATTTTAGGAGCTCTGGTGGCACAGTGATTAGAATGCAGTATTGCAGGCAGACTCACTGCTTACTGCCGGGAGTTTCATCCTGACTGGCTCAAGATTGACTCAAACTTCCATCCTTCCGGGATCTATAAAATGACCCAGATTGTTGGGGACAATATGCTGAATCTGTAAACCTCTTAGAGAGGGCTGTAAAGCTCTATGAAGGGATATATAAGTCTAAGTGCTATTGTGAGATACAGTATATGTGGGTTGCTGTAGCAGCAGAGCCGAACCCATAAAGTAACATACCAGAGCAGAGGTGGTATTCGGCAGGTTCTGACCAGTTCTGGAGAACCGATAGCAGAAATTTTGAGTAATTCAGAGAACCGGCAAATCCCACCTCTGACTGGAGATTTTACAGTATCTTTCCCCTGCCACGCCCACCAAGCCACGCCCCCAGAACCGGTAGTAAAAAAAATTGAATCCCACTAATGGACCGGAGTTCTCAAATTTCCATTCCCAGAGACCCTGTGGCATCTACACAGTCTAGGTACTGCATCAGTACAGCGACTTGGTTATTGTGCCTTCCATGGAGTGCTTGCCTGGGTATAATCCTGGGATGTCAGAGAGAGATGGAATTCCCACACCTCATGTCACTTTTTGACAATCTGAAAGGAAATAAAGAAATAACAACACTATTGCAACATGTGACAAGGCAAATCACACATACACAAATTTTCTGAGATACAGATATGGCTATAGTTCCATTTCATGAAATCATGAATGTTTTTACAAAAAAAGGGGGGAAAGAGAAAAGGTAAAAATTCTCTTTTTATATGCAATTCACATGGAAAACATTCAGCATTGGAGGAGGTGATAAAAATATAGAGCTGTTCAAAACACAGATAGCATCTGAAGAGAACATCAAATAGAAAAATACAGCAGGCAGTATAAAGCTACTGATCTTTTACTGTACTAATATAGAGGCAGCTCTGATGTAAAAAGGTGCTAATTTGCATAACTACATAAGGACTGCTCTTATAAAGGACCACAATTGTCGTGTCGTCGGAAATGATGCCAGGAGTCGGTGACTTAGTATCAAGCTCTTTTATTGAGTTAGGAACCGAACTGGGGCTAAAGGAAAAACTTGCGGCTTTTTATTTCTCAGCCGCGGCGGCCGCGGCCAATGGCACCGCTTTGAATCTCCTGCAATTCGAATGGACCAATCGCGGGAGATTCTCAGCGAGCCAATCGGTGCAGCTCGCCTAGCAAATCAGAGTGCCCCGCACTTTGGCCAATCAAAGCACGGGGATCTCAAGAAAGCTAATGAGGGGACAGAACACCCCTCCCCTCTTGGCTCAGTCCTTACGTTGCGTAGTCCCGTAGGTAGGCGGGGCTCCGTCTTAGCCTACTGGACCTGTGCAGCTCAGTCGTAGGTTGGATCCCAGCCGGTTCGGTCGGGATCTCCGCTTCTCTGGACGCTGTCGTGGGAACCGCCTGGTCGGTTGGGCCGGGCCGCTCTCCGTAGCTCCCTCCTGGGCTTCCCAGGTTGGTTGAGCTGCGGGTTTTGCTGCTCCCGCTCGGTCTTCCCGGGTTGGTTGAGCTGGCCTGGCTGTCTCTTTCTGGCAAGGTTTCGTGCTGGCTGCTTCCAGGTGAGTATGGTGGGTTTATTCTTTCTCGGTTTTGGTCCCCTGGGTATTCCCTCCCCTCTTGGTTTGTGTTGTGGGGCTTGGTTTTGCTTGTTTGCGCATCGGTGGTCTCTTGGGTGGTCGTCCTCGATCTTAATTGGTCGATGTGGCGTTTCCACGCTCATCCGTCAATTGTTTGTAGCCGGTACGAGTGTGGGCCTGTTAGTTGTGTTATGACGGCCAGTACCCATAACGGGTCTCCTGTTAGGTTTTTCGCGTAGACGGCGTCGCCTGGTGCGAAGGTTCGATGTTTGCTGGTTGAGTCTGGGGGTTTCTCTGGGTTGTATGTGGGGTGTAATCTATCGAGTGGGGACCTTATTTTCCTCCCCATTAGCAGTTCGGCTGGGCTTTTATTCGTTGTGGTATTTGGGGTTATGTGTTGGATGAAGAGTAATTTATTTATTTTGTCCTGGATCTCCCCGTGGTCTATTTTCTGGATGGTTTTCTTTGTGAATTGAGCCATCCGTTCCGCCCTACTGTTCCCCGCCGGATGTGCCGGTGCTGTCAGCGCGTGTCGGATGCCCCTTTCCGCTAGGAATTTTTCGAATTCTAGCGAGGTGAATTCCCGTTGTCGGAAATGACGACGTCTGGGAGGCTGTCTGTTGCAAAAAGTTTGCCGAGTTCTTTGGTCACGGCCTCCATGGTGGTTGTTCTCATGTTGCTTACCTCCAGCCAGTTGGAGTAAGTGTCTACGGTTATTAGGAAGGTGTGTCCTTTTGTGGGCCCGGCGAAATCTATGTGGATCCTAGACCAAGGTCCCCTTGGGGTTTCCCACTCTAGGACGGGTGCTGCGGATGGGCTTGGCCAAGTTTCCTGGCATTGTTGGCACCTTGCTACCCAGGCCTCGATCTGTTTGTCCATCCCTGGCCACCAAGCGTAACTTCTGGCCAGGGCTTTTGTCCTAACGATGCCCGGGTGCCCCTCGTGTAACAGTTCCAAAACCTTCCCTTGTAGTTTTTCTGGGATGACCACCCTATCCCCCCATAGTATACACCCTTTTAGTAACGAGAGTTCCGTTTGCCGGTTCCGGAATGTCCTGACGGACTCGTCGTTGTCCCTTTCCGGCCACCCTTTCTCTACCCAATGCAACACCCACGCCAGACGTTTGTCTTTATTAGTTTCTCGGGCAATGTCTGACGCGGTTATGGGTAGGTTGGGTAGAGTCTCTATACTGAGGGTGGCCGTCGTGGGTGCTGGGTCGGTGTCAGGCTCCAGTAACGGCGAGAGGCTTAAGGAGTCTGCATGGGAGATAGTCTTACCCTGTCTGTGTGTGAGTCCGTAATTGTAGGCAGCCAGGAACTCGGACCACCTTGTCATTTGGGGAGACAGAATGTTCGGGGTGGCCCTGTTCCCTGCAAGGATTCCCAGCAGCGGTTTGTGGTCGGTGATGATGGTAAATGTCCGGCCGTAGAGATACTCGTGAAATCTTTTTACTGCGGCGACGATAGCCAGAGCCTCTTTGTCCAGCTGGCTGTAGTTCCGCTCCGGTTTGGTGAGGGTCCTTGAAAAGAACGGGATGGGTGCTTCTTTTCCGTCGGGGAGAGTATGGCTGAGGACAGCGCCGACACCGAAGGGTGATGCGTCGCATGTGACGGCCAGTGGTAGGGTCTCGTTGTACTGGATAAGGATGGCATCCGAAGTGAGGAGGTCCTTTGTTTTCTTGAAGGCGGCTTCCTTGCGTTTCCCCCAAGTCCAGGTCGCTGCCTTGTCCAAAAGCCTATGCAAAGGCTCTGCCGCCGTCGCCTTTTGGGGCAGGAAGACATTATAAAAGTTAAGCAGCCCCAGAAATGCCTGCAGTTCTGTCTTCGACTTGGGTGTGAGGGCTTCTTTGATGGCTTTGATCTTTTGGTTTGTGGGGTGAATGCCGTGACGGTCTAGGAGATATCCTAGGAATTCAACCCGTTCCGTGTATAATTGGCATTTTTCCCTCTTTACCTTGAGCCCGGTCTCTTTGAATTTGGTTAGGACCTCCCTTAGGCGACTCTCTAGTTCGGCCTGGTTGGTTGCCGACACTAAGACGTCGTCGAAGTAAGGTACCACCCCCTTGATGCCTTGTAACAGCCTTTCCATTAGGCTTTGGAATATTCCAGGCGCCACGCTGACTCCGAATTGGAGCCGGTTGCATTTAAATGCTCCCCGGTGAGTGACTATGGTTTGCGCTTCTGCCGTTTCCTTGTCGACCGGCAATTGTTGGTATGCCTGGGCAAGTTTAGTGAAAACCTTGCCCCCTCCCAGTGAATGTAGTAGATGTTGCACTACTGGGACGGGGTAAGCGCTTTGTTGCAAGGCGCCATTTAGGGTGGCCTTATAGTCCCCACAGATTTTCACCGACCCATCAGGCTTGATCGGGGTAACTATGGGGGTCTCCCACCGGGCGTGGTCTATGGGTTGTAGGACCCCTTGCTTGATGAGCTTGTCAATTTGCTCGTCTATCTTGGGTTTAAGCGCGAATGGTACCCGCCTTGGTTTTAGGCGTTTTGGGGGGACGTTTGGGTCTAGGCTGAATGATATAGGGGGCCCTCGGTACTTGCCTAGGTTTCCGTCGAACACCTCTTGGAATTCCCGGGCTAGTTGTTGCTCCCAGTTGTCGTCGGCGATGTGGTCGATGCCCGTGACTGCGATGCCGAGTGGTGCGAACCATTGCAGTCCCAGTAGGCTTGGGCGGTCGTGATCGACGATGGTCAGGGGAAGCCTTTCGGTGCGCCATTTGTAGGTTACCTTGAACTGTCCAGTTCCCACTACAGGGATGCGGTTTCCCTGATAGTCTTTCACGATTAGTCTCTGGTTGTCTAGGCCTTTTCTCTGGATGGTAGGCACCAAGCGTTTTATTTCTTGCCATGCTACCATGGAGAGGTAGGACCCGGAGTCCACCTCCATTTTACATGGCTTGCCTTCGATGCCTACCTCCACGTAGACCTTCCGGGCGTCATTGGTTGTGGCGTGGCCGATGGTGAACGTCTGATGGGTCTCCTCTCTTCGCCGGGTCTCGCCGCCTCGTAGGGATCGTCCGTTCCGGTCCCATCTGTTGTCAGTGGGGCGATCTCTGATCTGGGGTGGTGTGCTCTCTCGTCTCCGTTCGCTCTGGTCCCATTGTGTAGGGCTGCGGTTCTTTTTGAGACGGCAGACGTGGGCGATGTGTCCCTTCTTGTTGCAATGCCGGCAGATTGAATCGAAGAACCGGCATTCGGACCTGGGGTGGTCGCCTCCGCAACTGGCACAGGTGGACCTCGAATTACGACCCCGCCGGTTCCGTGTGTCGCGGCCTGCCTGGAGACGGTGGATTTCCTCCTCCTTGCCGGAAGTGCCCGATGCTGAGTGGACATCGCCCTGGTGGGTGGTCGTCTCGGGTTGGGCCTTGGCCGACCTTGCAGGGTGGTTGTTCCCGCTGCGGTCCCCGGCATTCGGTCGGCGCATGCGGTCGGCGGATGTTCGGGTAGCTTCGGCGGTTGTGGCTTCAGTGAGGGTATCTGCGAGGATGATGTTGCCCTTGGCCATCAGCCGACTCTGGAGGATGGGGTCCCAAAGGCTGAGCACGATTCGGTCTCGCAGGGCTTCGTTCATGTTGTCGAATTCGCACAGCCCCCCTAGGTGCTGTAGTTCTGCGACGAAGTCGCTGAAACTCTCACCCGACCACTGGTCCCGACAGTAGAACTCGTGTCGTCGGATGAGGATGGGCATGTCTCGAGCGTAGTATTGCCGGAGTATTGGCTCGAGGACGTCCCAGTCCATTGTGATCACGTCGGCGGGTTTGGCAAGCGCTTTGGCCATCTTAAACACTGCGGTCCCGCAGTGGGTCAGAAAGACGGCTCGCTTCTTTGGGCCAGTGGCGTCCTTCAGGTCGCTGCACTCGAGGAACATGCGGAATCTGTCGGAGTACAATTCCCAGTCCTCGCTGGCGGGGTTGAAGGGTGCGGGGGGCGCGATGTTCGCCATTATGGAGTTTTGTCTGGCTTCCGTCGGACACGTGCTTTGGTTCAGGATCAGAATCCTACCTTCGTCGCCAGTGTCGTGTCGTCAGAAATGATGCCAGGAGTTGGTGACTTAGTATCAAGCTCTTTTATTGAGTTAGGAACTGAACTGGGGCTAAAGGAAAAACTTGCGGCTTTTTATTTCTCAGCCGCGGCGGCCGCGGCCAATGGCACCACTTTGAATCTCCCGCGATTCGAATGGACCAATCGCGGGAGATTCTCAGCGAGCCAATCGGCGCGGCTCGCCTAGCCAATCAGAGTGCCCCGCGCTTTGGCCAATCAAAGCGCGGGGATCTCAAGAATGCTAATGAGGGGACAGAACAACAATCAACAGAAATGGCAAATTAGACTATTATTATTTTAATTAGACATCCACAGTCAAATTAAAAGTCATCTTATACAACGTTTCTACCTAATGTTTTACTTTTCAAAGATAAAAGACAGCCTCTGTTCTTTCTGAGCTCCCTATTAGAGCTCTGGGACTGCTGGGTAGATGGAAGACTCTCTGTTTCTCTTTTCAGTCCTAGTTCCTAATTTCCATTTTTGGTTTTTGTTTCAAAGAACCATTTTTTCCCTAATAGACAAGATAGGGTTTGGGTTGCCTTATATTATATCTGAGAAAGGAACTGATCTTTGCGTAAATATAAATGCCGTTTTGTCTTAAGTTGATGAATGTGGACTGAAACTCAGTTGCACGTGGCTGTCAGTTAATGTGAGGTAGAAGATCACTTAGCCATGCATGGATAGGTTACCCCATGCACACACAGATATGCAATGGGATGGCCACTCTGGTTCTCTCAAGCAGAATCCCTAGAACCCTCCCACATACAAATAGTCCTTGACTTAAGAGATATTCGTTGAGTGACCATTTGAAGTTACAGCACCACTGAAAAAAAGTGTCCTGGACTCATCCTCACCTTTATGGCCATTGCAGTATCCCCACAGCCACTTGATCAAAATCTGGGCACTTGGCATGTACTTGATGGTTGTCAAGTTCCAGGGTCTTGCATCTGCAACTTTCCCAGCCAATTTGCTTTCCAACGAACAAAGTCAATGGGGGAAGTTGAATTTAATGAACTGTGTGATTCACTCAACAACTGCAATGACTCACTTAAGAATTGTGGCAAAAGGATTGTAAAATTGGGTCTGACTCACTTAACAACTGCCTTGCTTAGCAATGGAAATTTTGGTCCCAATTGTAATCATAAATCAAGAACGACCTGCAATCCCTATTTTTGTAACCTCCCACAATTTGGAAAATCTGTCTGATAGTTGCCAACAACATGTTTTTACAGAGAGATTTCTTACCAGCATCTTTACCTCAGGAGGAGATGGATGAGACATTCCATTGCTCTTTCTTCAAACTTCCTGCCTTATGTAAATCTAAAATATCCTGCCAGAATGTCTATGGAAATTCTCAGTCATCCAGGTCATGGTTGTCCAAATATGCTTTTTCTTTTTTCTTTTTAATACAAGTTTTATTAATTTTTTACAACAAACACAAACACATAAAACATAGGACATAACATAAAAACATCATCATTCTTCATAAATTTACAAGCAGTGTATCGGTTGGTTTACCACTCCTTTTTGTGCATCCATTTCATAGTCATCATAATAATTATGTTGCATAATAACTCATATCATCAATCAACAACCATATATCCCAATATCACCATTGAACAATCATTTGACTGTAATTTAACTAATTCATACTTAAGCAAAATAACTATAGTTTAATTAATTTATTTTATAACAAATCATAAAATCATACCAAATCTATCAATAAAATATTCTTAAAATATTATTAAAACCAAAAAGAAAAAAAAAAGCATATTCGTTATTGTTAGGGATAACATTGTTTACCCTAACTGGTTTAGGTAAAATAATAAATATGTAATCATAGTTTATAAGTTAAAGTGTCTGCAACTTTAAATATAGGAATGTAATTAGGGGAATGGTTGTGAAAGCACTTTAAAAGAAGCAAGATGACAGCTTGCTCTCTCTCTGGCTTTGATGATCCCTAATTACTGCATGGACTCAAGACTGCATTACTCGAACGGAAGAGATAGACAAAGGACTGATTTGTAAGTGAACTGACAACTGGATATTCTACATGGACTTTGCTAACTGAATATCCTTGAATGGACTGACTAAATGATACATGACTAATGGACTGTTATTTTGACTATGCTATGAACTCATAATGGAATAAACTATATTTTTGATAGCACAAGCGTATCTGTTATTTTTACTGTATGTTTATAAACATACAAATATATCTCACTCATTTATCTGTGTGCCTATCTGACTAACGCTGCACATTCTGTTTAGCTTGTCTCCTTAACCCTGGTTGGGGAACCCAGGCTTAACACTGGTTATGGGCCAGAGGCTGCAAAGTCAGTTTAACTAGGATAAAACAGATTTATGTAAAAAGTGAGAGTTTGTGTTGTTATACGTTACAGTAAACAGACAGCTGTATTTTATTAATTATAGTTTCATATCCATAAAAAGAAAACATGGCACAAGTCAATCTACAAAGTTTGTCCCTTATATCCAAGCTGGATGGAACAAACTATGTATCATGGTCTATGAAATGTAGTCTACTTCTACGAAGAGAAGGTCTGTGGAACATAATTGAAAATCCACCAAACGTAGAGAAATGGGATCCAGAGGATGATGAAGATAGACTAAAAATAGAAGAATTTATGCATAAAAATGAACAAGCTATTTGCATAATTGGATTAACATTAACTGACCAACAACTTGTTCATATCCGTGGAGAGCAAACGGCTGTTGGGTGTTGGCAGAAGCTGAAGAGGATTTATGTCCGAGATAACGTTGGTGCACACATAAATCTAACACGGAAGCTTTTCAGGACGCATCTCCAGACGAATGGTGATATGCTTACTCATTTGAAAACTATGCAAAGCATTTTTCAAGAACTGCACGAGAAAGGGCTTATTTTCTCTGAACTACACCAAGTCTACATAATTCTGTCTTCACTTGATGAAAGTTATGACAACTACGTAACTTCACTTGAAATTTTGCCAAAGGAAAGCCTAACTTTAACTGATATAACTGGCAGATTGATTGAAGAGGCCAGAAGAAGACTTGAAAGAGTTGAATTAAGGAGGAAGCAACCTCAAAAAGAAGATAATGTATCTCCTACTGCATACGCAATTAAAAAGTGTTTTAATTGTGGAGGAAGAGGACATTTGGCAAGATTTTGTAAAAAAGCAAAGTGCCAGAACGCTGACCTGAATACTAAAAGTCATCAAAAGAAAAAGAAAAATTTAGAGTTAGCCATGTTTACTAACGGAGCTGTAAAAAGTAATTTATGGGTGGTTGACAGTGGAGCATCCCACTGTATAACAAATGATAACAAAAATTTTATTAAAATGTCCAAGAGTACACAGCAGATATCATTAGCAAATGGCTGGAAACTGAAAGCTAAAGGTCAAGGTATAGCATATTGTTCTTTTATAAAAGAGAATGTAAAAATGTTATATGTACCACAACTTAAGTTTAATTTAATTTCAGTTAGAATTTTGGTTAAACTAGGATATGTAGTTACATTTAAAGGAGATAACTGCATAATTGAAAAAGAAGATAAGAAAATTACTGCATCTTTAAGAGGTGAATTATATGTGTTAAATGATAATGGTTTAGAGATGGCTAACACAGTTTATGATAATAAGAAACCTCATGATGAATGTATTCACTTGTTACATCGAAGGCTAGGGCATTTAAATTTTAAAATGCTTAAGAAAACTGTTGAATTATCTAAGGGAATAAGTTTGAAACCTTGTAATAAGTATTTGCAATGTTCTATTTGCAATCAAAGTAAGAGCAGGGTCATACCGGCTAATAGAGTTGATGGATTTACTACCAAAGAGCCTTTAGAGGTGGTATTTGCTGATTTAATAGGTCCGAAAAAACCAAGTGTAGGAGGAGCTCGATACATATTAAGTATAATGGACCACTATTCTAGATATGGGTTTTGCTATTTAATGAAGAGCAAAACTGAAACGTATCTAAATCTCTTTAATTGGATAAAATTTGCTGAAAGGAAAACTAAAAAGAAATTAGTAACTCTTATAACATATAATGGTACGGAATTTACAAATAATAAATTCCAGAATAGACTAAGAATGTTAGGTATTCAACATAAAAAGTCTGCACCATATAGGCCACAACATAATGCCTTTATAGAGAGAAGAGGCCAAACACTACAATCAATGGCACAAACTATGATGTCTGATTCAGGATTACCTGACAATTTATGGGGAGAAGCAATAATGTGTGGTAATCATATATTAAATAATGTTGTTAATTCAACAACAGGTGAATTACCATTCACACTGTGGCATGGTACAAAACCTGATTTAAGTTACATGCACACATTTGGAGCACCAGCATGGGTGCATATCCCTACACAACTCAGACACAAATGACAACATAGAGCTAAAAGATTATTTTTTGTAGGATATAAATCTAATCATAGATCTTATAGATACTGGGAACAGGTACATCTAGAATTTACACCAATGCTAGTGCTAAATTCCTAGAACATGGAGGATGGAATAGATTAGAGCAAGATTTAAATAATGAAGTAATTATTGAACCCTACAAAAGGCAGAAAGAACAGAATAGTTATAAGAAGAGTCCAATTAAAGAAGAAGTCCACGAAGAGCAAATAGGACCAGAACAAGAGGAAACTGTTGATCAGGAAGAGTTAGATAATCAAGAAGAGTTAATAAATGAAAGTTCACCTATAAGTCCTGTAATACCTAGACGTACTACAAGTATAACTAGACCACCTGATAGGTATCAAGCAAGTATAGTTTGCCAAGTAACTAAAGTTCCAACTAGTATAGATGAACTTAAGATGTATCCTGCTAAGGATCAGGAGAATTGGCAAAAGGCAATGGAAAAAGAACTAAATTCATTAAAGGTAATGAAAGTATATGAAGATGCCAAATTACCTTCAGGAGAAAAATCCATTGGGTGCAAATGGATATTAAAAATAAAAACTGGAAATGATGGGACTGTTACCCATAAAGCTAGGTTGGTAGCTCAAGGATTTAATCAAACTGCATCTGATTACGATGAAGTTTTTGCACCAAGTCTTAAAGCAACATCTTTGAGAGCAGCATTAGTGTGGGCAGCTAAGAAAAACTATGTCATTAACCATTTAGATGTAGAAACTGCTTATTTGCATGCACCATTGCAGCACACTATATATTTGAAAAAGCCAATGATTATAAAAGACAATAAAGTAAATAGTAATGATTGTTGGAAACTCAAAAAGAGTCTTTACAGGTTGAAACAATCTGGCTTTGAGTGGAACCAATATATTGTGAAAGAATTAAACAATATAGGTTTTAAATCTGGTTTAGCAGATCCATGTGTGTTTAAAAGAGAAAATTATGGAAGGGTGTCATTATTGTTATTATTTACAGATGATATTGCTTTGATAACTAAGACTAATAATGAAGCTAATGAGATTATATCATTATTAGCCAAAAAGATAAAATTAAAGCATTTAGGTGAAATTAAAAAGTATCTAGGATTGACAATTAACAAAACAAAAAAATGGATTTAAGATA
Source organism: Hydrophis major (assembly GCA_033807585.1). Lineage (NCBI taxonomy): Eukaryota > Metazoa > Chordata > Lepidosauria > Squamata > Elapidae > Hydrophis > Hydrophis major. The sequence goes on along the minus strand of CM066328.1, from coordinate 90,699,091 downwards.
TCTCAAGAAGATAAAATTTGCCAATTAATTAAAACGTATAAAATGGAACTTTGTAAACTGGCAAAGACTCCAATGAGTCAGGAAGTTTGCCAAACTGATGATCAAAGTCCCAAATTTGATAAGTCTATATATCAATCTTTGATTGGCAGCTTATCATATATAAGCAATTGGTCTAGGCCAGATATAGCTTATAGTGTTAATCAGCTGGCACGTTTTAATTTGGATCCACATCAATGTCATTGGCAATCATTAAAGAGAATTTTAAGATATCTTAAAGGAACAATGAACTATGCATTGTATATAGAACCAAAGGGTGATTTGAGTCTTAGTGCCTATGCAGATGCAAGTTTTGCAACTGATATAAACACTAGAAAATCAACATCTGGGATGGCTATATTATTTGGTAAGACACTAATAGGGTGGAGGTCAATCAGACAACAGCATATCAGCTTGTCCACGATGGAAGCGGAATTTTCATGTCTGTCATTACTATGCACTGACTTGATTTTGTACAAACAGTTATTATTAGACATGGATATAACTGTTAAAGATTCCATTATTGTGTACAAGGGCAACCAGGCAGCTATAAAGTTAGCTACTAGTATTGCTGTAAAAACTAGATCAAAGCATACTAATTTAAGACACTTCAATGTTAGAGAATCTGTAAAAAATGGGCTAATTAAATTGGAATACTGCATGACGGAAGAAAACATTGCAGACCAATTTACAAAAGCTCAAGGAGTAATCAAATTTAAAGAAAGTTGTAACAAATATGATTTGTTGTAAATAGATGTAAATAGTTATATTTATTATTATTTCCTAAAAGGGGAGAATGTTAGGGATAACATTGTTTACCCTAACTGGTTTAGGTAAAATAATAAATATGTAATCATAGTTTATAAGTTAAAGTGTCTGCAACTTTAAATATAGGAATGTAATTAGGGGAGTGGTTGTGAAAGCACTTTAAAAGAAGCAAGACGACAGCTTGCTCTCTCTCTGGCTTTGATGATCCCTAATTACTGCATGGACTCAAGACTGCGTTACTCGAACCGGAGAGATAGACAAAGGACTGATTTGTAAGTGAACTGACATTGGATATTCTACACGGACTTTGCTAACTGAATATCCTTGAATGGACTGACTAAATGATACATGACTAATGGACTGTTATTTTGACTATGCTATGAACTCATAATGGAATAAACTATATTTTTGATAACACAAGCGTATCTGTTATTTTTACTGTATGTTTATAAACATACAAACATATCTCACTCATTTATCTGTGTGCCTATCTGACTAACGCTGCACATTCTGTTTAGCTCGTCTCCTTAACCCTGGTTGGGGAACCCAGGCTTAACAGTTATATCCTAAGTTTCTAAATATTCTATTGTTACATTGTATTATCTAACCATTGATAAAAAAGATCCCAAACTTCATAAAATTGTTTATCTTCTTGTTTTCTAATTTTAAATGTCAATCTGCTCATTTCAGCATATTCCAATATTTTCTTAATGATTTCTCTCACTTTTCCAATTTTTAGCAAATACAATCCTAGCTGCTGTTAATACATTTACAATCAAATATTTTAAATTTTTATTATATATATCAGGTAAGATTCCCAATAAAAAAACCTCCAGTTTCAAGTCTATATGTTTCTTTGTCATTTTTTCCAACCATATGCGAATTCTAGTCCAGTATTTCCTGGCCTCCTCACAAGTCCACCACATATGGTAATATGAACCAGGAATCTGATGACATTTCCAGCATTTTTCAGATTTGTTCTTAAACATTCTTGCAATTCTTGTCGGGGGAAAGTGCCACCTGTAAAACATCTTATACAAATTTTCTTTATATGCTGTTGACATTGTCATTTTATAATTTTGAGACCACAACTTTTGCCATTTCTCTAAATCAATCCCATATCCAAAATTCTTCCCCCAAGCAATCATTGTTTCTTTAACTTGTTCTTCCTCCAATTTAATTTCCAACAAATAATTATATAATTTTTTGATCACTTTTTCATCAGTACCTGTCAATATCCTATCTAAGACAGTCAATTTATCATAGAATCCTTCCATTTTAGAATCTTTAAGATACCTTGAATGTATTTGCGCATATGAAAACCAATTCATCTTTATACCTTGTTCTTCTAAATTTTGCATCATTTTAAGTTCACCCTTTTCATCTAGTAATTCCCCATATCTAACTGTTTGTTCCTTCTTATAGGTTATAGGATACGAAAAAGCTTCAATAGTTGATAACCAAACTGGGATTTTCAAATAACATTGTTTCTTAATTTTCTCCCTATTCAACCATAACGATTCCTGTACATAATGCCTTGTAAAATAACCCTGCAATTTAGTTCCCTTATACCATAGAAAAGCATGCCAACCCAATAATAAATCATGTCCTTCTAATGCCAACAATCTGGTCTTTCTTAACGTTATCCATTCTTTAGCCCACATTAAATTTGCAGCTTGATAATACAACTCGCAATTAGGAAGGCCAAATCCTCCTCTAATTCTAGCATCCTTTAAGAGTTTTAATTTTATTCTCGCTTTATTACCTTGCCATATATACTTCAACACAATTTTATTTAATTCTTCAAAATAGTTCTTACCTAACCTAATTGGAATTGTTTGAAACAAATATAAAATTCTAGGTAAAATATTCATCTTAATTGTTGAAATTCTACCTATCAATGACAATTGTAAATTTTCCCATTTTTTCAGGTCAGATGCTATCTGCTGTTTAAGTTTAATATAGTTATTCTCTTTCAGTGCAGCACATCTTGATGTCAAATATATCCCCAAATATTTAACTTTATTCATAACTTGAATTTTCAATAGGTCTGTCAGCTCTTCTCTTTGTCTTAATAGCATGTTCCTGCCAAGGACGTGAAGGGTCTCTCAAGATCTTTTGTATCTTCCTTCTACATCCCATGTTATACAAATCCTCCGATGAGGGAAGAGAACATTTGCTGATCTTTTGTGCCCTTTTTATCACTCTTTGGGGTGCCCTTTTCTCTGCCTCTGTACAACTCCTAAACCACACATAGAGGCAATAAGATAAAATGCTCTCTATAGAGCTTCAATAAAAGGCAACCAACAGACTCTCTGGCAGTTGTTGTGATTTTAGAAGTCTTAAAAAATACAGTCGTTGATGAGCCTTTTTTTCTAGGGCTAAAGTATTTGCCCCCCATGTTAGATCTTGTTTCAGGGTGATACCTAGAAACTTACATTCTGCCACCTGTTCTACCAAAACACCATCGATGTACAACGGCTGGATATCCGAACTGCTCTTCCTGTAATCCACTATGAGTTCCTTCGTCTTATTTATATTAAAAATAAGATTGTTTACTTTGCACCAGAGGGACAACTGATGAACTTCATCCCTGTACGCAGACTCATCATTATCAGAAATGAGCCCCACCAACGTTGTATCATCTGCAAACTTAATGATCTTATTACTCAGATGAATAGAGGTACAATCAGACGTATAAATAGTGAATAAAAGTGGACTCAATACACAGCCCTGCAGAGTTCCAGTATTGAGGATCTTCACAGAAGAGATATGTTCATTCATCCTAACCCTTTGTGAACGATGTGATAAAAAATTCAGAATCCACCAACATATAGAGTCCGGTAACTTCAGATCTTTAAGCTTAGACATCAATCTGTGGGGTAATATTGTGTTGAAAGCAAAACTAAAATCAACAAATAATATTCTGACATACATTCCTCTTTTCTCCAAATGAGATAGGGCAGTATGAAGAATGGTATTGACAAAGAGTCTCCAAACACCAACCAAGATATTCCGAATGTCTGCAAGGCTTGAGTGAAAAACTTCTTTGCTTCCTGCAAAGAACTCCAGTTTCTCAGCTGGCTTTTATCTCTTAAGTGAGGGACCATTAGCTTGCAGCCTTACTCCCTAGTTGTCCATGCTACTGCAGCTGCTCTTTCCTTCGAGCAGCCCTGGGCACACGCGCACTGGGCACAGGCTCCTTGGGGACCTCTTCATCACTGCTGCCAGCCTCACAATCTCCGAAGGCAGCATTCCAATTCCTAATGGTCCTGGCCCCATCCCTGCATCACACGCTGACCCCTCATCCAAGTCTTCGCTCTCTAAGACCTCAGTTGCCTGCACCTGCTGCCAGCGAACCACAGCATCTTTTTTTCAATGCCACTGTAACTTTGAATGGTCATTAAATGAACTGTTGTAAGTCAAGGACTACCTGTAGGCATACATACAATTTATAGGTAGAACAAAATACAATGAAATGAACAAAAAAGCTCAGATTAATCTACGCTATCATTTTCATCTCATTCTACCTATCCCTAAAAGGTTGCTTTTGATTCACCCATTCTCATTATGGAATGGGCCAATTTCCATTTTCCCCATTATGGACCTGCCTCCTTTAGAAGCTCACCCAAAAGAGAACGAGAAAGGAAAACTTTTAAGTTTGCTTCCTTAGTCTTTCATTTGCTCAAATTTTGCTGTATTCTGAACACCACACAGAATGATTGATTGAGTCTTTCACATCTGACTTTCTGGGAGTATTTTCCTCTCCTTTTGCTACATCAGATAATTGACCTAGATAGCCATTCTGCAGCTCCTTCCAGTTTTAGATGTCCTGAGTTGGTGTTTATAGGACTGTGTCAAGGCCTTCAAGGTAGGCAGACTCAGGGAGAAAAAAAATAAGCATTTGGATATTTGAAAAGATCTTTATTTCTAGTGGAGTGTTGGAACAAAATCTTGAAAGCCTGCCAAGGAAATTCTCTGGGTAATACCTAAAGTAATTAGGTTGGAGTTACTCTGAGTCTCTTTTCATGATTCCTCCCTCCCCTTAACTCAGGTATCTTTGCTTTAAAGATGTCTTCTCCATCTCCCAAGTTCTGTTAAACATTCCATCACACTCTGTTTACCCAATTATTTTATCTGCCTTTGAAACCATTTGACAACAATAAAAATAATTGGCAGAAAAATGCTGGAAATATAATACCAATATTAAGCAGAATTGTGTACTTTTTCTCTGAGTTTTTCAATGAGAACCTCAGTCAATTATTTTTTTATAGCTATTTTAGCTTTGAAAATAGCATTCTTTGTGTATAGGAAATCTGCTGTGGCAAAACTAATCTTTTAACCAAGCAGTACAATTACAGCTCTTTAGTTGAGCTCTCCACATGGGATGTTGTGGGGGAACTCAAAGTATTGGGAAGGTACTTTCAAATAGGAGGAAAGTTTTGCTATAGAGTGCTCCACACTGAGAAGCATTGTATTAATACAATAAGCAGGTAAGTATTTACTGCTTCCAAATTTGGGGGATAGCTATTTCTTTTCTTACATGTAAGCCTGCAGGGGCATTAGGAAGACTATACACTACTAAACTGAGCTATTTTAGTCTAGCAGTTAATGCACCAGGCTAGAAACTGGGAGATCATGAGTTCCAGTCCCACCTTAGACATGGAAGTCAGCTGAGTGACTTTGGGCCAATCATTCTCTCTCTCTCGCCTCTCAGACTACTGTTGTGGGGAAAACAAGAGTAGGAAGGAGTATAAAATGCAGGGGTGGGATTCTACAGGTTTTCACCTGTTTGCTAGAACCAGTTGTTAACATTCTAAGCAGTTCAGAGAACTGGTTGTTAGAAGAAATTACTGGGCTAATCCTGTAAGGAAGGCAGGAAGGAAACATTCTGGTGTTGCTTATAGAAATTGCCTCTTCGTTAACCTTATTAAATTCTTGGAAGGACTAGACTTCCTGTCTCAGGAACTTCTCTGGAGTTTTTTTCTCCTCCTTTGCTGGTACTTTTCTTGTGTGGAGTGACCATTCAAAGTTACAATGGCACTGAAAAAAGTGACTTATGACAATTTTTCACACTTATGACTGTTGCAGCATCCACACAGTCATGAGAGGCCAGAGGAGGAGATGCGTGCCACGATGTGAGTGATGTTGAGTTGGTCACACCCAGCCAGCCACATTACTACCAAGCCACACCCGCCAATTAAGCCACACCCACAGAACCGGTTGTTAAAAAAATTGAATCCCACCCCTGATAAGATGTATTTGCCACTTCGGGTTGTTCGTAAAAATAATAAAGGTGGTATAAAATAAATAATAATGTCTTGATTTGCAGATTCACTGTAGTCATAAAGATGGAGTGTCGAATTAGCAGAATGTTTAATTTCAAGTAATTGACAGCACTTGAATTGTCTCCTCTCAGGAGAGAAGCAAAACCTTTAATTTATGAAGTGCCACAACGCATTACAAATTGACACATCTTAATAAACCACTGCATGGGAGTTTACCTTTGTTTGCTTTAATTCTTCAAATTGGCTTTTATTGGGAGAAAATGTCTTACGCTATTCAAATTGTTCCTGGGTTTTCTTGTTCTGTGTTCCTCTCATTTCCCATGAGATCATTACTTTAACAGATTGTCTTGTACTGTACTGTTTATTGGTTTTGTCAAAAGTTTTAATGGGTTTTCTTAATTGGAGGTGGGAAAATGCCTTCATTTGTTGCTTCTCAATCAGGCAACCAACCTTCATTTGATGCTTCTCAATCATCAATTTCTAAGAAGGAGCTAAAAAAGTGTTTGCCTTTTGTGTATCTATATCTGTGTGTGCAGGGATGAGGTAATGCCTAATGGTTAAGATGCTGGGCTTGTAAGCTGGAAAGCTCAGGTTCGAGGCCCAAGTGCTAGGGGACAGGTTGAACCCCCATTCACGCCCTAGATCTTGCCAATCCAGTTCAAAAGCACACAAATGCAAATAGATAAATAGACAGAAAGGAATTGTATTCTGTATTTTCATGCTGCATTTATTTATGTGTTATGTCTCACGTGTATTCACAAGTGAGAACAAGGAGTTCCACAGTTCAAAATATTCAAACAAAACAGAGCCAGACTAAAAAAGGGTTAACAGTATTATATTCCAGTCCTTGGCAGACTTCCCGGAATCTGTCTGGTAATTCAGAATGTCCATAAATTACAAAAGCCGCTCCACACGTATCCTTTTGATACATCAAACACTTTGCTTCAAAGCAAAGTTTGAGAATCAACAATCCTCCTTAAATCACCTGGATGGGCGTGTCAGTCTCTCTAATCAATGTCTGGCTTGATGCTTCCCTTCAACTTGGCATTTCATTTTTCTCCTGATCCTAGCATCAATCCAGGATCTGTCAGTTTCCCCATTAGAAGCCTCTGACTCATTTTGTGGATCAGTTGCTGGCATGAGTGAATTCGAAGGCTCTGACGAGGATTGTCTGTCCGATAATCTCTCATCCTCCTGGCTCACATCTGTGTCCTTTGATAATTCAGACTCCACATTCACAGCAGGCTCCACCCTTTTATCTTCAGAGTCATCAGAGTCAAAACTCACAGCAGGATCGATCCTTTCAGTCACAACACTATCCCTCACCGCAGGGCTCTTCTCCCGAGTCTGACGATCAGGATGTGGTTTTGAAGGGAATTGTGCATGATATATGCGAATAAGATCTGGGACATGCACCTTGGATACATCCTGCCAAGAGCGAATCTCCGTTTCATTTTCCAGTCTTCCCACGAAGTACTGGAATCATCCCTTCAGCCATCGTGAATCATAAATTCCGACCACTGTAGTATCCGTAACAGGTTCAGTGCTGAGCCTAGATGGAAAACCTGTATCTTCTGGAGAACGGAGAGTACACGATGGAGTGTCAGGTACTAATAGGGAGTGATGAAAAACAGGGTGAATGCGCATGAAGCACAGTAAAGTGAGTCGATAAGCCACAGGATTAATAACTGGCTTGATAGGGAAGGGACCAATAAAGCGATGATCCAACTTCCTAATCGGGCAATCGACCCGAAGATGTTTCATTGACAATCACACCTTATCCCCCACAGCCAACCGAGGCATCGCTCGACGCGAACAATCTGCGAAACGCTTATAATCTGCTTTCGCTTGTTCCAATTGTCTGGAAATTAATTGATGCACCGCATATAACTCTGACAAAAAATCTCGTGCCTCTGGAACTGGAGAATCTGCGATTGACAGGGGGAAAAACCTCAGATGGTAACCCACATTTGCATAAAAAGGCGTCATGTGGGTGGAGGTGTGCTGAGAATTATTAAAGGCAAACTCTGCCAATGGAAGATAGGTCACCTAGTCGTTTTGTCATTGATTTACAAAACATCTGAAGTAATTGGGCGAGGATGCCAATTACCTTCTCAGTCCTGCCATCGGTTTCCGGATGGTGCGCCGACGCTAAACATACTTGTACTCGTAGTGCGTTCATTAGACTTTTCCAGAATTGAGTGGTGAACTGAACACCGCGATCTGAAACAATTCTGTCCAGTAAGCCATGTAAACAGAACATGTGTTGTATGAAAAGCCGGGCAGTAACACGAGCCGAGGGTAATCTCCTACACGGGATGAAATGGGCCATCTTAGTAAGCATGTCAACCACCACGAGCACCGTCATATAACCCGACGAAAGGGGCAAGTGCATTAGAAAGTTCATGGAGATCGCTCCCCATGGTCTGCTCGGAGTTGGCAGTGGTTGAAGAAGTCCAGGAGGTGCACCCGATGCCGCTTTCGCTTGTCGACATTCTACACAAGAGGCGACATAGGAAAACACTTCGTGGTGAACCCGAGGCCACCAAAAAGTCCGGGTGACCAAGTGCAGAGTTTTGTGAAAACCAAAATGACCAGCAGTGGGGTTGTCATGACATTGCGTCATGATGAGGGCTCTAAGCGTCCTGGTGGTATGTACAATAAATCCCAATATCTTAGCAAGCCCTCTTCAAAGGACCATGGGGAATCAGGTCCAACTTCCCCCCTTCTCTGCTGTGTCCACGTGTCCAATCACTGCGCCTCCCATATGTGAGCCCGCAAATCTACTGGATCTTGAAGTATGGCCAAGGATTCCGGTGGAAACACCGTTCGTAAAGGAAGAGGATCCTTGGGACTGATATACTTGGACTTCCGAGACAATGCGTCTGCCCTTCGATTCTGTCCACTTGGAACATAAGTGACAGAGAAATTGAACCTTGAAAAAAACAACGACCATCGAATCTGGCGTTGGTTCAACTTCTTAGCGGTAAACAAATGTTCCAAGTTGTGATGATCCGTCCGAACCTCTACCTTGTGCCGAGCCCCTTCTAAATGATGTCTCCAGGTGTCAAATGCAGCCTTAATAGCCAACAACTCCCAGATGGTGTAATTGCGCTCAGAAGCTGTGAGCTTCTTAGAATAGTATGCTCATGGGAAAAGAGGTGCACCATCCTTCAGAGCTTGTAACAGTACTGCTCCAATAGCGACATTAGAGGCATCTGTCTCGACCACAAATGGACGATTCGGATCAGGATGCCTCAATATCGGCTCGGCCACAAACACTTTCTTCAAAATTTCAAAAGCCTGTTGTTGTGGGGGCCCCCACAGAAATGGGACCTTCTCACGGAGAAGCTGAGTTATGGGGTCCATTAACTTAGCAAAGTCTGGAATAAAGGTCCTATAGTAGTTGGTGAATCCCAAAAGACGTTGTACATCCTTGATTCGACGAGGGGCTTCCCAACTGCACAAGGCCTCGACTTTTTTAGGGTCCATAGCAATGCCCTTGGGAGAAACTATGTGTTCTAAAAACTCTATCGACGACTGAAAAAAGAAACACTTCTCTAGTTTTGCGTAGAGTTTTTGCTCCCAAAGACGCTGAAGCACTTGACGAACCTGTTGGAGATGGTGATCTCCAGACCGAGAGTAAATTAAAATGTCGTCCAGATACACCACGACAAACCTATCCAGCATGTCCCGGAAAATGTCGTTCATCAAATGCTGGAATACAGCGGGACCATTGGTCAGACCAAATGGCATGACGGTATACTCGAAATGACCATAACGAGTGCCAAATGCCGTCTTCCACTCGTCCCCCTTGTGCATCCGAACCGGGTTGTAAGCCCCACACAGATCTAGTTTAGTGAAGATAGTAGCCTCCCACAACTGCTCCATCAATTCCGGAATGAGCGGCAAGGGATAGCTATTCCTCACGGTGATGGCGTTCAACCGTCGTAGTCGCAGCATAGACGAAGCTCTCTCAATTTCTTTTTAACAAAAAGAATGGGAGACGAAAGGGGGGACGACGAAGGTCTAATAAATCCCCAAGCTAAGTTTTTATCTAAAAACTCTCAGAGCGAAACCAACTCAGGCTCTGGCATGGAGAATAACCGACCCTTTGGCAATGGAGCATCTGGTATCAGGTCCACGGGACAATCATAAGTACGATGTGGTGGTAATTGATCTTTCTCCTGTTCGCTGAAAACATTGGAGAAGTCCAACAGCTCCAAAGGAATTGAAACAGCAGGAGCGGCGATATCTTGGCCAGCGCAGATGTGTCTCAGGTGGTCCACACGTTGGAGACTTGGAAAAGAAATGGCGTTCTGCACCCAAGCCACCCAACGGATCATGCAAACGCAGCCAGGACACTCCGAGAACCAAAGGGAGATGGAGGTTCGAGGTGACATAAAAACTTATCGCCTCCCCATGATTCCCAATGAGCATACGCACTGGTTGGGTGGCGAAACGAATGGGCCCAGACTTGAGTTCACACCCATCTACTGTTTCCACCTTAATGGGTGGATCCACAGGAATCAAAGGAATTTCAAAATGTTTGACAAAAGCCCAGTCCATAAAGCTGGTTGTAGCCCCTGAATCCACCAGCGCAACGGTGGGAATTCCCCCCTTCTGGGACTGTAAAAAGATACGAGTGTCCAAAAGTAAATGCCGAAGAGGGCCAGGATTTACTTCAGCAATTTGGGATAGGGGTGTAGGACATGCCCGACCTAGGGTTTCCCCAAGGTCAGGCCTACCCTGTTTCCCGATGGGTCAGGAGTGGTTTCGGGCACGGGTCTGCGAGTCCCTCTCCGAGTGCAGGAATTTGCAAAATGTCCTGGACCCCCGCAATAATGGACCCCCACAAGCCTTCCTGGAACCTTCTCAAACGTTCTCGCGCCATTAAGCGAGGGCGGAGTGAGCCTAACTCCATTGGCTCCTCAGCCTTAACCGTGGTTTGGAAAACTCTCGGTGGCGTGGTTTGTGCACGAGAAAATGAAGATGGTTCCACAACGGGCCGTTTACTTCTGTTGTAAATGGGCTTCAATACGTAAGCACTGAATTACCAATGCATTCAGCGTTGAAGCCCACTCTGCATGGACTAGCTTATCCTTGATGGCATCAGACAAGCCTTCCTGGAATTCAGCCATATGAGCTGGTTCGTTCCAATTAGAGTCCATACACAGCAAACAAAATTCTGCAATGTATTCCTGCAGGGGACGTTTCCCCTGATAAATGTCCCATAACTATCTAGCCACAGTTTGTATTTTAATTGGGTTTTCGAACATAACTCTCATCTGTTATAGAAAACCCTGAAAATTTTCCAACAACGGGCTATCTTGAATTAACAAGGGAGTAGCCCATTTGGCAGCCTACCCAGATAATAGACTAATCATAAATCCTACCTTAGCCTGGTTGTTTTGGAAATCTTCAGGCCTCAGAGATATAAACAATTGGCACTGACCCATAAATGCCGGGAACATGTGCATTTGCCCTGAAAATTTCTCCAGCATGGATACCGGGCTTTTCCTCAAGGGAGGGGCTGAGGGAGCAGCAGCAAGGCTTTGCAAACTGGAAATATGATTCACCAGTTGTGTCACCTGATTTTGAAGAGTCACATTGATTTGAAGTTGTTGATTTATCTGTTGCTGTTGCTGCTCCACCAAACTCTGCAGTTGGGTTTGGTCCATCTTGTTTTGAAGATGGTTTGTTAGGCTTGGAAACAAAAATGTTATGTCTCACCTATATTCACAAGTGAGAACAAGGAGTTCCACAGTTCAAAATATTCAAACAAAACAGAGCCAGACTAAAAAAGGGTTAACAGTATTATATTCCAGTCCTTGGCAGACTTCCTGGAATCTGTCTGGTAATGCAGAATGTCCATAAATTACAAAAGCTGCTCCACACGTATCCTTTTGATACATCAAACACTTTGCTTCAAAGCAAAGTTTGAGAATCAGCAATCTTCCTTAAATCACCTGGATGGGTGTGTCAGTCTCTCTAATCAATGTCTGGCTTGACGCCTCCCTTCAACTTGGCGTTTCATTTTTCTCCTGATCCTAGCATCAATCCAGGATCTATCAGTTTCCCCATTAGAAGCCTCTGACTCATTTTGTGGATCAGTTGCTGGCATGAGTGAATTTGAAGGATTGTCTGTCCGATAATCTCTCATCCTCCTGGCTCACATCTGTGTCCTTTGATAATTCAAACTCCACATTCACAGCAGGCTCCACTCTTTCATCTTCAGAGTCATCAGAGTCAAAACTCACAGCAGGATCGATCCTTTCAGTCACAACATTTATGTATGTATTTATGTATGTATTTATTGAATTTATATTGCCACCTATTCGCCCATGGCAACTCAAGACAGCTTACAGAATATAAAACAATATTTAAAACAATAAAAACTAACAAAAAGAATCAAATAAATTAATATAGTACAATATAAGAAAATCAAAATCGCTCCTCAACTCCCACCCCCTGACCCGATGACAGCAGATCAAAGAGCCATTTAATGGGCTCCATCCCACTCTGGGTTCCACAGGCCCATTGGCAGAACCAGGTCTTCAGCACCTTCCAGAAGAGTATTAGAGTGGGGACCATTCTGATCTCTGGAGTGGGTCACCACAGAGAAGGCCCTTCTTCTGGGTCCCACTAGTTGTATCTCCTTTGGTGATTGGACCCGCAACATTCCCTGCCTGCCCACTCAGATGGGTCAGGTAGATGTGACTGGCAAGACACAGTCCCTCAGATAACGTGGTCCCAAGCCATGAAGGCTTTAAAGGTGACAACCAGCACCTTGAATTGCACCCAGATGCAAATTGGCAACCAATGTAGCTCCCACAGGAGAAGTGATACATGTGCACACCAGGGTCTGCAGAAAACTATATGGGCCGCTGCATTATACACCATACTGGAGCTTCCGGATGCTCTTTAAGGGCAGCCCCATGTAGAGCATGTTGCAATAGTCAAGACAGGAAGTGACTCGGGCATGAATGACTGTGAGTAGGGACAGTTGGTCCAGGAAAGGGAATAACTGGTATACAACCCGCAGTTGTGCAAAGGCCCTCCTGGCCATGATCGCCACCTGTTCTTCAAGCAGGATATATGATAACAGAAGCATCTTTAAGAATACTCTAGGATCCTTGGCTGAGAATCAGAGATGACTACCATCCCCTTGAGTTGGTAACAAGCCCTTATAAGCAGATGATGTTACTTAGCTTGATAATGAAACATTCAGAAACCAACTCACAAGGTCAATGAATGAACCTCCACCCTCATATGGCTTGGGGTTATTCCAACACACCTGTAACAAACACAAAGAAGTAAGTTCTATTTCCAGGATCTATTGAGTAGAAAAATTCACTAAAAATTCTGCAACTACAGATCATTTCTGCACCGTGCTGCTCTTTGTCAGTCTCTCTTCTGTCCCTTTTGTTACTCCCTGGCTTGGATGATTTTCCAGGATGTGAACCAAGTGAAGCCAATTAAAAATGAACAGGTATTTTGTGAGTTTCACTGACTATTCTGCTTTTCTGTACATCTCTATACTCTTTGGCCTGAGTTTTTAAGAACTACAGTTGCTTGCTAAGCGAATAAAGGTTACCAATCAAATATTTTAACATACTTGAGTTTCTCTGCATATTCTTGCTTAAGATCATAGACTATCAAGTACATAGAATACCCAGCTAATGAGTGTTTACATCCATGATTGGAGAGAGAAAAAACTTCTAATGGAAAACAGCCCTTAGTAGAATGAGCTATAATAGTTAATCCATTCAACTCAGCCCCTAATAGAATGAGGTATAACAGTTAACCCATCCAAACAAACCCAAATTTGTTTTCAAAGAAAAAGTGTAGGATATAATTAAGCTATTTTTTGAAGCCGGGGAGGGCCAACAAATAAAACTGGGGCATTGAAATCATTGAAGACGTAGCAGCCCTATTGAATTTCTTATTCTTTATCCCTTTGGCTCATATGCCAACAAATGTCAAGGTTTTGTGGCTGAATTTTAGCAGTGCTATGTTGGGGAGGGGGCAAAGAAAACTTAAAAGGGTGATTGCGCCACAAAAGATCTTTATGCTGCTTTTAGTGTATGGGATGCTCTTACTCTTAGATAACTAGAAGTGCAAAAATATCATTGCCTAGACAGCTCACTTGCAATCAAAATACAGACTGTTTTTCTTTTTTAAGAAAGCTTGAGGCATATGGAAGATTTGAAGGTATTTTTAGCAAAAAAAAAATAAACAAAAAGAAAACATGATGATAATTAAAGAACTTTACATCATGCCTGCTGCTGCTACTTAAAGTCAGGCAGGAAGCTACATGGATGTTAGTGTCTAGGGTGTTGTGTTGCTGTCTTAATCATGTACCTAGAATTTTGACATACGTATTATCTAAGAGATATTGATGGTTGCCATTAATGGCTCGTATGATTCAGAAATTGAATCCTAATACTCTGGCTACATAATTCCAGTAATCTCCTCCATGTTTTACAAAGTTGACTTTGGAGAGTTCATCAAATGATCTTCTCAAATAGTTGTCCAAGCCCTTGTCTCTCAACTTGGCTGCAAAAGTGACCCATTTACCACAAGGAAAAAAAATAGAAATCAAAGTAGAACAAAAACAGCAAGGTCCAATGAAAATTGGCAGCAATCAACACTTGACTCACACATATTTAGTAGGACAAGGAGAAATTGTTGAGCTCTTGAGATAGGGTGATATTGCCAAGAAAAAGCAGCCATCTCTTTGAGTGTTTTCCACTGGTAGGAAATAACTAATGTATTTACAAGTTGTCATTCCAAAGGCTACCTCATGCTACCCTTTCTTATTCTCACCATTTTTCCAGCACTCCCTTTGCAAAGGGAGAAGCTCACAATGGGTGCAAAGATCTCATTTTTCCTCATCTGGTCTTGGTTTGTTAATGCACTAAATGGTAAGGAATTCCATTTCAAAACCAGATATTTTGTGTGTAGTATTTTGCATGTAATTAAAAGTGACTAGAGGTGTAAAGAGGTAGGAGTGAGAATTTGAAGGAAACATACTTATGAACCTATACAAAATTATGGTGGATATGTTAAGAACAATGCTCCAACTATGATTTGATTCATCTATTTCTATAAATTGCTATGAAGCAAAGGAGTAAATTATAGCCTGGATTCTAATTTATATCCCACCTAGTACACAGGGCATCTTGAGAAATAAAACTAAAAGTTAAAACTGATATAACCAGTCCATCAGTGTTTTTGTTTTCTTACAGACAAAGAATAAAGGATCTATTGCTTTGCAGTAATGAGTTTTGTTTTTGTTTTTATCTTTACTTATCTCTGATATATTCTTTGTTAGATTAAGTTTCTTCCATGCATCTTAATTGGAAGTGAAATACAAGCTATATCTGGAAAGCTTGCTGTTCTATTAAGGATAATTAAATACACATTTACAACATGGTGTAGGTGACACTTGAATTTGCTTATCTTTCTATACTACTTACTGTATATGACTTCTGTTCACTTTTTCTTAACAGGTGTTCAGTTTCACAGTACTTTTCCTGTAGCTTTGAGCATCATAGTCTTCCACTACTTTAAAAATAATATTGAAGAGTATAAGAGTAGTATTAAAAGGACCAGTTTGGTCTAGTGGTTAAGGCTCCAGACCAGAAACTAGGAGACATGAAAGTTGGTTGGGTGATTTTGGACCAGTCTCAGTCCAAATCTCCTCACAGGGTTTGTTGTTGTGGGGAAAATAGGAGGAGGAAGGTGTATTAAATATGTTTGCCAGCTTGAATTCTTTATAAAAATAATAAAGGCAAGATGAAGAAAATATTTTTAAAAACTCAATCTAAAGAATCTTATATTCTTTGTATTTTTAAAGGAAAAGAGACTGCTGTTGTGATTTTTTTTTTTTTAAATAAGAAACTGGTGCAAGGGATAAGATTGATGATGGTGATGATGATGATGATGATGATGATGATGATGATGATGATGATGATGATGAACAATTATTTATTACCTGCCTTTTGCATACTTGTCTCAGCTTTGCCTGTTTCTTCTTTTTTTATAACTGTACCTGCAGAGAAAAGCAATAAATCTCTCCAAGTTAGTTCTAGTCCTTTCACGCTAGAAAACTAAATGGAATGAACCAACCAACCAATCAATTAATTAATATGCATGAGCTAAGAACTATGAATTTCACATAAATATCTTTTTTTTTTTCCTTTCTAAAAGTTTTGGAAAAATAAAGACCCTTTAAAGGATTTTTGCTCCCTTGCGAGTTCCACATTGACTAAACTTTCCCTCTGTTTCTGTCTTCCACCCTTTTACTTGCTCTGATCTGCCAATACATCATATGCGGAGCCTGGCAAGGGTTTCCCCTAGAAATCACAGGGATTATCTCTTGTATTTCTTCTCAGATAATTCAACAGAGAGGTTATGCAGAGCTGAATGATTGGAAGGCTTGGAATCATAGCTAAGAGCTTTAAATTGCCCACAATTTGACAGAACAATTCAATACTTACTTTATCTTTATTTAATTGGCTTGGGGGTGGGAGAGAAGTCCATCTTTTGTATTTTTAAAAGTTCTGTATGGTGCACAGGTCCAGTCACGCCCATAATCACCTGTGCAGCTTAGTCATGGGCTGATCTGTTCGGTTGGACATATTGCTTCTCCTGCTCCCTCCATTGGAACCTCCTGGAACCTACTAGTTAGGGTGGCCATTTTGTTTCCACTAGAGGTTGCCCTTCCAATTTCTCCATGGGTATGTCCCTGCCTAGCCATGCTGCCCTGCCCTTGTGTTTCTGGTAAGTGTCTGCTTTTTTCA
Source organism: Hydrophis major (assembly GCA_033807585.1). NCBI lineage: Eukaryota > Metazoa > Chordata > Lepidosauria > Squamata > Elapidae > Hydrophis > Hydrophis major. The sequence goes on along the minus strand of CM066328.1, from coordinate 90,682,191 downwards.
TTTTGTGTTTTCAGTTCTATTCTTAATTGTTGAGGTTGAGTCTTATTAATCATTAGGGCCTGTCCTTTGTTATTCCTTGATTGTGAGGGGTCCCTCTCTTCCTCTCTATTTGTGTTGGGTCTGTGTGAAGGGTCTCCCCCTTCTTCTCTGGGTGTGTTGCATCTGTGTGAAGGGTCTCCCCCTTCCTCTCTATTTCTGTTGGGTCTGTGTGAAGGGTCTCCCCCTTCCTCTCTGGGTGTGTTGCGTCTGTGTGAAGGGTCTCCCCCTTCCTTGCTATTTGTGTTGGGTCTGTGTGAAGGGTCTCCCCCTTCCTCTCCACTTATGTCTGTACCACCCCTTGCCCCTCAGGTTCTTAGTTGGTGTATGTTTCTCCTCCAGCTTTGGCCATCTGTTGTGTCGACCCTGTAAGGGTGAGGCCCAGCTACCTGGGCCACTGTCAGCAGTATCCATAGAGGCTCTCCTGTTTGGTTTTTAGCGTAAACTGGGTCACCCGTTTGGAATGTCTGGCATTTACCGGATGAATCTAGTTGTCTGTCTGGGTTGTATAGGGGGTGTAGTCTGTCTAGGGGTGATCTCAGCTTTCTTCCCATGAGTAGTTTGGTGGGGCTCTTATTTGTTGTTGCACTGGGTGTTATGTGCTGTATACTTAATAACTTGTCTATTTTCACTTGTGTGTCCCCTGGCCCTAGTTTTTGGAGGGTCTCTTTTGTGTACCGGACCATGTGTTCCACTTGCTCATTCATGGAGGGGTGCTCTGGTGCCAATACAGCATGCTGTATCCCATTCTTCACTAAGAATCTCTCAAATTGGGTGGCCATGAACTGGGGGCCATTGTCGGGTACTATTATGTCCAGCAAGCCATGTGTGGCAAATAGTTTCCTCAGATTTCTAATGACTTCCTCTGCTGTTGTGGACTGCATAATGCTGACTTCCAGCCACTTAGAATATGCATCAACTATGATAAAAAATGTGTGTCCCTTTACATGGTCCCCTTGGGGTTTCCCGCTCGGGTGCTGTGGGAGGTGCTGGCCTGGTCTCCTGGCAGGCCTTGCAGGTTGATACCCAGGCCTCTATTTCTTTATCCATCCCTGGCCACCATACATAACTCCTTGCCATAACTTAACTATACCTGGGTACCCCACATGCAACATGTCCATTATATCCTCCCTTAAATTCTTGGGAATTATTATCCAATTCCTCCAAAATACGCACCACTTCAGTATTGATAGTTCTGTCCATCTGTTCCTGAATGATTTAGTCTCTTCAGCTGTCTCCTTCTTGAGCTACCCTCTCCCTACCCAATTCAAAATGCGTGCCAGAGTTTTGTCTTTAGCCGTTGCTCTCACAAAGTCGGTTGCTGTTGCCAGTTTTCCCTCAAATGTCTCTTTCAGGAGTGTAGCTGTGGTTGGCACTGGGTGAAGGGTTGGGTAGGGGGCACTGACTAATTGTGTCAGCAGCATCAATATCCATCCTGGGCCTGTAGATTAAGTTGTATTCATAGGCAGCCAGGAATTCTATCCAATGTGTCGTTCTGGGAGACAGGATGTTTGGTGTGGCTCTGTCTCCTGCGATGATTCCCAGTAGTGGTTTGTGGTCGGTGACTAGGGTAAACTTCCTTCTGTAGATATATTCATGGAATTGTTTGATTCCAGTGACTGTGACTAGCGTTTCTTTGTCTAGTTGGCTATAATTCTGTTCTGGTTTGGATAATGTCTTTGAGTAGAAGGCTATGAGGGCTTCTTTTCCATTCAGTAATATGTGGCTGATGATCGCACCAACTCCGAATGGTGATGCATTGCAGGTTAATATTAATGGTAATGTCTTGCTATACTGGATTAATACACAGTCTGATGTAATTATGTTTTTTTATTCCCTGAAATGCCACTTTTTCTTTTTACCCCCAGGCCCAAGCTGCCTTCTTGTCAAGGAGTCTGTGGAGTGGCTCTGCCACTGTTGCCTTCTGTGATAAAAATATATTGTAAAAGTTAATAAGGCCCAGGAAAGCTTGTAAATCAGTTTTGTTTGTCGGCCTGGGGGCTTCTTTGATTACCTTGATTTGACTGGCCATGGGGTGGATCCCTTCGCTGTCTATCAGATAGACCAGGAATTCTACTTTGTTGGCTGCTAGTTGGCATTTCTCCTTTTTTACTTTTAGCCCCACCTTTTTGAATCAGCTTAAGACTTCCCTCAGGCATTCTGTTAATTGTTCTCTGCTGATATGAGGACATCATCAAAGTAAAATCATCACCATCCTTGAATCCCTTATAATAGGTGCTCCATTAGACTCTGGAATAACTCTGGGGCAACACTGACTCCAAATTGTAGTTGCTTACATTTGAATGCCCCTCAGTGTGTTACAATTGCCTGGGCTTCCACCATCTCAGTGTCTATCGGTAAGTGCTGGTAGGCTTATGTGAGATCAAGTTTTGCGAAAACCTTCCCCTGCCCCAGGGAATGTGAAAGGTGCTGCACCACTGGGACAGGGTATACGCTGCTGTAGGGCATGGTTCAGGGTGGCCTTATAGTCAGCACAGATGCACATGGACCCATCAGCCTTGACTGATATAACATAATAATAGGTGTTTCCCATTTTGCATGGTCAATTGGTTCCAGGATCCCTTAGGCAATGAGCTTGTTAAGTTGCTCATCTATTTTAGGTTTAAGCGCAAAGGAGTCTGATTAGGGCTATGGTGGGGTCTAGATTAAATGAAATAGGGGATCCCAAATACTTGCCCAATTTCCCATTGAAGACATCCCGGAACTCCTCCATCAGGTTGTCTTCCCATTCGCTTTCAGTGATGCTGTTTATGCCAGTGACTTCAATCCCTAGTGGCTTAAACCACTCAATCCCCAGCAGGCTTGGCCGGTCCCGGTCTACTACAGTTAATGGCAGGATTCCTGAGTAATTCTTGAAGATTACTCGGAATTTCCCTATGCCAATGACGGGAATTTGATTCCCGTGATAGTCTTTCAGGATTAATCTCTGTTTGCTCAGCTGATCTTTGATCAGCTGATCTTTGCTCAGCCTGGGGCTTAATCTTTTGATGGTGTTCCAGGATGCCATCGATATGTAAGATCTGGAATCCACTTCCATCTGGCATTCCTTTCCTTCTATGGTGACATGGACGTGGACCTGCCTAGCATTTGACATGCTGGAGTGGCCCACTGTCACTATCTTATGCATTTCACTCCTCACTGTGGCGGGCTCGTGGTTCCTTCAGCTCCAGCTGAATTGGCTCTGTTGGCTCTTGGGTTGGTTTTCTTGGCTCTGTGGCAGTGTGCCTTATCTTTGTCTCCTGCTGTTGGGTTTGGCATGCCCTCGTGATGTGCCCCTGCCACTCACAACATTGACAGATAGCATCACGGAACCAGCACTCTGATCTGGGGTGATTTCCTTTGCAACCTGCACACCAGAAGTCCTTCCTCTTTCCTTCTCATTTTTTGGGGTGTGTTTCTTTGCAGAGTTGGTTTACCTCCTCGTCGTTGTTCAATTTAGACTTGGATTCAAGGTCCTCATGGTGGATGGCAGTAATTTCGTTAGGTGCAGGCTGCACCATCCTGTTCATCTTCCTCGTGGCTGCAGCAGATTTCTGTGATGCTTCCACGGCCAATGCTTCTTCGATAGCCATTTTTAGAGTTATTTTGGGCTTTATCAGCAGTCAGCTCTATAGCGTCAGGTCTCTGAGTCCCAGGACTACTCATTGCCTCATCAACGTTTACAAATTTGCACACTCTAGCAAGGTACCTCAGGCTCACGATGAAATTGCTGATGTTTTCATCTTCCTTCTGGTCTCTCTGGTAGAATTCATACCTCTTGATTAGGCAGGATACCAGTGGCATATAGTGTGCCCTCAGCATTCTTTCTAAATCCAGCCATGCCGTCGTTTTCATGTCATTGGGTGCCGAGAGGGCTTTGGCCATTTTGAAAATGGTGGGTCTGCAATGGGTAAGGAATACGGCTCATTTCCTATGCTCTGAAATGTTCCTTAGGTTGCCTCCTTTCAAGAATATGTGGAATCGGTCAACTTACAATTCCCAGTCTTCAGTTGTCAGATCGAATGATGCGGGCGGCGTGCTGGTTCCAGCCGTTGTTCGGTTCTTGTCAGTTTGCCTGCCACGTGCTCACTGGTCTCACGTGTCTCAGGATCCCACCTTTGTCACCAGTGATAGATCATGGGTGAGAAAAGACGTGGGAGTCTCCGATCGACTTAACTCGTTTATTTCTCGATTGCAGCACTGAAGATAGCAAGCTTTTTTTAGAGCAGGGCTGCTCACAGCTGCAACCGGTGATGGCTCTTCAAATTCCCACCTTTGCAGACCAACCAATCAGAGGTGAGTATGTAAATATCTAACAAACTTGAAAATGTTTCATTTCTCATCCAAGAAACTTCTTCAGTTCTGAGAAACAAAACATTTTCAAGGAAAAATAAAGTCCTTTTGAAAAAGCATTTTTGGGACAATCCTATTGTTTTTTTGTTTTTGTTTTTTTGAATAAACTCTTCTAGATGTTTACTGCTATTTAGTTTCTATTTCACTCTGTCAAGAACTTGATGAGTTGTATTTTACAATTTATCCTCTTTTATTACTACCCTTTCCAAAAAGAAGACCCATTCCTTTTTCCCAAAAAGGACGTACCAAATCTTTTCTTTACATTGAATTTTGGAAATAAATAAAAAAGAGGTAAGCTCTAGTAGATATAACAAATTTAAAAAGCAATTTCAGAGCTGTCTATATCTCAACACTGCTGGCAGCAGTATACTTTAGTAATGGAGCACAGTTGATTTAAAGGAAAAAGGGAAAAAAAGATGTTTTGTGCTCTGCTCAGGTAGCTATGGATTTTGCAGGGTTGCTCAGTTATTTACTAGAGGGATTGAAAGGACTTAAGGCCAGATCCTCATGGCTTTGACCAGGTAGTCCTAGGGAGGAGCCAAGAATAGCCTTCTTGTCTCAAACAGCAAAACAGGAAGGAATCGCTAGAAGAGGCACCGTTACAACATCTCTTTTTATGAATGTTCAAGGTCATTGATGCTGGAGCCAACTGAATTTGTAAGCTTTTTTTTAAAGGTGTCCTACTGAGCCATTTTATCTCCACATACAGATAAGCTGGTCAGTGAAAGCTTTGCTGAATTTTTTCCGGCTTCTGTTTATTTTTGTTCTTCAGGCAGCCACTTCAATGCAGGAAAAACATTGGTTCTTTTTGGCTTCCATAGGTTGAAATTATTCATGGCTCCTTGAAATAGTACCAATTTCTTTTGGAAAGTATACCATCTCATTCTCTCTTTCCTTTACTGTGCTGTCTGACACAATTCAGGCCTGTTTCAAAAGAATTGACCCAGACTTTGTTTACCAATGTTGGAAAGGAATACGGCTTCCTTTAGAGTTCCAGTGTGGCTGAACAAAAGAGGGGAAGCATTGATATGAACAGGGCCCTGTGGCTCTCAGATTGCAATGCCACTGGTTTGCTTGCTTGTTTGTTTGTTTATTTGTTTGTTTGTTTGCTTGCTTGCTTGTGCAGCAGAAATTTTAGCAGTTCCATTTTGCTATAAGTAAGCACTGAATTTAGAGCCGATTTTCAGAAAATATCCAAGAATTATGTTTAAATGTGAATCATTTCCTCAACATTTGCCACATTTCCATTGAATCATTTTGGAAAGAGAGAGAGAGAGAGAGAGAGAGAGAGAGAGAGAGAGAGAGAGAGAGAGAGAGAGAGAGAGAGAGAGAGAGAGAGAGAGAGAAAGAAAGAAAGAAAGAAAGAAAGAAAGAAAGAAAGAAAGAAAGAAAGAAAGAAAGAAAGAAAGAAATGTATTATCTTTACCCAAAATATATATCTGTTCCTTCATCCTAGCCTCATAGAGAACTAATTAAAGAATGTAGATTATAGTGGCATTTGATAGGGAACAATGATAGAGAAATCACTGCCTTCTCATTTTGGAGATTTGAGAAATGATCAGTTAAGGCTGCAGTACTACTGGCATGTGCTTTTCTTGCCTTACACCTAGATTACTTTAGTAGTCTCCTGGCAGGTGTTCCCTTGACTTCCTGTGGTGTTGAAAAAGTATTTTTTATAAAATGTTCACTTATAGATATTTTCAACTGGGGATCATCCTAAGGGGTAGCACTCCCTTACCAGAAAGATTCAAGGTTAATGGTGACTGCCAACAGGAGCTTTTCCTGTTTTGTCTTCTGGTGCCAAAGACAATATTTTCCAATCTGGGATTTCAATATATTTATTGCACTTGATTTGGTGGAAATCAGTGGTGTTTCTGTAAATATACAAGTATATTTCTTTTGGGAGGCTGGCTGTAGAGAGGAAGCAAAAGAGAAGGAACATAAGGAAGGATGTTCTCAGAAAGTTAAGAAGGAAGATGACAGCATTCAAAGAGTGAATTGAATGTGGAGAAGGTTTATTTTTATTTATTTATTTGATTTGTCAATCACTTACAAGATAATAGATATAAGGATAAACAAAGTTCTGAATACATGAAATTAATACATATAAAAAATAAATAAAAGAAACAATAGGACAGGGATGGTAGGCACGTTGGTGCACTTATGCACGCCCCCTAATTATTATATTAATTATATATTACACTACACTACACTACACTACACTACACTACAGTACACTACACTACACTACACTACACTACACTACACTACACTACACTACTATATTATATTATATTATATTATATTATATTATATTATATTATATTATATTATATTATATTATATTATATTATATTATATTATATTATATTATATTATATTATATTATATTATATTATATTATATTATATTATATTATATTATATTATATTATATTATATTTATTGCAAGTGTTCTACTTCCTGTCTCTCCCTGCTCCTAATCCAAACAAGGTTATTCAGGCTGTTTTGAATCTTCTGTGTTATTTTCATGTTAACCACTTCATATTCCAGTAGAGCTCACTTTAAAATTTCTAGTGCTTTTGGTTATAATCCTTCAGTTGGAAGCTTCTCTGAATCTCTCTCTGCCCTTGTTTTATCCTACAATTCTATTCATGTTTTACATTCCTCTGAACAAACCTTCTTTCAGTTAGCAACTTAGTCTCTTGGCTCTGGAATCTACTCTCTTCTTCCTTTCATTTCGGTGTAAAAAGAGAGCTTCAAATCTTTTTTAATTGACTAGTAGGCTACAGTGTATGCTTTAGTTATTCCATCCTACTCTTAGTTAGCTAGCACTTTGATATCAAGACCTGTTTTAAATTGTTATGAATGCATATATACTTCACCCCATCCTAGAGCTTCATTTTAAATGCACTACTGCTGAACTCATTGTTTGAGTATTCGTATTTATTTACTAGTTTTCTGATATAATTTTATTGAATTGATTTGTCATGATTGCACTATTGACTTTTTATTTCATTTTGTACCATGTCTTGATAAAGAGGCATGATAAATTATCATCATCATCACTACTAATGTACTACAGAATAAATTATTTGAAACATGTAAGAGCTTAATCTCTAAATTGCTTACTTAAATATGACAGTCATCAAAGGTTTCTGAAAAACAAGTATATTTCATTTGGAAATTTACTATATAAATAGCAAGAACATTTATTCTCTTCGAACCTTGAAATTTACCTGTACTGGGTTATGAATGAAATTCACATTTAATCCAAAGGAAATGGTTCCATAACTTGTATACAACGATTGTCTTTGGAACTTCTGCATTAGTTAACTCATTTGTATTCAGCACATGTTATGATGGATGAGAGCATACAATATTTCTCAAGAGTCCCAAATGAAACATGTTTTGTGGCTTTCATATGCAAGCAAAAACGAGGACAGGTTGCTGGGAAACTAGATTGCCTGAGTCTTAGTCATGTATGAAAGCAACAAACTATGTTGAGCATCTGTTTCATTAGTGGTTCATTAACAGGAACTTATTTCTCAATGCCTTATCAATAGAAGGAGAAGAATGGCTCTTTTCCTGATTCTGAGTCCTTCTGGGGTGCTAAGTTTTCTTCAGCTGAGTCTTTGCATGCTAATCATTATGTTGTGGGGAAAGGGAAAACAAAACACTGATTTACCAATATGGGAAAACAAGCAAGATGGTAATAAACTCTCATTTTGATAATTGTGTCTAATTATAGAGAAAAGTTAACCACTTAAAAAAGATGTTTTATCTTAAATGTTGTAAAAGCATTCTTATAGTGCTTTGTACTTTGAGGTGGTAAACAAATTGACTATAACTTCCTAAGCCTATTAAGCATAGCAAAATAAATCTCTTTTTATTTATTAAAGATGCTTCAGTGAACTTCAGCTACTGTTAAACATAGCATTTAAAATGCCTGCATGCACACACAAAGAAAGAGTAACCTTCTAAAATGATGAGCATATTTTCCCTTCTTGGCCGTTAAATCACGTAGCAGTGTTTTATCTGCAATATATTATATCTATCTCTGTCAGGTAAGTATCAGCTGAAGAGCAATTCATTTTTATTAGCATACTACTTTACTAGCAATTATTATTTGCTAAATATTTTATTTAGCAAGTAATTAACTATTGGGATGTGCAAAATCTATTGTCTTCCTTAAATACATAGAACTGTCTATTCTTGGTGTAGCATATGGAAATATTTGGCATGCAGTGTAGAATTAGAATATCTAACAGCCTTATTCCTTGCAGATGGCAAAGATTAATTGTATTTCTCCTCCTGTAGCTCTGCTGATAAAGTTATCTCCTTGTTAGTGTAATTCTTCAACTCTTGCCCTAGTCTTATGCTATTTTCAAAGTATTCAAGAGGCCATTGATTTGGGAGGTTATGTGTGATTTGAGAGATACAGAGCAACTACAGTGTTCAGCAAAGTCAAGCTAAGTTGGAAGATAATTTGTATCCTTTCAAAATTAAGTTGTTGAAATCAGAACTCCGGGTGTAGAGGAGGCCTTGGATTTATCTTGCCTTCAGAAACAAATGCAACCCTGCTGTACTTTTATTCAATATCATATTCCCAAATATTAGGGAAGGAAAATGGTTACATGATTTATTCCATTTCCTATTCATTTCTTTTGGAAAGCGTGTTACCCCTCCCTTTATCACAAATGCTCATGTGTAAGCAACCCACTACACAGCAATGGCTACATTGACCTATGTGGTATTGAAAGAAAGGAGCTAGCAGTTACCCATACAAGTAATTTTCCTGTACGACCCCTTTGACAGGGAAAAGGACTGTACAATTTAAAGATTGGCATTGCCCCATTTTCCATGTTGTTGTAGATTTGTGTGCATATTGGGAAACTATGCTGATTAACCGAGTTCAGTTCCAGTCCAGTGGAAACACTATCAAGATCTTTTTGCAAGATTTTCTTTGATAGAGCTAGCACTTAAGTAAATTCCTATTGGGAATTTCCTATTGTTTCTTATCTGAGATTTCCCTTCTTTCTCCTACAGTTGAGGAGCCAAGACACCATTCTCTCATCCAATCCCACTGATTCAAACTGGCCAGGCTTAGAGATGGAGCTCTCACCTCACAAATCAGGAGGCTGTGAGTTTGATCCTAGCTAATATTTGGAATAGACTCTCCTGCTCGAGCAGGAGGTTAGACTAGATGACCTCCAAGGTCCCTTCCAAATCTGTTATTCTATGTTCTATAATAATAGCGCTCTTACATTTTTTTGCATTAAAAGTAAGCATGGCAAGGAAAGTTGGGCAATTGCTATCTGGTTGCTGTTGTTGTCTAACCACCACCACTACTACCCCATTGGCCAATTAGGAATTGTGCATGAAGCTCAAAAACAAAAACACTTTATTGAGGCCATGACATTTCTGAAGAGGTCAAAAGAGATGATGCCAGTAGAACTGTCTTAACTCTCATATGATGGATCAAGCAATCCTAATTTTACCTCCCCAGAACAACAGCAGTGCTGATTAACTATGTTTGTTAAGTGTTTTTAAGTGGAAAGAAGCAGTATGCCAAACATTGCAGAAGTACAATCCCATAAGAATCACATAAGAGCCACATAAGAAGTACAGTCACAATTATTACTGGGGCACAGTAAAATAACGCAACAAAATTAAAAGAATTCAAGACAATGGTTTGATTTACAGCACAATGTAAAACCATAAGCATTGAAATGTCTCTGACCTTGGATCTTTAGCAAAAGTAAAAAAATTGCAACTTGGACATCTTGGGGGAAATTAACTCATGTGTACGCATTTCTTATTCTGATAGATAAATATGAAAATCGCTAGTTGGTAGCTGAAGTGAGGCAGCCTCTACACCAGCAGATAAATTACACATTCAGCTACTGTACTGGAAAATCTGCTAGTGATTTGTCCTAATGTTCCCCCCCACCACCAACTTAATTGCAGGAAAATGGTTTCTGAACAGCATATTGCTTAAGGTCCTCCATCTGTCCCATGCCACAGAGACAAATATCCTCTTCCATAGGGATTTTAAGAAGCCTGCCTTCTCAGTATACCAAATGAACAGCCTAAAAAACAAACCAGTAAATATTTTTCAGATCAGATTGGATAGATCTAGATAGAAAAGGATTTTTCCCCCCGATAGAATAATAGAATATGTAGTTTAAGGTTGCTGTGAAGTCCTTGGTGCTCTCTGAGCAGGGTTCTTTGCTTACAGATGTTTCATTATTCAGCTAGGATAGCAGCGTGAGGGAGTGTGGGATTTGCTCCCTATTTATATACGGTTGTTTGCCCTGCCCATGATTTGTGGATGTGGTTTTCTCCTTGATAGTTCCTTGATTAGGGTTTTTTTCAGCTTCATTGTTTGCCTGATGCGAATCCTTTATTATCAGGGTGTTGGCTGCTGGAGTGATACATTCTGGCTACTTGTTTCCTTCTTAGCTTTTCAATGTCTTTTTCAAATGATGTGTATATATGGTTTATACAGTGTATGTTTGTCTCTTGATGGCTGATTTGTCTGAATGTCAAGCTTCCACAAAATCCCTATTGTTTTGGATTTATCTTGGTCTAGGCTGCTCACAGTTTTTCATTTGAAATGATGGTTGAGTCTGACCATATATTGTGAGACTGAAGAGTTTTCATCTTGTTTTCTGTTAATAGGTCTTCATGGATGCAGTCTGCTAATCTTCTGCATATCTATCATACATAGTGGCTGTTACACTGTATATTCTAGTTCTCACCCATTTTTTCTTCATAGTCTACTGGCTCTTTTAGTTTACTTAAGATATTTTGGAGGGCTTTAGTTGATTTGAGTCCTAGAGTAATGCTGTGTGCTTGCGTCTGTAGTTAACTATTGGTATCATTTGTCTGTTCGTACTATTTGTCTTTTGGTACAATTTACGAATTTTTTTTTCTTTGTCCCAAGCCAATAATGTATTTACAAAATAAATGCTAAACTATTAACCTACCAATAAGTAAAGAAAAAATGCAATGTGGAAAAATGGAGTGGATTAAAAACTGCAGCAAAGTAAGAGCCAGATCTCTGAAAGAAAGCACATTCTTCTAATTGCCAGTCTTGAATATTTTATTAGTGTTTCATGTTTCTGCTAAACAAAACCCATATCTTTTGTTTTCACATGCTTAAACCTCTGCTTGTCTCTGTCACAAAAATCCACCAATTGGTTAGTATTTTTCATAAACATAAAAGGAACAAACAGATCAAGATTGAGATATTATGACCATTTAAAAATGGAATAAAAGGGTTTTTTTTTAAGAGGAAGGACACAAATAGAAATCACTGATCACCCATTGTCACTCTAATCAACAGATCAGAATAGAATTATAAATAATCATCATTTAAAGAGCACTGTTTGGACTGGCAACTCAGTTGTGAAGTGAAGTTGTTGCTCAGTGAAACCACAACTGTCCTTTTGCTTACTTACTTCTTACTTCAGCTGTCCTTTGATTTACAGATTTGTCAAGGCCAAAATGTGAGGATGTAAACTCAAACAATGTGTACATTTGGAGGAATTAAGTATATATTAATATATAGTAAAATAGGCATTTTTTCTATAGAACACAACTAGCAAAAATATGGACAAATCTTATATTGGAAGACATATATGGATGTTTGTGACAAATGGTTTTTTTCTTGAATACATAAAAATTAGAACAGATACCTACTGAGACTTTTTTTTAAAAAGTAGTAAAACCAAAATGGACATAATCAAGCCAGTGACAGATTTAGTAGCATCTGCAAGCTGTGCATTCTGAATCTTCATGGGAAGCTGATTCTCATCCAAAACAGGGGTGACATAAACGTCTAAATCAGATGAACCACCTGCTAACAAGTTCGCAATTTTAAATTATGCTTCCTCCTGTTTATTACCAAATCAAATACTGTTCCATCACTCCCACTGAGTTTGAGTCTGAGTTTGCTGAAGACTCCTTCTTTCAATTCAAACATTGTCTCAGAACAAGAGTCCTTCACCTAATGTGTTGTTTCTGCATCCCTTTACAATGTACAAGTAATGCACACATTGGATGGTGTGTGCTTACAAAATTATAAAACAGACAACGGATCAGGTGAATTTTTACCCAATCCTCTATATGAGCTTTATAGTAACTCTTAAAATCTTGAGATGGTCTGGAAATTCATTCTTCCTTTCATTATTCCTTAAATGATCCTCCCCAAGATAAAGGAAACAGATTCTAGCTTTTAAGTGTTTCAGAAAACAATAACAACCATGTATATGAGAAAGAGGATAAATAGATTCCTGGCTTTTGTTCCCATGGCATACAAACAAGCCAGAAAAAGCTGAGGGAGAGGCAGCAATTGAAAATATTCTTTATATTCTCCTCTTCAATTTTCCCTCCTTTTACTTTTGGATTAGGGGCCAGTTAAGATTGAAACATGGGTAGTATATTGAAATGAACTGAAGAAGAACTGTGGGATGAGCTGGTACTTCATTTTAAGAGTAATTTGTATTTGATTTAAAATACATCTTTGGGGATTATCAATGAATCTAAGATTGATGATTCAGAGATGATTCAGATTCAAATGAGAAATATCTGATTCAGGATTATATATATATTCTGAGGTTCTCACGGGTATTTGTATGTGGATCTTTGGTTATTCGGGTTTTCTCCCGTGTAAGATTGGAAGTATCTAGGCAACGTTTCGATTAAGTCTCATTCATCATCTTAAGGCTTGGTCTTCAGCTCTGTGCTTCTCAGAGTGATGTGAGCTTGCAGCTGCTTCTTCCTTTTAACTGCTAGTGGGGGTGTGACTTGACTAGGTAGGGCTTGGCTATGTTCTGATTGGGTGGGGGTGTATTCTGATTGGTTTGAGGTTTGGCTGTGTTCTGATTGGTTGGGGGGTTGGCTGTGTTCTGATTGGCTGGAGGTGTGTTCTGTTCAGGTGGGGGCTTGGTTGTGCTCTGGTTAGTCTTAGTTGCGGGGGGATTGGAGCTGGTGAGCTGTGATCTTGCTGTTTGGCTTCAAGTTCGTGGTTGTGCTGCATCTTCATGGTGAGGGCCAGTTCGCTTCATGTATGGCTCAGAGGGGCTCGAAGTGGGTAGTGATGCAGCTGCAGTGCGGCTTCTGGTCTGTGGTCATGTCTCATCTGCTGTGTGGGTGTGAGTCTGCTTTCTACGTGGAAGTGTGGTGGTGGCATCTTGTGTGGCTCTCAGGGGTGTGGGTCTGGTGTCGTTCTTCATGTTAGGTACTCATCTGTTCATGAGGGCGGGTTTCCAAATGGCTGGCAGGCAGGAGGCATCATCTCGTTTATTCATGCTGTGCATTTTTCTATCTCTATGTTTGTTGGTGTGTGTGTCTGTCTTGAGGGTGGTCTGTGTTTTGGCTCTCCAGACAGCAAGCTGTTCGGCTCTCCAGACAGCAACCACCCTCAAGACAGACAGACACACCAACAAACTCAGAAAACTACAACAACGCCAGAAACCAACTCCTCCCCCCTCACAGCCACACATGAAACAAACAGTGTACAACATCTCAGACAAGATCGTCACCGAAGCCGAAACCAAGGTCCTTTCTAAAGGATTCAACTTTGCTGTCGCTCCCAAACACATCCCCACAGAAACCATCATATGCGGAGTTGAAACCAGCCTGACCAAAACCAACCCTGATGATGCTAATAGAATCAGACTCGAAATCACCAACATCCTCTGCACTAGCAAACCACCCAAAAGCAACTTATCCAAAGAAAAACAAACTGCACTACTTAAACTGAAAGAAGACACCAACATAATAATCTTACCAGCAAACAAGGGCAACGCAACAGTGGTTATGAACACATCTGACTACCAATCCAAGTTAACCAACCTACTCCAAGACCCCACATACAAACCCCTAAAGACAGACCCCACCACCTACCTAGAAAAAACCACCAGATCCAAAATAAAAGCCTCCCCCATCAGTGAAGAAATCCAGCAAAGAATCATACCCAGAGAGAAATCATCCAGATGCCCTAAACTTTATGGTCTCCCCAAGATACACAAAGAAGGAACCCCACTTAGACCAATAGTCAGCTCCATGGGCTCACCTCTACAAAACCTAACCAAATTTCTCGCCAAACAACCACACCCCTATGCAGAATCCATCAACTCACACGTAAGAAACTCATTCCAGTTCATCGAGATCATAAAGAAACAAAACTTACAACCCAGTGACCTACTAGTGAGCTCCGATGTCATATCCCTCTTCACCCAAGTGCCAATAAAAGAAGCCTTGACAGCCATCCAAAACAAATACAACCCCCCCCCCAAGCACATCCTAGATCTGACCAACCACTGCCTATCCAATACATACTTCACCTACAATGGACAAAAATACAAACAAATAGAAGGAGCACCCATGGGATCACCCCTCTCACCTGTCACTGCTAACCTCTACATGGAATACTTTGAAACACAAGCTCTAGAAAAATATGATCACAAACCCAAATTCTGGTTCAGATACATAGATGACACCTTCATAATCTGGCCACACGGGAAAGAAAAACTGAACAACTTCCTCACACACCTCAACAGCCTATACCCCAAAATACAATTCACCATGGAAACAGAAGCTAACAACCAACTTCCCTTCCTAGATGTCTTGGTATACAAAAAATCCGATGGCTCCCTAGGACACACCATCTACCAGAAGAAAACACATAAAAACCGCTATCTACACGCACTCTCACACCACCACCCAGCACAGATCAATTCCGTAGCCTAGACACTCATCTCCAGAACAAAATACTTAGCCGACGAACAACACCTAGAGACCGAACTACACACTCTCACCGGCGTGCTGACAGCCAATGGATTCCAAAGAAAGAAGATCACCCACCTAATCCAAAAAGAAACCCCAACCAAAATCCAAGACAGAGAACAAGAGAATGGCAAAGCCCTCCTTCCATATATAAAAGGCACTACAGACAAAATCAGCAAGATCCTCCAAAAACACAACATTAAGACAGCATTCTGCACAAACAGAAAGATATCCACCATCCTAAGAAACCCTAAGGACAAAATCGAGTTAGAAAATCAAGGAGTATACGAAATCCCTTGCACTGCTTGCCCCACCACATACATTGGACAAACTAACAGAAGAATAAGTGCACGCATTGAAGAACATAAGAACTCAATCAAAAAGGAAGAACCAACCTCTTCCCTGGTCCAACACCTCAAAGCCACAGGACATGAGATTGACTTTAGAAATACCAGAACTATCGCCAAAACCGAACACTTGAGCAGCAGAATCATCAGAGAAGCCATAGAGATAGAAAAATGCCCACACAGCATGAATAAACGAGATGATGCCTCCTGCCTGCCAGCCATTTGGAAACCCGCCCTCATGAACAGACGAGTACCTAACATGAAGAACAACACCAGACCCACACCCCTGAGAGCCACACAAGATGCCACCACCACACTTCCACGTAGAAAGCAGACTCACACCCACACAGCAGATGAGACACGACCACGGACCAGAAGCCGCACTGCAGCTGCATCACTACCCACTTCGAGCCCCTCTGAGCCATACATGAAGCAAACTGACCCTCACCATGAAGATGCAGTACGACCACGAACTCGAAGCCAAACAGCAAGATCACAGCTCACCAGCTCAAATCCCCCAGCAACTAAGACTAACCAGAGCACAACCAAGCCCCCACCTGAACAGAATACGCCTCCAGCCAATCAGAACACAGCCAACCCCCCAACCAATCAGAACACAGCCAAACCTCAAACCAATCAGAAAACATCCCCACCCAATCAGAACATAGCCAAGCCCCCACCCAATCAAGTCACACACCCACTAGCAGTTAAAAGGAAGAAGCAGCTGCAAGCTCACATCACTCTGAGAAGCACAGAGCTGAAGACCAAGCCTGAAGATGATGAATGAGACTTCATCGAAACGTTGCCTAGATACTTCCAATCTTACGCGGGAGAAAACCCGAATAACCAAAGATAGATAGATAGATAGATAGATAGATAGATAGATAGATAGATAGATAGATAGATAGATATATTCTGAGGTTCTTGCAGGTATTTGTATGTGGATCTTTGGTTATTCAGGTTTTCTTCCACATAAGATTGGAAGTATCTAGGCAATGTTTCAATGAAGTCTCATTCATCATCTTCAGGCTTGGTCTTCAGCTCTGTGCTGGTGCTTTTAAAGTTGTAGCAACGTTTCAGCAGAATCTCATCTGCCATTCATCTGCCAAAGTCTGACTCACAGACAAACACTATACAGAAGCCTGATGATGGCAGATGAGATTCTGCTGAAATGTTGCTACAACTTTAAAAGCACCACTACTAGGACGTGGGAAAATACCCGAACAAAGCTGAATGCCAGACATGTAAGTACCCACAAAAACTTCAGAAAACATATATATATACATATATATATATATATATATATATATATATATATATATATATATATATTCTTAAGTTTTCATGGGAAAGAAAAACTGAACAACTTCCTCACACAACTCAACAGCCTACACCCCAAAATACAATTCACCATGGAAACAGAAGCTAACAACCAACTTCCCTTCCTAGATGTCTTGGTATACAAAAAACCCAATGGCTCCCTAGGACACACCATCTACCAGAAGAAAACACATACAAACCGCTATCTACACGCACTCTCACACCACCACCCAGCACAGATCAATTCCGTAGCCGAGACACTCATCTCCAGAACAAAATACTTAGCCGACAAACAACACCTAGAGACCGAACTACACACTCTCACCGGCGTGCTGACAGCCAATGGATTCCAAAGAAAGAAAGAAGATCACCTACCTAATCCAAAAAGAAACCCCAACCAAAATCCAAGACAGAGAACAAGAGAATGGCAAAGCCCTCCTCCCATATATAAAAGGCACTACAGACAAAATCAGCAAGATCCTCCAAAAACACAACATTAAAACAGCATTCTGCACAAACAGAAAAATATCCACCATCCCAAGAAACCCTAAGGACAAAATCGAGTTAGAAAACCAAGGAGTATACGAAATCCCTTGCACCGCCTGCCCCACCATATAAATTGGAAAAACTAACAGAAGAATAAGTGCACACATTGAAGAACATAAAAACTCAATCAAAAAAGAACGGACCTCTTCCCTGGTCCAACATTTCAAAGCCACAGGACATGAGATTGACTTTAAAAATACCAGAACTATTGCCAAAACCGAACACTTCAACAACAGAATAATCAGAGAAGCCACAGATATAGATATGTCCCCATAGTCCATCTTGTAGAGGGTTTTTTTAACAAACCGTACCATGCGCTCGGCTCTTCCGTTAGCCACAGGGTGCACTGGCGAAGATAGCGCATGGCGAATACCGCGGTCCGCTAAGTATTGTCAGATACCAGAACGTCTGGCAGTCCATGTGTCATGATTAATCTGTTCAACTTCCGGATGACAGATTCGGTTGTAGTACTTTTCATTTCATGGATCTCGAGCCAGTTTGAGTAGGCATCCACTGTTAATAGGAACGTATGTCCCTTAGTAGGTCCCGCAAAGTCAATATGAATGTGGGACCACGGTCCCCGAGGTGTTTCCCATTCTGTTGGAGTTGCTTTTGGTGGGATATTGCTAACCTCCTGGCACTTATAACAAGTCTTTACCCAGGCTTCGATTTGTTTGTCGATGCCCGGCCACCACGCATAGCTTCGTGCGAGTGCTTTCATGCGCACGATGCCAGGGTGGCCCTCATGCAGTGTCTTTAGTACCGCTCATTGTTACTGCTCTGGGACGACGACTCTATTCCCCCATACGATACAGCCCTTTTGCGAAAAAAGTTCTGTTTGTCGATTCTTGAAGGGAATGAAGTTGTCAGGGGTTTGATCTACTGGCCATCCTCGTTCGTCCCAACTAAGAACCCGCTTTAAGATAGGATCGCATTTTGTTTTGATCGCGATATCTCTAGTGGTCAGCGGCGGTGAATGCAGCATTTCAATCTGGAGCGTTGTTAGGGTTGGAGCTGGGTCATCGACGGTTTCCAGAAGTGGTGCACGGCTCAATGCGTCAGCGTGGGGAATGGCTTTCCCCGGGCGGTGCTGCAGCTTATAATTGTACGCAGCCAAAAACTCCGACCAGCAAGTCATTCTAGGTGATATTATATAGGGGGTTGGCTTGTCTCCCGCTATAATCCCCAGCAAAGGTTTGTGGTCTGTAACAATAGTAAAAACTCGTCCATAAACATATTCATGGAACCATTTAACAACAGATACAACAGCAAGAGCCTCTTTATCGATTTGACTATAGTTACGTTCAGCCTTTGATAGAGTTCTTGAAAAATAGGCAATAGGGGCTTCACTACCGTTTGGTAACACGTGGCTCAAAATGGCTCCAACTCCAAAGGGTGATGCGTCACATGTGACTGTTAAAGGCAAAGTCTCGTTATACTACATTAAAACAGCATCTGAAGTTAATAAGTTTTTCACTTGTCGGAACGCGTGCTCCTCTCAGTGCCCCCAAACCCAGGTTGCTTTTTTATCGAGAAGCCGATGTAGGGGCTTGGCTACGATCGCTTTGTGGGGCAGGAAGATGTTGTAAAAATTAATAAGCCCCAGGAAAGCTTGGAAATCAGTCTTATTTCTGGGTCTTGGGGTGTTCTTGATTGCCCTTAACTTGCTACTGGTGGGGTGAATGCCTTGTTTATCGATTAGGTACCCCAGGAACTCTACTTTATCAATACACAGTTGACATTTATTCTTTTTAACTTTTAGTCCAGAGTCTTTAAATTTCTGGAGAACCAGTCTAAGATGCTCTTTTAGTATTTCTGTATTAGGGGCAGCAATTAAAACGTCATCAAAGTATGGTACGACCCCTTTTATTCCCTGTAACAGTCTCTCCATCAAGCTCTGAAAGATCCCTGGGGCCATGCTAACTCCGAATTGGAGTCAGTTGCACTTAAAAGCGCCTCAGTGCATAACGATCGTTTGAGCCTCTGCTGTTTTTTTATCTAAAGGCAGTTGTTGGTACGCCTGTGCTAAATCCAATTTAGTGAAGACTTTTCCATCCCCCAGGGAATGGAGGAGGTGTTGTACCACCGGTACCAGGTAAGCGCTCTGTTGAAGGGCATGATTCAGGGTGGCATGGTAGTCCTCACAAATCCTTAACGATCCATGCGGTTTGATGGGTGTTACGATTGGGGTTTCCCAAGGAGCATGATCGGTTGGTTCTAAAACACCCTGGGCTATTAATTTATCAAGCTGTTCATCAATCTTTGGTTTAAGAGCAAAAGGGACTCGATGAGGCTTAAGGCGGATGGGGGCCACTTCAGGGTTAAGGTTAAATGATATCGGGATCCCCTTGTACTCGCCTAGTTTGTCTGCAAAAATGTCCTGGAATTCCTGGATGAGGGCCTCCTCCCAGTCATCGCTGCTGGTCTGGTGAATGCCGGCTACCTCAATCCCAAGTGGAGCGAACCATTGAAGGCTTAACAAACAAGGCTGATCATGGTCGACGACGGTCAATGGTAAGGATGCAGTACGATTTTTGAATGAGACCCGGACTAGGCTTGATCCAATGACCAGAATTCGGTTTCCTTGATAGTCCTTGAGAATGATTCTTTGGGTTCTGAGGTCTTGCCGCCGGACGGCAGGGATCAATTGTTTCAGGGTCTTCCAGGAAACCATCGAGAGGTATGATCCTGAATCGGCTTCCATCACGCAGGGCTGGTTTTTGATGGTGACCTTCACTCGGATTTTCTTTTCATCTAATGATGATGCGTGACCAATCGTGATGGTTTAGTGTGCCTCTTCTCATTTCGTTGAATGGGCTAGTGGTTTATTTCTGTAGGAGTGGTTGTTCCATTGGTGGTTTGTATGTTCCCGACTCACAGGATGACTTCCTGTGGGTTGGCGATAGTTGGTTCCCTTCTGAAATGGGCTGGCTCCTATCTTGCTTCAACTGACCTTTCCGATGTGGCCTCTCTTCCCACAAATATGGCAGAGCATGTCAAGGAATTTGCAGTCTGATCGTGGGTGGTTTGCCCCACAGCCTGCGCATTGATATTGCAGTCTCTGGTTACACTGGTGTCGTTGGTCTCGTTCAGAGTGGAGCCGGTTGACTTCTTCCTCATCACTTTCTGATGACGATTCGAGGTCCTTGTGGTGGGTTGCCGTTGCATGTCCCTCAAAGCGATGTGAGGTTTCGCCGGTGAGTTGGCGGAGCGGGGCATTGGTGCAGTGCATTCAGACAGCCGACTTCCTGGTTGCTTCTGCTGCAGTAGCGTCAGCGATGGTATCTGCAAGGCTGATGTTGCCTTTCGCCATCAGCTTGGTTTGCATGTGCGGTGCATCTAATCCCAGAACTATTCGGTCTCTGAGAGCTTCTTCGAGGTCAGTGAACCCACAGCGGCCTCCCAGGTTCCGGAGATCCATTATGAAATCTGCAACGCTTTCTCCTTTCCACTGGTCTCTCTAGTAAAATTCATGTCTTTGGACAAACTGGTACAGTAGGTGCATAGTGGGCCCGTAGGAGGGGCTCGAGGATGTCCCAGTCCATGGATTTCACCTCAGCCGGTTTCGCCAGTGTCTTGGCCATCTTGAAAATGGCAGGTCCGCAGTGAGTCAGGAATACTGCTCTCTTTTTCCCAGTAGTGCATCCTTCAAGTTGTTGGTCTCCAGAAACATCTGGAACTGGTCCATGTATGAGTCCCAGTCTTCTTGTGCCGGGTCGAATGGAGCCGGTGGTATGGTGCCGCTGGTCATGGTTTCTGCTGTTGATGCACCTTCAGCCACATGCTCTGTTTAGTGCTCTGTAGTATTCAGTCAGCTCTGACGTCTCTGTATCCCACCCTCGTTGCCAGTGTTAAGTTCTGCGCATGGGCGCAAGGAACGGAGACGAGACGGTGAACAGTGAACTTCAACTCTTTCTTATACATTTTGAACAGAGCAAAACCCTAGAGCAAAAGCAGCCCTTTTATAGGCACGCTGCTGCTCTAGTAACCAATAGGAAATGTGGAGTGTTAACCCCCTTAACCAATGAGAGTGGCTTGTTAACAGCCAATCAGATTCTCCTGAACGGACCAATCCGATATCGCTATTATCGGCCAATCAGAAGTGCAGGACTAGAACCCTGCTATTTTCTAAAGCTTTTGATAAACTTTATTTGAGTATTTTATTAGTTCACAACACTATGAATTAAGTGACATGGAATACCTTTGTTAAAATAAATCATCTTAGTATACATTTGTGGACAAAGTTGAAATCTCTACATCTTTTTCAGAGGCCTTGGTCCAAAACAAGGCATCAGGGGTAGATGGGACAGTTATATAATTAGCATGTTTTAGGAGTTTTCTCCAGGTCTTGAGATAGAATTAAGTTAGAACTTCAATCAAATGTATTAGATATAGCTAGAGGTTATCCGTAATAGGTGAAGTACAATTGAGAAATTTGCCTTGTGCTTCATTGCTGTTAAATAAAGATGTAAAAGACTTAAATGTTTATCACCATCATACAAGTCATGCCTCCCAATTCATACTCAGGATAATTTGTCTTCCAGATATCTGGAGAATGTTATAAGTTAGACATTCAGTCAAAGTAATAACAATTTCCTTAAAAGATTTACAAGTGTATATATACACACACACACGCACACACACACACATTTCCTCTGCACAGGTGCAAACATTCTGAAAACTACTGTGGGTTGCACACTTTAGATGGAACAGTAATGACCTCTATCTTTATATAAAGATATATAAAGAGGTTTCTATACTTTTCCTAATCACTAGAGTCTCTTAAACCACACAAATGGCTGTAAGCAGTGCTATAGATATGGATGATCTCTGTCTAGAGCAGGATGAAGGTGGTGCAATCATCTTTGCTGTTCTTGATCCCTCAGCACCATTTGATCATGATGCTGGGGCGGCAGCTGGATAGCACAGTCTTGGACTGATCTGGCTCTTTTCTCCAAGGTCAGCCCCAATCAGTACTAATAGGGAGTAAGATCCAGCCATGACCTGTCTTCTATGGCATGCCACAAGGTTCAGTCCTCTCTCCACTCCTTTTTTGACATGAAGCCATGGGGTGAGATCATCCATCACCATGGGTTGAGATTCCATCAATATACAGATGATACTCAGCTTTATATCTCCAGTCAGTGACCCAAGCACTTGGAGGCAGTAGAGGCCTGGTTGAGAAACTGTGGCAAGATCAAATGCCTTTGGGTACAAGACTTCAAGTTCTGGGACTCTGATATCTTTAGTTCTGGGTAGAGTGGCACTATCCCAGATAGACCCTATTTACAACTTGATGGTTGTTCTGGATATGCAACTATGGCTCAAAAAGTAGGTGCAGTGGTGGCTAGGAGAGCCTTTACACAATTTTGAGTTGCAGCCTCTCCTGGATCAAGAGTCCCTGCACTCAATCATTCAAGCCCTGGTCTTCTCAAACTAGTGCAATGCATTCCGCATGAGACTACTCTTGGATGAGCATTAGGAAGCCTCAACTGGTGCAGAGTGCATCAGCATGGAAAGTCTTTGGGGTCCCTAGAGTGGCCTGTGTTAAATCATTGTTCTAAGAGATGCACTGGTTACCACACTAGGGGGTTGAATTCAAGGAGCTGGTTATTACTTATAAAGCCCTGCATGGCATTGGTGCTGGTTCCTTGAGGAACCATCTCACCCTTTTGAGACAAGCCCTCCCCATCTTTGCTGGCAGAGGAGACATGATGTAGATCCAGATAATCAAAGAATTCTAGTTGGTGGAGTCTGGGGGAAGGATCTTTTGTGCCATGCTCCCACGGTTTGAAACATATTTGCCCCTGAGGTAGAATTGACTTTGACCCTTTGGACTTTTCATAAGAAAGTGAAGACCTGGTTCTGCCAATTGGCTTGTGGCTGCAATGGGAGACTATCTCACTGGAGATGGTTGATCGACTAATAGCAGTTCCTCCCTCCCATTCACCGCATATATATTGTCCTCCTTTCTTCTCCATGTTTAATTATAACTTGTGTTTTATTGTATTTAATGTGGTTTTATATATTTATTCATATTTTATGATTTCCTTTTAATGTTGTAAGCCACCTAGAGTTGCCTTATAGTGAAATGGGCAGCAAACAAATTTAATAAATAAATAAATGAAATCAATAAGTTTAGACAATATTTGAATCTAACCACTTGCATATAGGATATTAGAGAATTAAATAGCAGTGGTAATAGCTCTTAGATAATATAACACTTCAAAGTGCTTTACAGTCCTCTTTAAGCCATTTAGAGAGTTAGTATATTGCCCCCAACAATCTGGATCCTCATTTCACTGACCTCGGAAGGATAGAAGGCTGAGTCAACCTTGAGCCAGTTAGGATTGAATTCCTGGCAGCAAGCAGTGAGTTAACCTACAATACTGCATTCTAACCACTGTGCCACCACAGCTCTTAATTATATCACACTGTATGTTGATCTGTGTGTCCACTGGAATGTGAACACCCTTTAACCCTAATCATACAACATAATTCCCAATTTAGCACTTACCTACCCATTCAGTCCCATTTTTGCTTCTATCCTCATCAGATGGATTTTCAATTCACTCTATTTGGGTGCTTGACATAGAGCTACTGTTCAGCAATAGACCTATTTGATCATTAAGTCACCTGCAATTTACTATAAGAACTCAAGATTTGACCGCAATGTCAACCATTGTCTCTGGGTGGCAGCAGC
This sequence comes from Hydrophis major, assembly GCA_033807585.1. Classification (NCBI taxonomy): domain Eukaryota; kingdom Metazoa; phylum Chordata; class Lepidosauria; order Squamata; family Elapidae; genus Hydrophis; species Hydrophis major. Next base: position 90,658,090 of record CM066328.1, on the reverse strand, counting down.
TCTCTAATGCTGTTAGTATTATTGTGCTTGTCAAAACTTTGCATGATTGAAGAAAGAGGCAATCCAAAACCATCTATAAATAAAGACCAAGACCAATCTTTTGTCATATTAGGCTCCATAGAATCAGAGAAGTGTAATAAATAACTTTTCTTTTAAAAATTGGTGAAGTTTATATAGAACAAATTTGAATTGTGAGGTAGACAGAATATTAAGTATAGCAGAATGCTGAAAAGTGTTTCATTTTTGGCAAGAAAGAGAACAGATGTAGTTACTCATGTTGGTATTTTTAGTCACAAAAGATAAACTGAAATCTAATCACTACACATTTTTTAGTTCAAAAAGTTATAATGCTTCAACTATGTGCAAACTGATAATGACACCACTTTCCTCCCCTTTCTTTTCTATTCATACAGGATTGTAAAGTATGCTTTCTAAGGGTGCCTTTAAAAAATGACATTCCATAAGATCTGTTTTTACCCCAACCTCAAAAGCAAAAACTGTAAGTAAGCAAAAGTAATATATTACTATCCCATCTCTTCACTGCAAGTATTTTATATGCTGATTTAAATTTTCATTCAACATTTGGTTGTGGGGAGTGACTATTTGGGAATTTGATCAAGGAACCCTGGGAGATCTGCTGCCATTTGTAGGATCCCTCAATTGACCCTATTTTCTCGCCATCCCTTTTGGTGAATCGTAGGCTCAAAGTTCCATCTTCTGCTGCTGCCATAACTACTTAGTTGTCTTTTCATGGATATAGATGCTGTCCTTCAGATTTTCCTCTCATATCATAATTGATTTGGATGTGATCTTAGGCAGTTGCTCAGAGCATTATACAGGGGAAAAAAATCTAAACACTACATAAGCCATTTAAAATATGAATTAAGGGACGAGCTTCAGCCACAGAAAGTGATTTTGGGGACAGTGTTAATTGTAAATTATAATCACGATGAGCTACTTAAATTCAACATAAAGCAAAACAGCTTAAGTTCAGTGTGGTCCCCTTTGTTTCCAATTTCAGCTTCCAGTCCCACATTTTTCACCCCAGGGATATTAGAGGTCACCCAGTGGTGGATTAAGCCCCCCCCTCCTTTGTACATACTGTACAAATGAAGCCATATTCTCAACTTTGTGGTGCCCCTTTGGGCCTGGTGCACTAAGCACGTACTTAGTCTGCTTAATGGTTAATACACCACTGAGGTCACCTATTAAGGTTGTGAGTTTGTAAATACCAAACTAGAACTGCTAAGAGAGGCATTAAGAATGGGATGCCCATCACCTATGGATTATCCTTCACTGGAGAATTGCTGAAATCATAGCATGGGCATTTTTTGGTAGTGATTAATGTTAAGTACTTGGACATGGGTTGGAGTAAATGGAGACAGTCTTTGAATGTGAACTTTCAGCTCTTTATTGCATAGTGACTTCACAAAACAACAACAGTGAACCCTGCCTTATATAGGCAACCTTTGTGAGAATTGTCCAATAGCGAGCTATGAACGCAAGTATTTTAAACCAATAATAATCCTCTGTAAAGGGCCAATCGGATTCCTAAGAACTAGCCAATCCGATCTGGCCGCCTAACAGCCAATCAGAAGTGCAGGGCCAGAACCCTGCACTTAACCTCAAGCACATACTTTATTAACTATGGTACATACATAACACCCCTTCCACCTGGCTTCTTAATTATGGTGTAGTTATATAATCCTTTAAGTAGGATGGTTGTCTTTTAAGTCTTTCGGATTTTCGTTGGACTGGTTGATTGCAATCCTGTTGAGGTAGATTGTTGTTTGGCAGTGTCTCTGCTTCTTGCTCAGGTGCAGTTTCTTGTGGTGCAAACAATTCTCCTTCCTGCTCCATTTCTTGAGTCTCACTTGATTCGTTGCTCTCTTCGAGCAGGTTCCCTGGAACGTCATCTTCTTCTTCTGTACCTCCCCCCCCTCGGTTTGGTCATGGGAGAGTTGTTGATTGGCTGTTATAAGTCGTGACCGTAATTGGTCGATATGCCGTTGCCACAGTCTATTGTCACAGCATTTCACTACGTAGGATCTGGGGCCGGTCACTCGTACTACCGTTGCCTCTATCCATAACAGGTCGCCTGATAAGTTCCATGCGTAAACGCGGTCTCCTACCTGGAACGTGCGACAGCGGCCACTGGATCCTATTGGCTTTTCCGGTTCATAAGCAGGGTGCAACCGGTCGAGGTGGGAACGGAGTCTTCGTCCCATCAGTAGTTCTGCGGGAGTTCTGCCGGTGACGCTATGTGGAGTTATGTGTTGCAAAAAGAGAATTTGGTTGACTTTGTCATCGATATTGTCATCGTCCATTTTTTGCAAAGTCTTTTTAACAAATTGGACCATGCGTTCCGCTCGGCCATTGGTCGCAGGGTGCGCAGGTGAGGTGAGCGCATGGCAGATGCCATGGTCAGCGAGGTACTGCTCGAACATCAATGCCGTGAACTGTGGCCCGTTATCGGACACCAGGACGTCAGGCAATCCGTGGGTTGCAAAGAGTCTATTTAGGATCTTAATCACTGCCTCAGAAGTTGTGGCCATCATACGATGAACTTCTAACCAATTGGAATATGCGTCGACTGTCAGCAGGAAGGTATATCCTTTGGTTGGCCCCGCGAAATCCAGGTGAATTCTGGACCAGGGTCCACGTGGCGTTTCCCATTCAGTAGGAATGGCTTTTGGTGGGGCGTTGCTGGCTTGTTGGCAACTGGTACACGCTTTGACCCACTGCTCGATTTGCCGGTCCATGCCCGGCCACCATGCGTAGCTTCGTGCGAGTGCTTTCATCCGCACAATGCCGGGGTGGCCCTCGTGCAGGGTTTGTAGTAGCGTCTTCCGGAGTCATTCTGGGACAACGACTCTATCGCCCCAGATGACACAGCCTTTTTGTGAAAAAAGTTCAGTCTGTCTTGCTTTAAATGGTGTGAAGTCATCTGGGATTTGGTCCAATGGCCATCCGCGTTCTACCCAGCCTAGGACTCGAGCTAGGGTATGGTCTCGTTTGGTTTCTCTCGCAATGTCTCGGGCGGTCATAGGCGGCGAGTTGAGTGTTTCGATCTGCAACGTGGTTGCCGTTGGTGCCGGATCGTCGAGAGTCTCTGGAAGCGGTGCTCGGCTTAATGCGTCAGCGTGGGGAATGGCTTTCCCCGGGCGATATTGAAGGCAATAATTATAAGCAGCGAGGAATTCTGACCATCGGGTCATTCTAGGGGATAATATGTAGGGGGTTGGCTTGTCCCCGGCTATTATCCCTAGCAATGGTTTGTGGTCAGTTATAATGGTGAATGTCCTTCCATACATATATTCATAAAATTTCTTTACAGCTGCAACAATTGCGAGAGCTTCTTTATCAATTTGTCCATAGTTCCGCTCTGCATGTGAGAGAGTCTTCGAAAAGTATGCAACAGGGGCTTCGTTCCCATTAGGCAGTACATGACTCAAAATGGCGCCCACCCTGAAAGGCGAGGCATCGCACGTTATAACTAATGGTAAAGTCTCGTTATATTGCATAAGTACAGAGTCAGATGTGAGCAATTTTTTAACATTCCGGAACGCTTGTTCTTCCCGGTAACCCCATACCCACAATGCTTTTTTATCTAATAACCGGTGTAATGGTTTAGCAACAGTCACCTTATGCGGTAAAAATACATTATAAAAATTGATGAGGCCTAAGAATGCCTGGAGATCAGTCTTGTTACGTGGCCTGGGGGCATTTTTTATCACCTTTAATTTACTTTCGGTAGGGTGGATGCCCTGGCTATCAATCCTGTACCCTAGAAACTCAACACTGTCAGTATATAAGTGACATTTGTTTTTTTTCACCTAAAGTCCTGCCTCTTGGAATTTTTTAAGAACACTTTTCAAACGATCCTGCAAGATTTTTTTGGTAGGGGCTGCAATTAATACGTCATCAAAATACGGAACCATGCCCTTGATTCCCTGTAACAACCTTTCCATGAGGCTTTGGAATATCCCCGGGGCTACACTAACCCCAAATTGCAATCGAGTACATTTAAAAGCACCTCTGTGCGTTACAATTGTTTGGGCCTGAGCCGTCTTTTCATCCACTGGTAGTTGTTGATAAGCTTGAGCTAAATCTAATTTAGCGAAAACCTTTCCGCCCCCCAAGGAGTGGAGGAGGTGCTGCACCACCGGAACTGGATATGCATTTTGCTGTAGGGCATGGTTTAAAGGGTCCCAGTAGTCCCCACAAATTCGGATTGACCCATCTGGCTTAATGGTCATTACAATAGGGGTTTCCCATGGAGAGTGATCGATGGGCTTCAACTCTCCTTGAGCAATTAACTTATCGAGTTGTTCGTCGATCTTAGCTTTAAGAGCGAATGGAACTCGACGGGGCTTCAAACGAATTGGTGCTACTTTTGGGTCTAAACTAAATGAGATTGGAGTCCCCTTATACTCGCCTAAAAGGTCCGCGAAGACGTCGCTGAACTCAGAAACAAGGTCTTCCTCCCACTCACAACCACCGACTCGGTTCACACCGGCCACCTCGATGCCTAGTGGTGCAAACCATTGGAGGCCTAATAGACTAGGCCTATCTCTATCGATGATCGTTAGAAGTAAGTACGCTGTATGTTTTTTGAAGGAGACTCGGACTCGGCAGGACCCGACCACAGGGATTCGATTTCCTTGGTAGTCCTTGAGGATGAGGCATTGAAATTGGAGGTCTTGGCGTTGGATTGTGGGGATAAGTTGCTTGAGTGTCTTCCAAGACACCATCGAGAGGGACGATCCCGAGTCGACCTCCATGTGGCAAGACTGGTTCTCGATGGCTACCGTGACTCAAATTTTCTTAGTGTCCATGACTGAGGCGTGACCTATAGTGATAGTATGGTGAGCCTCTTCTTTTTTCAAAGCGCGATTTCTGTCAGAGTGGTTTACTGGTTCTCACCTTACAGGACGGTTTCCTGTCAATTGGCGATAGTTGGCCCTTTTTGAGGCCTGGCTGGGTCCTGGTAAGCTGCAGCAGACCCAGCTGATGTGGCCTCGTTTCCCGCACTCATGGCAGAGTGCGTCGCGGAATTTGCATTCGGCCCTGGCATGGTTTGCTCCACAGCCAGCGCAAGGGCGTAAGGGCTTTGGGCAAGGGTCCCGGTCGGACCGCAGTCAATGGACCCCTTCGTCGCTGTCTGACAACGAAGAGAGGTCCTCGTGGTGCGTCGTAACGAGCTGCCCTTCAGACTTGGATAAAATGTCGCTTGTCGGTGGTGGTACTGGAGTGCGGCTTTGCCGTAGTTGTGCAGCTGAGTTTTTGGTTGCCTCCACAACTGTGGCTTCAGCGATGGCGTCAGCAAGGCTGATGTCGCCTTTCACCATCAGCTTGCTTTGCACGCCTAGTGCATCTAATCCCAGTATTAATCGGTCTCTTAGTGCTTCTTCTAAATCGGCGAACCCGCAGAGGCCTCCTAAATTTTGGATGTCTGCCACGAAATTGGCCACACTCTCTCCTTTTTGCTGGTTCCTTTGATAAAACTCGTGGCGTCTCACGAGTGTAGGCACGGTTGGCGCGTAATGATCTCTCAGGATGGGTTCGAGGTTGTCCCAGCTCATGGCTTTCACTTCTCGAGGTTTGGCGAGTGCTTTTGCCATTTTAAAAACAGCCGGGCCGCAGTGCGTCAGGAACAGTGCCCACTTTTTTGCTGGTGTGGCGTCCTTCAAATTATTCGTCTCAAGAAACATTTGGAAGCGATCCATGTAGGATTCCCAATCCTCTTGGTTTGGATCGAACGGAGCGGGTAGTACGATGCCACCGGACATGGTTCCGTTGTTGGCATCGTCTTATCACATGCTCGGTATTGCTTCCTGGCTTCTTAGGTTCAGACGTCTCCAACTCCCATCCTCGTCGCCAGTGTTAAGTACTTGGACATGGGTTGGAGTAAATGGAGACAGTCTTTGAATGTGAACTTTCAGCTCTTTATTGCATAGTGACTTCTCAAAACAACAACAGTGAACCCTGCCTTATATAGGCAACCTTTGTGAGAATTGTCCAATAGCGAGCTATGAACGCAAGTACTTTAAACCAATAATAATCCTCTGTTAAGGGCCAATCGGATTCCTAAGAACTAGCCAATGCGATCTGGCTGCCTAACAGCCAATCAGAAGTGCAGGGCCAGAACCCTGCACTTAACCTCAAGCGCATACTTTATTAAGTATGGTACATACATAACAATTAGTTTCTATTGAAATTGGGCATTTCATTTTCCATTCTGTTAGAATAGATATTTGTAAAACTTTACCATTTTTAACTTGTTGGTTTTATGTTTTTGCTGTTATTCATACTGAGGCTTCAGGGTGTGGTGGACTATTATAAATCAAGCAAATCAATCAATAATACTGAAAGCCCTGGTCAGCTGTTTATATCTGTTAAGCTATGGATGTTTGCAGAAACTGACAGTGCCATTATTTTTAATCTCACTGGAATAATTATCCCCAAACTTCTTTCAGCAGTTCAATCACCATCATTTCCTCCCTTCCTCTTTGATGCATTTAGAATCCTATGTCCTTAACCATCGGAAATGAAGATGCATTTGTTTTTATCAATAGTTTTTTGGGAATTATGTCTGGCAGGTCATGAATTAAACCATTGGTTAATGTGGGGTGGGGGTGGGGAGAGAGAAAAAGGATGAGAAAAAGAATATTGTCCCTGTATCATTTCATCCTCAGCTTTTCAAGTCTTGGCAGAATGGGCCTTTATTCTGATTGAAGGCATTGTTTTTAATCCCTTCCCCTTGTTTTGTAATTCATAATCATGTCGGTTTGTATCAGCTGAACAAATGAGTTTTGTTCCAGAGAAAAGAATTTGAGCAAAACACAAGTTCAAAAACAAATATACTTTGAAGGTGAACAGAGGAATCCCTAAGCTCCTCAACCAAATTGTGATTATTGTTCATTTCTCTTTTTCAATTGCCGTACATTTTTTAGAATGATGGCAAGGCATTGGAAAAATCTGCTAAATATCACTCTAGCTGGTAAAATAAAAATGCATTTTATATTCATGCCTGATATAAATTTTATTTCTTCCATCTTCTATCACATCATATCTCAGTCCATTTCAGGGATTCAGGCACATATAAAACTGATTTCTCTATTCAACACAATCTATGTTCCATTTTCAACCCTACTAGTGCATTAGAAATAACAGTTATATCCCCATCTGCCAATAAAATTATAATAATGGAATGCACAATTGTTCTACCAATATTCGTAAATGCAATACTGAAAGAAATGAATGACAGAACAAAAGCATTATAAGTGCATCTTTCTCATGTTATAAGTGATTGGTCCACGTTATTTAAAGTTGAGTTATACATTTCTTTCCAAAGAAAGTTTCTTTAAAAAATTAGTATTATTTATGCCATCTACTTTGTATACCTGCTTTAGTACTTACAACCTTGGTTAATTGGGAGGAATTTGTCAATGCTAGTTTAGGCATGTAGAGTGTACTGGTTACAACTCTAAACAATGGATCAAGTTCCAACAATAGTCAAACTGACAAAAGGAAAACAAAATTAACAGGATTCATTTTTTAAGAATGCAAAGATACTGATGTAATCCAGATTAATTTAGTTCATTTGAAGGATTGACATCCTTCATTCCCTTTAGCCGGTTTCAAGATTTTACTGTGAATTAAAAATTGTTCAGCACAATGACTCTAATCCTTTTCTGACCTGATAAGAATAAGAAATTACTATAATATCTGCAGTTGGTTGTATATAAAAAGTTTTGTTATTTTTTTAATTAGTTGGAGACCTTTTCTCATTTTTTTTCCTTTCTTTGCTAATCATTAACACAATGGTATTAGGAATACCAATCCATCTTTTATCTTTTGCAAATCTTTAAGAGACAAAGATGGAGTCTGTAACACAATAACACAATAATTGTAGAGTTGGAAAGGACCACAAGCACCACCTAATTCAACTCTCTGTGACATAAAAAATCAGTTAAGCCATCCTGGAGAGCCGGCTTTTTATATTAAAAAAAATCTCTCAGAAATGAGAAATTTCTATAGGTAGAATTTTTTTCACTGTTATATTCTAAGTTCTTAGAACTTAGAATAACAGAGTTGGCAGGGACCTTGGAGGCCTTCCAGTCCAGCCCCCTGCTCAAGCAGGAGATCCTATACCAGTGGTGGCTAACATTTTTGGGTTCCTATGGCAAAATTGTGTGCATGCTTGCATACTTACGTTCATGTGCCAACACCCAGAAGGCAATGCAAGCCTCCCACGCCCCCTAGGGTGTGGTATTTTGCGGAAAACAGACAAAATGGGGCTAGTTTTTGGCCTACAAAGCCTGCAGAAGCCTTCCTCAAGCCGTTGGGAGGCCAAAAAAAGCCTCAAACCCACTGAAAATCAGCTGTGAGGTGCACGCATGCACAGTGAGGTAAGTTTGCCTGCAACTCATATGCTGGCACAAATGACTCTGCATGCCACCCATGCCACGCATGCCATAGGTTCGCCATCACGGCCCTATATTATTTCAGACAAATAGTTGTCCACTTTCTTCTTTAAAACCTCCAGCATTGGGGCACCCCCAACTTCTGAAGGTAAGCTATTCCACTAGTTTATTGTACTCACTGTTAGGAAATTTCTCCTTAGTTCTAGATTGCTTCTCTCCTTGATTTGTTTCCATCTATTTTTTCCCCTGCCTTCTGGTGTTTTGGAAAATAGGTTGACCCTCTCATCTTTGTGGTGGTCCCTCAAATATTTATCTTCATTATCTATCTATCTATCTATCTATCTATCTATCTATCTATCTATCTATCTATCTATCTATCTATCTATCTATCTATCTATCCATCCATCCATCCATCCATCCATCTATCTATCTATCTATCTATCTATCTATCTATCTATCTATCTATCTATCTATCTATCTATCTATCTACCTATTTATCTATCTATCACATATCTATCTATCTTTTATCATCAAAATGTTTTTTTTTATATATTAAATGAAAAAGAAGATATTTAGGCCCATATGAAACTTGACTGAAGTTTATCTAATGAACTTGATGGTTAACAAAACCCCTTCAAGACTTTCTGCACAAAACTGGTACATCACAGGGTTGCATGTTGAGTCCCTTACTCTATACTCTTTATGTGCATGACTGCATTCCTACTCACACTAGTAATACTATTGCTAAATTTGCAGATGATACAACAGTGGTGGGACTCATCTCCGAGGGAGATGAGTCTGCCTATTGAGATGAGGGTGACCAGTTGCTTTCGTGGTGTGGAGACAATAACTTGGTCCTCAACACCAATAAGACCACTTCTATAGTGGACTATAGAAGGTACAGATCAGACATCCAGCCCTTGCTTATCAATGGAGACCGAGTGGAGCAATGGCCAGTTTTAAGTTTTTAGGTGTTACCATAAAAGAGGACTTGACCTAGGGTGCTCACATTGCACTGGTCAAAAGGGCCCAGCAGAGATTATACTACCTGAGACTTCTCAGAAAACAACAACTGAATGAAAAACTGCTGGTGACCTTCTACCGCTGCACCATAGAGAGCATTTTAACATACTGCACCTCTGTATGTTTGCCAATTGCACAGTGGCAGATAGGAAAGCACTCCAAAGGGTTAACATCATTGTCCAGAAGATCATTGGTTGCCCTTTCCCCTCTTTGGAAGAGTTTTATAGCTCCTGCTGCCTTAAGAAAGTTCAAAACATTCTCAAAGATCCATCTCATCCTGGGCACCCTTTTTTTTTTTTAACTATAACCATCTGGCAGACAGTACAGGATAATAAGAACAAGGACGAATAGGCTGAAAAACAGCTTCTATCCCGGGGCAGTAGCTCTTTTGATTTTTGCTGTATAGTGCAGTGTTGAGGGTTTTCAATTCAATGTGTGGAGGGTGAAGGATGTGTGTTTGTGTTTATTTTCATGGTCATGATGTGCACTGAAGAAAGTGTTTGATTTCATTGTATGAGGTGCAATGACAATAAAGTAAAGTAAAGTAAAGTAAACATGTATGAATGTATTCGGAATAGCATAGGGTCTCCTACTTGAGTAGGGGGTTGAATTAGAGGAACTCCAAAGTCCCTTCTGTTATTCTGCATTCTAGATCAGTGGTCGCCAACCAGTGGACCGGGAACCACTGGTGGTCCATGAGAAAAAAAGTGGTCTGCAGAGAAATGTCACCCCAAAGCACCTCCCAAAGCAATTAATCCAGGCTATGCGGGAACACAAGGCTTGCATCACTTGCATTGTGAACAACATGAGGTAGTGAGGGGAGAAGGGAAAGGGTGGAGGGAGGGAACTTGCCCCACGTGCCCCCATGTGCCTTGCCTGGTGACCAGGCTGCTTCTTTCCACTTCTTTCTTCTTCTTCTTTTGGCTGCATGCAAGGAAAGCAGCAAAAGTCTTTCTTTCTCTTCCCAAACTCTGCCAGAAATGAGTCTTTGGGACCCTGCAAGGCATCCTTAAAGAGTTTGCACTGGCAAAGACTTATTTCTGGCGGAGTTTAGGGGACAGAAAGAAAGACTTCTGCTACTTCTGCTGCTTTCCTTGCATGAAGCCAAAAGTCTCTCTCTCCCCCTGAGAATGGAGCTGGAGAAGGTATCCTGCAATCCCAAATAAAGAATGATCAATCAGTAGGAAAACGGGGTGGGGAATTTTCCTGCAGAATTTTTGGGAATTTTTCCAGGGTCTCTGGTCTGTGGGATTTAAAATTTTGAGTTTGGTGGTCCCTGAGGTCCAAAAGGTTGGCGACCCCTGTTCTAGATGTATTAAGCGTGGTTCAAACTGAGTACTTATGAAATGTTGGTTGAGCTAGAAGGATACATAGGACTGGCTCTTGTTAGGGATAACATTGTTTACCCTAACTGGTTTAAGTAAAATAATAAATATGTTATCATGGTTTATAAGTTAAAGTGTCTGCAACTTTAAATATAGGAATGTAATTAAGGGAGTGGTTGTAAAAGCACCATAAAAGAAGCAAGGAACCTCAGCTTGCTCTCTCTGACTTGATGATCCCAAATTACTGGATGAAGACTGCATTTTTTCCTTACTCGAACGGGAGAGAGAAAGGACTGTTGATTTATAGTAAGTGAACTGACATTGGATATTCTACACGGATTTTGCTAACTGAATATCCTTGAATGGACAGACTAAAACGATACATGACTAATGGACTGTTATTTTGACTATGCTATAAACTCTAAATGGAATAAACTATATTTTTGATAACACAAGCGTATCTGTTATTTTTACTGTATGTTAACAAACATACAAACTTATCTCACTCATTTATCTGTGTGCCTATCTGACTAACGCTGCACATTCTGTTTAGCTTGTCTCCTTAACCCTGGTTGGGGAACACAGGCTTAACATTGGTTATGGGCCAGAGGCTGCAAAGTCAGTTTAACTAGGATAAAACAGATTTATGTAAAAGGTGAGAGTTTGTGTTGTTATACATTACAGTAAACAGACAGCTGTGTTTTATTAATTATAGTTTCATATCCATATAAAGAAAACATGGCACAAGTCAATCTACAAAGTTTGTCCCTTATATCCAAGCTGGATGGAACAAACTATGTATCATGGCCTATGAAATGTAGTCTACTTCTATGAAGAGAAGGTCTGTGGAACATAATTGAAAATCCACCAAACGTAGAGGAATGGGATCCAGAGATTGAGGAAGATAGACTAAAGATAGAAGAATTTAAGCATAAAAATGAACAAGCTATTTGCATAATAGGATTAACATTAACTGACCATCAACTTGTTCATATCCATGGAGAGCAAATGGCTGTTGGGTGTTGGCAGAAACTGAAGAGGATTTAGGTTCGAGATAACATTGGTGCTCACATAAATCTAACACGGAAGCTTTTCAGGACGCATCTCCAAATGAATGGTGATATGCTGAGTCATTTGAATTCTATAAAAAGCATTTTTCAAGAACTGCACGAGAAAGAGCTTATTTTCTCTGAACTACACCAAGTCTACATAATGCTATCATCACTAAACAAAAGTTATGATAACTACGTCACTTCCCTTGAAATTTTGCCTAAGGAAAGTTTAACTTTAACTGATATAACTGGCAGATTGATTGAAGAGGCAAGAAGAAGACTTGAAAGAGATGAGTTAAGGAGGGAGAAACCTCAAAAAGAAGATAATGAATCTCCAACTGCATACGCAATTAAAAAGTGTTTTAATTGTTGAGGAAGAGGACATTTGGCAAGATTTTGTAAAAAAGCAAAGCGCCAGAACACTGGCCAGAATACTAAAAGTCATCAAAAGATAAATAAAAATTTAGAGTTAGCCATGTATATTAATGGAGCTGTAAAAAATAATTTATGGGTGGTTGACAGTGGAGCATCCCACTGTATAACAAATGATAACAAAAATTTTATTAAAATGTCCAAGAGTACACAGCAGATATTGTAAGCCAATGGCTGGAAACTGAAAGCTAAAGGTCAAGGTATAGCATATTGTTCTTTTATAAAAGAGAATGTAAAAATGTTATATGTACCACAACTTAAGTTTAATTTAATTTCAGTTAGAATTTTGGTTAAACTAGGATATGCAGTTACCTTTAAAGGAGATAACTGCATAATTGAGAAAGAAAATAAGAAAATTACTGCATCTTGAAGAGGTGAATTATATGTGTTAAATGATAATGGTTTAGAGGTGGCTAACACGGTTTATGATAATAAGAAACCTCATGATGAATGTATTCACTTGTTACACCGACGGCTAGGGCATTTACATTTTAAAATGATTAAGAGAACTGTTCAATTATCTAAAGGAATAAGTTTGAAACCTTGTAATAAGTATTTGCAATGTTTTGCTTGTAATCAAAGCAAGATCAAACCGGCTAATAGAGTTGATGGATTTACTACCAAAGAGCCTTTAGAAGTAGTATTTGCTGATTTAATAGGTCCGAAAAAGCCAAGTGTAGGAGGAGCTCGATACATATTAAGTATGATGGACCACTATTCTAGATATGGGTTTTGCTATTTAATGAAGAGCAAAACTGAAACGTATCTAAATATCTTTAATTGGATAAAATTTGCAGAAAGAAAAACTAAAAAGAAATTAGTAACTCTTATAACAGATAATGGTGCGGAATTTACAAATAATAAATTCCAGAATAGACTTAGAATGTTAGGTATTCAACATAAAAAGTCTACACCATATAGGCCACAACATAATGCCTTTATAGAGAGAAGAGGCCAAACACTACAGTCAATGGCACGTACTATGTTGTCTGATTCAGGATTATCTGACAATTTATGGGGAGAAGCAATAATGTGTGGTAATCATATATTAAATAATGTTGTTAATTCAACAACAGGTGAATTACCATTCACACTGTGGCATGGTACAAAACCTGATTTAAGTTACATGCACACATTTGGAGCACCAGCATGGGTGCATATCCCTACACAACTCAGACACAAAGGACAGCATACAGCTAAAAGATTATTTTTTGTAGGATATAAATCTAATCATAGATCTTATAGATTCTGGGAACCAGGAACATCTAGAGTTTACACCAGTGCCAGTGCAAAATTCCTAGAACATGTAGAATGGAATAGATTAGAGCAAGATTTAAATAATGAAGTAATTATTGAACCCTACAAAAGGCAGAAAGAACAGACTAGTTATAAGAAGAGTCCAATTAAAAAAGAAGTCCACGAAGAACAAATAGGACCAGAACAAGAGGAAACAGTTGATCAGGAAGAGATAGATAATCAAGAACAGTTAATAAATGGAAGACCAACTGATAGGTATCAAGCAAGTATAGTTTGCCAAGTAACTAAAGTTCCAACTAGTATAGATGAACTTAAGATGTATCCTGCTAAGGATCAGGAGAATTGGCAAAAGGCAATGGAAAAGGAACTAAATTCATTAAAGGTAATGAAAGTATATGAAGATGCTAAATTACCTCCAGGAGAAAAATCCATTGGGTGCAAATGGATATTTAAAGTAAAAACTGGAAATGATGGGACTGTTACCCATAAGGCTAGGTTGATAGCTCAAGGATTTCATCAAACTGCATCTGATTACGATGAAGTTTTTGCACCAAGTCTTAAAGCAACATCTTTGAGAGCAGCTTTAGTGTGGGCAGCTAAGAAAAACTATGTCATTAACCATTTAGATGTAGAAACTGCTTATTTGCATGCACCATTGTAGCACACTATATATTTGAAAAAGCCAATTATTATAAAAGACAATAAAGTAAATAATAATGATTGTTGAAACTTAAAAAGAGTCTTTACGGGTTGAAACAATCTGGCTTTGAGTGGAACCAATATATTATGAAAGTGTTAAACAATATAGGTTTTAAATCTGGTTTAGCAGATCCATGTGTGTTTAAAAGAGAAAATAATGGAATGGTGTCATTATTGTTATTATTTACAGATGATATTGCTTTGATAACTAAGACTAATAATGAAGCTAATGAGATTATATCATTATTAGCTAAAAAGATAAAATTAAAGCATTTAGGTGAAATTAAAAGGTATCTAGGATTGACAATTAACAAAACAAAAAATGGTTTTAAGATATCTCAAGAAGATAAAATTTGCCAATTAATTAAAACATATAAAATGGAACTTTGTAAAATGGCAAAGACTCCAATGAGTCAGGAAGTTTGCCAAACTGATGTGCAAAATCCCAAATTTGATAAGTCCATATATCAATCTTTGATTGGTAGCTTATCATATATAAGCAATTGGTCAAGGCCAGATATAGCTTATAGTGTTAATCAGCTGGCACGTTTTAATTCGGATCCACATCAATGTCATTGGCAATCATTAAAAAGAATTTTAAGATATCTTAAAGGAACAATGAACCATGTATTGTATATAGAACCAAAGGGTGATTTGAGTCTTAGTGCCTATGCAGATACAAGTTTTGCAACTGACATAAACACTAGAAAATCAACATCAGGAATGGCTATATTATTTGGTAAGACACTAATAGGGTGGAGGTCAATCAGACAACAGCATATCAGCTTGTCCACGTTGGAAGCAGAATTTCATGTCTGTCATTACTATGCACTGACTTAATTCTGTACAAACAATTATTATTAGACATGGGTGTAACTGTTAAAGAATCCATTATTGTGTATGAGGACAACCAGGCAGCCATAAAGTTAGCTTCTAATAGTGCTGTAAAAACTAGATCAAAGCATACTGATTTAAGATACTTAAATGTTAGAGAATCTGTAAATAATGGGCTAATTAAATTGGAATACTGCATGACAGAAGAAAACATTGCAGACCAATTTACAAAAGCTCAAGGAGTAATTAAGTTTAAAGAGAGTTGTAACAAATATGATTTAAAGATGTAAATAGTTATAGTATTATTATTTTCCTAAAGGGGGAGAATGTTAGGAATAACATTGTTTATCCTAACTGGTTTAGGTAAAATAATAAATATGTAATCATGGTTTATAAGTTAAAGTGTCTGCAACTTTAAATATAGGAATGTAATTAAGGGAGTGGTTGTGAAAGCACTTTAAAAGAAGCAAGGAACCTCAGCTTGCTCTCTCTGACTTGATGATCCCAAATTACTGGATGAAGACTGCATTTTTTCCTTACTCGAACGGGAGAGAGAAAGGACTGTTGATTTATAGTAAGTGAACTGACATAGGATATTCTACATGGACTTTGCTAACTGAATATCCATGAATGGACTGACTAAATGATACATGACTAATGGACTGTTATTTTGACTATGCTATAAACTCTAAATGGAATAAACTATATTTTTGATAGCACAAGCGTATCTGTTATTTTTACTGTATGTTTACAAACATACAAACTTATCTCACTCATTTATCTGTGTGCCTATCTGACTAACGCTGCACATTCTGTTTAGCTTGTCTCCTTAACCCTGGTTGGGGAACACAGGCTTAACAGCTCTAATTAATATTTCAGTAGAAGTCCAGTATTACAAGTTAAATTGGATAATTGAAAAAAAATAGAAAAAAGATTATACTGACTCACAGGTATTACACCCAAAAACTGCAGTGATATGTCTATATAAATTATCAAATTTTACTCAAAGCATTTTTACTTTTTACAAGAAAGATAATTTTTGGGTAAGGTTAGGACCTCCAAACTTCCAGAAAGCTACAGCATATTTACATGATGACATTTACATAATGACATTACCAGAAGAGGTAGAACAAAACTCAAATTTGGGGACATGGGAGAATCAAATGAAAATGCAAGGTGGAAACCTCCTGGAAAGAAAGCTGCTTCCAGACCCAACTTTTTAAAAAAGGGTTGTAAACATTCCTAAATTTTAAATATTCAACTAATGTCAAGATGCTTGGGGAAATAAGTACAGAAAATATTCCAGGGTTTAGAGCTGGGCTGAATTTATGGGAAGCATGAGCTGTACCTTTGAGCCCTTCTTTCACATAAGTTGTTTCAGTCAGTCAGAGACATCTCACCAAATGAAAAAAAAAAGGATTTTACCCAGTGTGTTTTTATACATAGAATAGCTGTTTATGTCTCATTTCTATCCATTTTCAAACTCATAAATGTATATTGGTTTGTTAAAGTGGACTGGGTCATGCACACTTATCTTCAGTTTTCAAGTGTTAAGATTTAGATTCTAAACAATTTGTGTTTTTTTCCCAAAACCTATCATTTGAAGGACCTCATTCCTCTCATCCTACCTAAAAGGCTGCAAAACTATCTTGGCCAACTATAAAAATGAGAATCTACAGTCCACAGAGAAAGAAACAACAAAACTCTAGCATGAGCTTTTAATGATTCCTCATTCCTAGCATGGAAATTGGTTACTTAGGGAGACCCACTTGTTCAGCAAAATGTGGTGTCCCTCTTGTTTTTCCCAATAGTTCCTTCCCAATGGCCTCTCTGAAAGGAAAATTGGCCTCCTATGAAAGGGAGGGGACAGTTTGTTCATGGAGAGGATGCAAATTAGAAGGGCTCTTGAGCTATGCAATTATAAAAAATTGTCATGGCTAACATGAAATCATATAGAGCAACAGTCACGAAACAGACAGTGTTTAGGAGGTCAGAGGGATGCTTTTAGTAAAAATTAGCATTCTGGAACCGTAGCTCGGCTTAAACAAAAATCTAACTGATTTCATTAATATCAACATCACCTACATGGCTAGTGGTAGCCATGAATCCAGCACACATGTCAACTGATCTTACAGTCTGAACCATTCTTGGTTCACCAAGAATCAGCAAGAATCAGTTTACACATAACTCTCTCAAACAGATACACTCATAAAAAAAAAAAAAAAGAGCCAGAAGCAAGCATTATAGTCAGAGTTCTCACTCACTGAACAAAGAAGTATTCCTATAAATCAGTATGTACATGGGAAGTAAGGAAAGTTCATAAATCAGCGACAGAACAGCACACCCTTGCATATAAAACATCCCAGTTCTAACTCCTGGCATTTTTAGGTAAATCAGGGACAGTTTCTCACTGGAATCTCTGAAAAGTTGCTAGATATTGGTCTTCAACAGTCAAAGGACATTTTGCAAGTGCTTAAATCCTTGTGCAAATGGCAATCCATCCACAGTGAAAAAAGATATATTGTCACATGAGGGGCCTACTCATATCACTATTTGTTCTTAGTAACCTCACATTGAAGGCTATTGGACCAATATTTCAATAGGTTCAATGTAAAAATCAGGATTGTGAATCGGCTCTATTTCTGGTAGCATCTTTATAGTACACTATCACTGCATGTAGTTTGTGATTTAATGTAGGATAATATTGATAGCTCAGGGTTGATATGAGGGGTCCTTGGAGCTCTCTGAACTTGCTTGTTTTCTTGCAGGCATTTCATTATCAGTGCTAGTAAGGAGTGCTGTTTGCTGTCAGTTTATGTTCTGGTGGCTTGCCTGTCAGTATTGATGGGGGTGGTCTTAGAGATTCTTTGATTGGGCTGTTTGTTGTTGGCTTTTGGCAGTTTCTTGATCTGGATATTGTTTGCTTCATTGTTGGTCTGATGTTAACCTTGGAGTTATTGTATGCTGATCTGGATGCTGATTGTTCGTGGAGAGGTGCTTGGGTGTTTTTGTTCCTTTTAGGGCTGGGTGATAGTCACTTTTGCATGGTCTTGTATAACCTTTAGGACATCCTGTGAAAGTTCCCTTTCCTGACAGGAACACAATGCTCAAGCTATTTTCCCTGCAAGTCATCTCCTGCTTTGTTCCTAGTCTTCTTTTTCCCCACATTAACACCATTATTTATCCAATCCCGAATTGGCTACACTAATAGTATCTCTTCCTACTTTGCAGTGCTTCTGCATGAATCTCTGATAATTGTTATTGCTCCTTTATTGCAACCTGTTTGAGGGGTTTTGCCCCCCTTTTCTCTCCCTCTTATACTTATTGTTGTCATTTGCAGAAAAAGGACAATTAAATACAAGCTTCTTTCCCACAACTGGCCAAAACAGCAGGCCGAAATAGTAATGGAATACTATTGTCTATGGAAGAAGCACCAAGAAATAATGGATGGAAAGTGAACAAGGAGAAATTTAACCTGGAAACAAGGAGAAATTTTCTGACAGGGAGAACAATCAACCAATGGAACAGCTTGCCTTCGGAAGTTGTGGGAGCGTCATCACTTGAGACTTTCAAGAAGAAATTGGACTGTCATTTTTCAGAAATGGTGTAGGGTCTCCCGCTTGGGCTAGATGACCTACAAGGTCCTTTCCAACTCTGATTGTCTGTATCTGTAAACCACTACAGGAATGGAAAGCCTAGCAACAGATCACTCCTTGACCCTTCTTTATTTCATAATATCAGGCCCACACAAAACATGAAATATTACAGGGATCTTTTGTTTTTCTAGTCATGAAGCTGCCAATGAATTGAATTAGATTGATAACTGCCCTAAGGTCATTCTTTGGGTTTGTTGGCTGAATAGATAATTGAACATGTCTGCAAAGTCCTAAACTAAGATTGCAATTCATATATTTTGTCCCACCTCTTTGATGGTTGTTTCTGTCTGACTTTCAGCATGCAAGGCCATATGGATCATATTCCATAAATGTGGCACACAGTTTGTGTGTGATAATAATAAAGCTAACCAGCTACCTTGTAAATCCTTTAAAACATTTCTTTCATTCTCAGCATAATTTGCAGGACCCAAAACATTGCTTATACTTGAGTGAATACTTTTAAAATGATTTTAGGAGAAAAAAAAAACAATAAACAGCCAAACAAGCCTACTTAGAAGAAGATGGGAAAACAAAAGGAAAATAAAAGATAAATACTGTTGTCTGTCCTTGTGGACTGAATAAATTATATTTGTTTCTTGGCAAACATTGATACTGTTGCCAAGGTAGTGCTAGGGGCTTTAAATTAGCCCCCCCTAGCATGTACTATATATCTCAGCATAGGTCAGTGCTGTGGCTTGATACCTATGTAGCAAGGTAAAACTTTCATGTTTTTAATTGGAGTGTTGGGTCTTGCAGTGATGAGGATGAAGCAGAACCATATGTCTGTTATGGGAAGCATTTTGATTTCAGAGTTGATGGGGAAAAGCCAGCAAAGAGTTATAGGAGAGACTGTGGGAACTGATTTTACATACTCCTCTGTCTGTCTCTGTTCTGTACAGTCATTAGAATACTTGTAAGCGCCGTGTTGTGATTGGCCAAAGCGCATGGTGATCTGATTGGCCCAGCAAGCTGCACTGATTGGCCCGCTGCGAATCCCCCGTGATTGGTGGAAACTAATCGCGGGAGATTCAAAGCGGTGCCATTGGCCGCAGCCGCCGCAGCCAGAGAATAAAAGCCGCTGTTTTTCCCCTTGAATCCAGAGCCGATCTCAGGATCCAATAAAGAGCTGAACTAAGTCACTGAATCCGAGTCTCCTTCCGCGACGGACACAATACTGGTGAGGAAGGTGGGATCTCAAAACTAATCCCCATCCAGCACATGTCCTGAGGAAGTGAGACTGACAAGATGGCCAGCATCACACCGCCCGCACCTTTTAACCCAGCTGCCTAGGACTGGGAATCATACACAGACCGACTCCTAATGTTCCTCGAAAGTAGCAACTTGAAGGATGCAACCGGGCAGAAGAAAAGAGCCATCTTTCTAACACACTGCGCGCCCGCAGTGTTCAAGATAGCAAAAGCTCTCGCAAAACCTGGGGACATGCAGGAGATGGACTGGGCCGATCTTGAGCCGTTGCTCTGAAACCACAATGCCCCCGCCGTGCCCACCCTCATCAGGCGGCATGATTTCTACCGGCGGGACCAGAGATCGGGTGAGAGCATCAGTGACTTTGTGGCTGATCTATGGAGTCTAGGGGGCATGTGCGGGTTCTCGGACATGGACGAAGCTTTGCGGGACCGTGTCGTACTCAGGCTCAGAGACCCAGTCCTCCAAATCCGTCTGATGGCAAAAGATGACATTGCTCTCGCTGACGCCCTCGCCAAAGCCACCACAGCTGAGGCAACCTGGAAATTGGCAAATCGAATGCAGAGACCGGACACCGGGGAACGCATCGCGACCATCGAGACAGGCCTGGCGACCAAGGCCTACCCAGAAGCAAACCACCAAGAGACCACCACCCATCATGGCAACTTCCACGCCACCTCCGACACCACGGACAAGGAAGAAGACATCCATCGACTCCAGACGGGACGAGACCGGCGCGATCGGCGGAGTCGTAAGTTAGGACCCACATGTGCCAAGTGCGGAGGCGACCACCCTCGATCGGAGTGCCAGATTTTCGATGCGATCTGATGACACTGCGATAAAAAAGGTCACATCGCCCAAGTCTGCCGACTGAGGAAAGCCTACAGCCCCCAATGGCGAGATCACAGCAACCGGAGATGAGACGGCACCCCCCCCCAGGGCCAGAGACCGCCAAGCTGAAAATCGCTGGAACTGAGACGGACAGGGCCGACGAAGCGGCGAAAACCATCAGAAAGAGGAAACCCACCAGACGGTCATCATCAGCCACTCATCAAGCACAGACACCCGAAAGTTATACGTGGAAGTGGGCATCGAAGGCGAACCATGCAAAATGGAAGTGGACTCCAGGTCCTACCTCTCCATGGTTGCCTGGCGAGAAATCAAGCGTTTGGTGCCCGCGATCCACAGGAGGGGGTTGGAAACCCAGAAATTAATCCTTAATGACTACCAGGGGAACCGCATCCCGGTAGTTGGAACCGGACATTTCGAAGTGACTTTCAAGGGCCACACAGCAAAGCTTCCCCTGACGATCATGGACTGAGACCACCTTTTGGGACTACAGTGGTTCGCACCACTCGGGATCGAAGTTACGGGCGTCGACCACATTGCAGATGCCGACTGGGAAGAGCAACTTGCACAGGACTTCCAGGAAGTATTCGACGGCACCCTAGGCAAGTACCGAAGGCCCCCTATTTCCTTCAGCCTAGACCCCAGCATTCCCCCGATATGCCTAAAACCATGGCGGGTACCTTTTGCACTCCGGCCCAAAATCGACGAGCAAATTGACAAGCTCATCAAACAAGGGGTCCTACAGCCAATCAATCACGCCCGGTGGGAGACCCCCATAGTCACCCCAGTCAAGCCTGATGGGTCAGTGAGAATCTGCGGGGACTATAAGGCCACCCTAAATTGCGCCTTACAACAAAGCGCCTACCCCATCCCAGTAGTGCAGCACCTCCTACACTCACTGGGGGGAGGCAAGGTTTTTGTGAAGCTCGACCTGGCGCAAGCCTATCAACAGCTGCCAGTCGACGCAGAAACCGCAGAGGCACAGACCGCAGTAACCCACCGGGGAGCGTTTCGCTGTAAGAGACTCCAGTTTGGAGTCAGCATGGCTCCGGGAATTTTCCAGAGCCTCATGGAGAGACTCTTGCAAGGAATTAAGGGGGTGGTGCCCTACTTCGATGACGTACTGGTGTCAGCAACCAACCAGCAAGAACTAGAGGGTCGTCTAAGGGAGGTACTAACCAAATTCAAAGAGGCCGGGCTAAAGGTGAAAAAAGAGAAATGCCAGCTGTATACAGAGTGGATCGAGTTCCTAGGATACCTCCTAGACTGGCATGGCATCCATCCAACCGTGAAAAAAATCAGAGCCATTAAAGAAGCCCCCACGCCAAAGAATAAAACTGAACTCCAGGCATTTCTATGACTGCGTAATTTCTATAATGTTTTCCTGACCCAAAAGATGACTGCGGCGGAGCCTTTGCATAGGCTTTTGGACAAGGTGGCCACATGGACTTGGGGGAAATGTGAGGAAGCCGCCTTCAACAAAACCAAGGACCTGCTCACCTCGGATGCCGTCCTCATCCAATACAACGAGACCCGACCACTTGCAGTCACATGCGACGCCTCACCTTTCGGCGTCAGCGGTGTCCTCAGCCACACGCTCCCCAATGGAAAAGAAGCACCCATCACCTTCTTTTTGAGGACCCTCACCAAACCGGAGAGAAATTACAGTCATCTGGATAAAGAGGCCCTGGCTATCGTTGCCACGGTGAAGAGGTTCCATGAGTACCTCTACGGCCGCACGTTCACCATCATCACCAACCACAAGCTGCTGCTGGGAATCCTGGCAGGGAACAGGGCCACCCCAAACATTCTATCTCCTAGAATGACAAGGTGGTCCAAATTCTTTGCTGCCTACAGCTACCGGCTCACACACCGACCCGGTAAGACGATCACCCACGCAGACGCCCTGAGCCGCATGCCGTTACCTGACCTAGACACTGACCCAGCACCCATGACAGTCACCCTCAGTATAGAGACTCTGCCCGATATACCCATAACCGCGTCAGACATTGCCCGCGAGACTAATAAAGACAAACGTCTGGCGCGGGTGTTACATTGGGCCAGAAAAGGACAATGACAAATCATTCAGGACATTCCAGAACTGGCAAACAGAACTCTCATTACAAAAAGGTTGTGTACTTTGGGGGGATAGGGTTGTTATCCTGGAAAAGTTACAAGGGAAGGTATTGGAGTTGTTACACGATGGGCACCCGGGCATAGTTAGAACAAAAGCCCTGGCCAGGAATTACACCTGGTGGCCAGGGATGGACAAACAAATCGAGACTTGTGTGGCAGCATGCAAACGTTGCCAAGAAACCAGGCCGAGCCCTCCCACAGCACCAATCCTGGAATGGGAAACCCCCAGGGGACCATGGTCCAGGATTCACATAGATTTTGCTGGGCCCATGAAAGGGCATATATTCCTTATCATGGTAGATGCTTACTCCAACTGGTTGGAGGTAAGCAACATGAAAACCACCACCACGGAGGCCGTGACCAAGGAACTCAGCAAGCTGTTCGCAATCCATGGCCTCCCAGATGTCATTGTGTTGGATAACGGGCCCCAATTTACCTCGCTGGAATTCAAAAAATTCCTAGTGGAACAGGGCATACGACACACACTGACAGCACCAGCACATCCAGCGGCGAACGGGAGGGCGGAACGAATGGTTCAATTTATGAAAAAAACCATCCAAAAAATTGAACACGGGGAAATCCAAGAAAAAATAAACAAAATACTTTTTATACAACACATAACCCCGAACACAACAACCAACAAAAGCCCAGCAGAACTATTAATGGGGAGGAAATTAAGGTCCCCACTCAACAGGCTGCACCCTACATACAATCCAGAAAAAGCCCCAAACTCCTCAAGCAAACAATGAACATTTTCACCAGGCGACACAGTCTATGCGAAGAACCTTACCGGAGATCCACTTTGGGTACCAGCAACCATAACCCAGCTGACAGGTCCCCGCTCGTACCGGCTGCAAACAACCGACGGACGAGCATGGAAACAACACATCGATCAAATAAAATCGAGAACAACCACGGGAAACACAACCAACACACAAACAGAAACAGACAGCCCCCATAACACAAACCAAGAGGGGAGGGAATACCCCGGGAACCAAAAACCAATAGAAAGAAACCAGCAATACTCACCGACAAGCAGCCAGCAAGAAGCCTCACCAAGAAGAAGCAGCCAGGCCAGCTCTACCAGCCCAGAAAGACCAGACGGGAGTGGCAACAACCGCAGCTCAACCAGCCCGGGTAGACCGGGAGGGAGCTGCGACGAAAGGCCCGG
The DNA here is from genome assembly GCA_033807585.1 of Hydrophis major. Lineage (NCBI taxonomy): Eukaryota > Metazoa > Chordata > Lepidosauria > Squamata > Elapidae > Hydrophis > Hydrophis major. Next base: position 90,634,021 of record CM066328.1, on the reverse strand, counting down.
TGAGGCCTTCCAGGCGGTTCCACCGACGAGGCAGAGAGCAACACAGAACCCGACCAAACCGGCCGGTAGCCAAGCAACAACTAACCTGTGCAGGTCAAGTAGGCAAGTACGAAGCCTCGCCTACTTATGGGACTATGTTACGTAGGACCATACCAAGAGGGGAGGGGTGTTCTATACAGTCATTAGAATACTTGCAAGCACCACGTTGTGATTGGCCAAAGTGCATGGCGATCTGATTGGCTGAGTGAGCCGCACTGATTGGCCTGCTGCGAATCCCCCGTGATTGGTGGAAACTAATCGTGGGAGATTCAAAGCGGTGCCATTGGCCACGGCTGCCACAGCCAGAGAATAAAAGCCACTGTTTTTCCCCTTGAATCCAGAGCTGATCTCAGGATCCAATAAAGAGCTGAACTAAGTCACTGACTCCGAGTCTCCTCCCGCGATGGACACAACAGTCTCTCTGTCTGTCTCTGCCTGCCTGCTTGCCTACCTGCCTGCCTCCACCACCCCCTCTCTCTCACACACACACACACCCACCTCCTTGTGGACTTTCTTCATTTCTCTTTCTTTAGCTTTCCCCTTTGACTTACAGTTGCTAGTCAATTGCTCTGTAAACTTTACTTCCCTTCACCAATCCAGATCATTTCCAGGATCACTAGTTAAGCCTATTAATAATAATAACAATAATATTAAAAGCCGCTTTAAGCTCACCCAAATAGATTAGTTTTGCCTCTGTTTCTTGTGGAGGTTTGTTCTTCTGATCAGAATTCTTGCCAGTGGAATTACAACACAGCAGGCTCATCACTCAGGCATACCTAATGCGGATCAAAACAGGGAAGACTGTAATTGGGTTTTCAGAGAATGCTAACACCCAAGGAACGTGGCTTCATCCAAGACCTGGATTCTTTTTTCTCTACAGCTGCAAATTATACTGAGGACACCTGTCCTGCCACACTTTGTTAAAACAACAACAAGAGTTTTCAGGCACATCAATTGACTATTTGCCAAATCTTCAGCTTCTGCAGCTATCAGGTAGATCTTCATTATTTTTGGTGATGGGAACATAAGCCAATGTAAAGAGTGAGTGAGTTTCTCTGTTTTTAAGTTACTGCTTGGTTACATTTCTCACTCATGTGGATGTCTCAGAATGAAGCAGTTTTTCCCTCAACTAGAACTGAAGAAAGCAGTTTAATGCCCTCCCTCTATTTTAAATTACAAATCCCATAATCTATCACTCCTAATTACATTTGGGGATTAATCCCCAACTTGCTTATCAATGTTCTTGAGCCTACTGAGCCTATCACTGAAAAGGAAAACTTTTGCATAGATGCTCATATTATGAAGTGATCATAATTCAAGAGATGACCCCAGCCCAAAGTTTTTTTTTTTCCCCTTGAAAGAAGGGCAAAAATATGAGGAAACTAATCCAGAATTTCCGAGGAACCGTTCTCTCCCCCTTTTCATCCCCCACCTCCTTCCTATTTCATAATGTTGGTCACGACCCAAAACCTGTAAATAATAATCCTTCCATTTTTCTGCAGTATATGTGATGTGGTGCCCTCTGAATTAAAAAAAAAAAATAGCATTATTGAATGTAAAAAGCCAGTTGGTCTTCAATTTTCTATGCTAAAAATTTGACAATGGAGAGATGGGAAGGCATCCCATTTTGCTTACCCGTTTTGTGAATAACTGAGAAGGTGTAGGTGTAGGTTTGACTTCTTTTGGAAGCACCTCATTGAAGGGCAATATCTTTTGCAACACTTGTCTTATGTATAAAACACAATTGAGTACATATGATAGAGGTTAAATACTCCACGAAGCACCCAAAATCTAGGAAAAAGCTAGATCCTGTGATGCTTTTAACATTTCATAATTCAAAATTCAAACCTCTGATTATCTATCTGGAACGAAGCATTCCCTTTTTAGATAGTTGTAGGCTAATCATAAGACAGCAGCTTGCCAGTGTTTTAGATGCTCTGCCCCTTCTCTAACTTACAATAACTTATTTAAAGTATTTGAATTTCATTTTTAAATTTAAAAGCTCTCAAAATAAGGGCTGTTAACTGACAAAGATAATTTGATATTCAATCACCGATCTAAGAATAATCAAAGCACCAAACTAGAAGTCATTCCTATGGTCACCTGTCTAGTTCAATCAATCAGAATAGAGTTAGAAGGGACCTTGGAGATCTTCTAGTCCAACCCCCTGCTCAAACAGGAGACCATATACCATTTCAGATAGATGGCTACCCAGTCTTTTCTTATAAACCTCCAATGATGAAGCACCTGCAACTTCTGAAGACAAGCTGTTCACTGGTTAATTGTCCTCACTGTTAGGAAGTTTCTCCTTAAATACAAGCTGTTTCTCTTCTTGATTAGTTTCCATCCATTTTTTCTTATCTTGCCTTCCCCAGTTGGTACATGAATATTCTGTCCTTGTTTTCAGAAAATCTTGCAAGATAGAGAAGTTAATCTTCTGTATCCTGCAGATACATCAAGTGGTCTGTTGTGACTCTGTTCCTTATATCACATAATATCAATTGCTCCTGCCTTCATCTTCCTCCTTCTGGAAATTGCTCATAAGAAAATTGCCACATACTGCCAGAAAGCAACACTGAGCTGGATAGTCCTTTGTTCTTCTGATCCATGATAGATAGATAGATAGATAGATAGATAGATAGATAGATAGATAGATAGATAGATAGATAGATAGATAGATAGATGATAATCTAGAAAAGAAAACAGTTCTTACTACAGTGTGAATGCCACATTCCCCAATGGAACATTTGGAAAGTTAACAATGGGGTTGATTCGAAAAATCACAGTAAATAAATTCCACATATACATCACTAAAAAGTAATTTGACATGTGAGGGTGAAAGATCAGGAATAGAAAGTACTTGGTTCAAACTCTTTGTGTGTGCAAGATTTCAGTAGTGATTTGTCTGTGCTTGCTTCCTATAGCTGAGAGGGAGTGCTTGGTCGAAGGTTACCCAGCTGGTTTCATGCCTAAGACAGGACTAGAACTCATAGTCTCCCAGTTTCTAGCCAGGTGCCTTCACCATTTCAGAAAATTCACTACTAGATGTAAAAATGAAATCATAACAAATAAAAACAGCTTGTTATCCTTAGGGAGCTTTCAGATAGAAGCCTTTAGAAAGGTTAAAATCAACATATGGACCTGACCTTTACTGTAGTGATCCTTCCTCTGCAGTACTGGGATGGAGAATTTGTGATATCCAGATATTGCTGAACTCTCTGGGTTGTTATGGGTTCTCATCCTGACCCACTATGACTGGCAACAACATTTCAGATGGCAGTTATCACAGATTTATTCCCACTAATCTGGAGAACAGTAAATGTTATCATGTTTAAATTTCAGCAATATTCTGTTACATAACTGTTGTGGCCCCGATTCCCAAGCCTATGCTGTCAGAGGAAGAAAACCTGGAAGATGAGAAGGAGGAACTGGGAATGCCTTCCTCCCCAGGACCTTCCTCTCTGGCAATGCCTTCCTCCCTGATAATGCCATCACAGTGCAGAATAGCTACCCCTTGCCGCTCATTCCTGAGTTGTTAGAGAGGTTGAGGGAAGCCACTATCTTCACCAAGCTTGATCTTCGAGGGGCCTACAACCTGGTGTGGATGTGGGAGGGGGACAAATGGAAGATGGCATTTGGCACCCGATACAGCCATTTTGAGTACACTGTGATGCCATTTGGGTTGACCAACACCCCCGCAGTCTTCCAGCACCTGATGAATGACGTGTTTCGGGATATGTTAGATCAGTTTGTGGTGGTATACCTGAAGGATATTCTGATCTATTCCGGGTCCAGGGACAGCCACCGTCAACACATTCGTCTGGTCTTGCAACCCCTTCAGGAGCACCAACTTTATGTGAAGCTGGAGAAATGTTTCTTCTTCCGGACTTCCATTGAGTTCCTTGGGCACATCAACTCTCCCAAAGGCATTGCCATGGACCCACATAAGGTGGAGGCCTTATGTAGTTGGGAACCCCCTCATGGCGTGAAGGATGTTCAATGCCTATTGGGGTTCCCTAACTATTACCGGACCTGACAGGGAGTAAAGAGGAAGAGTGTTGGCTTGATCCAAAGCAGCGTCGTAGGGAGAAATGTGAGCAGCAACGTAGGAGGCATGGGAGGGTCAGAGAGTGAGCTGAGTCATTGAGCCATACCCCACAGGGGATAAAAGTGGGTGTGTTTTCGGCTGGAACTTTGGACGGGACAAAGTTTAATCTTACTTCAGATTTTCTTCGTGAATGATTTTTGTGGACTGCCTTGTAATTTTCTGTGAGTAGATTTTTATTTGTTATCAGTTCAGAGTTGGCAGGCAAAGCGTGTTGGAATGCCGAGGATATTATCAGTTCCAAAGAATTAACTCTGTGAAGTCCAAGCCAGCTTGCCTGCCTGTGCTTGTGTGAGTTTGTATTCTTTCATCTTTTGGGAAGGAAGAAAAGTGAGACAGAACACATAACTATGTCTCCTTTTCAACATTTAGACTGTGGCATTTTTTATCTGGAAGCACAGCAGTTATAGAAATTGTGGGATAGGCAAATAGATCACGTTCAACAAAGTAAACGACAGTCAACAAAGTAGAACCTACTTCTTGGTAAGCTAGAAAAAAGTGGAATAGATAGCATCACCACCAGATGGATTCATAACTGGCTGACAAACTTAACAAGTAGTCCTTAATGAGCCTAAGACGATATGGAGGAAAGTAAGCAGTGGGATACCATAAGGTTCCATCTTAGGCCCAGTATTCTTCAATATCTTCATAAATGACTTAGATGAGGGAATAGAAGAGGAACTTACCAAATTTGCAGATGATACTAAACTGGCAGGAATAGAAGATACATCCAAGAAGATAGGCTCAAGATCTAGATGGATCTTCACAGACTTGAACACTGGGCCATATCTAACAAAATGAAATTCAATGTAGAGAAAAGTAAAGTCTTACACTTAGGCAAGAAAAACCAAAAGTACACATATAGACTGGGTGAAACCAGGCTCAATAGCAGTAACTGTGAGAGGGATCTTAAAGTCTGAGTGGACAACCAGTTAAATATGCACCAGTAGTGTGCAACGGCAGCCAAAAAAGCCAATGCAATCCTAAGCTGCATTAACAGAGGGATACAATCAAGATCAAGTGAGGTACTTGTTACAAACTAAGCAAACTTGTTAGCTTGCAATTCTAATAGTTTTCTTTCCATGGCAGACTTGTAACCTGCACTTCTGATTGGCCCATTGACAGCGGATCATGATTGGTCAGTTTTGGCTGATCGGATTGGCTGATAGCGGGTTGCTGCTGATTGGACACTCGCAGCACGGCAAACTCAAATCATTGGGTGATGTGACAGCAGCCAGCTCTATAAAAGGAGCTGCTGCTGCCCTAGTATTTTGCTCTGTTCTAAAGTCACTAATAAAGAGTTGGAGTCACTATTCGATGCCTTGTCTCTGTTCCTTGTGCCCACTCTCCCAGATCGAACACTGATGACGAGGATGGGATTCAGAGACGAGAGAGCTGAATGAACACTCATTGAATGCTAACAGAGCACGTGGCTGAGAGCACACCAATTGCGGCAGAATGACCAGCGGGCCATACCACCCACTCCCTTTGACTCAGCTAACGAAGACTGGGACTCGTATATGGACAGGTTTCAGGTGTTCCTGGAGACCAACAACCTGAAGGATGCTACACCTGGCAAGAAACGAGTTGTATTCCTGACCCATTGCGGGCCTGCTGTTTTTAAGATGGCAAAGGCACTTGCAAAACCAGCTGAAGTCAAGACGATGGACTGGGACAACTTCGCCCCAATCCTCCAGGCCCATTATGCCCCAGCAGTGCCAACACTCATCAGGAGACACGAGTTTTGCCAGAGGGACCAACAGGAGAGCGAAAGTGTTGGAGACTTCATCGCAGACCTCAGAAACTTGGGAGGGCTCTGTGGCTTCGCAAACCTCGAAGAAGCCATGAGAAATCAAATTGTTCTGGGTCTAAAAGACCACACAACACAGAGCAAGATTATGGCAAAGGGGGACATTGCCCTCGCAGATGTCATCGCCGATGCTACTGCAGCAGAAGCAATCAGGAAGTCGGCAGCTCAAATGCACCGAATGAACGGACTGCACCGCCAACTCGCCAGTGACCCTACGCCCCTTTCCGAGAGGCACGCAACAACCACCCACCATGAAGACCTCGAATCCTCATCAGAAAGCGAGGAAGAGGAGGTCAACAGACTCAGGTCAGGCTGCGATCAGCGAGATCAACACATTCGTAAGCCCTTGTATCAGTGTGCTGGATGCGGGGGAAACCACTCACAATCAGACTGCAAATTCCTAGATGTCCTCTGCCATTCCTGTGGAAAGAGGGTCCACATTGCTAAAGTCTGTAGAGGCAAGTGAGGGTCCAGCCCAAACCGAAGAGAAAATAAGTTCCGGCAGATGACAGGCACCCCACCACTAAATCGGGACCACCCAAGCAACCAATGGAACCACTACTACAGCCACTTCTACCAGACGAGAAGAAGTGCACCAAACCATCACCATCGGCCATGCTTCATCCCTTGATGCAAGAAAGATCCGAGTAAGGGTCACCATTGAGAATTATCCATGCATCATGGAAGTCGACTCCAGGTCCTCCCTATCAATGGTCTCCCAGAAAACCCTCAAACAGCTGATCCCTGACATCCGTCCCCAGAACCTCAGCCCTCAGAAAATTATTAAAGGACTACCAAGGAAATAGAATCCCAGTCGCTGGTTCCAGCCACATCCAAGTCTCCTTCAAAGACCATACCGCAATTCTACCACTTACAGTCATCGATAAAGATCAACCCAGCTTATTAGGCTTGCAGTGGTTCATGCCACTAGGAATCGAACTGATGGGAATCAACCAAACTGAAAGCGATGACTGGGAAGCGGCCCTCGTCCAAGAATTCCAGGAAGTGTTCACCGAGAAGCTAGGCAAGTACAAGGGATCCCCCATATCATTTAACCTCTGCCCAGATGTTGCGCCCATTCACCTTAAGCCCCGTCGAGTGCCTTTTGCACTCAAACCAAAGATTGATGAACAATTGGACAAATTAATAGCCCAAGGTGTGTTGGAACCAATTGACCACGCCCAATGGGAAACCCCAATTGTAACCCCCGTAAAGCCTGACAGATCTCTGAGAATTTGTGGGGATTACAAGGCCACCCTAAATCACGCACTTTAGCAGAGCGCTTCCCCCATGCTGGTGGTCCAACACCTACTTCACTCCCTTGGGGGCGGGAAAATATTCGCAAAATTGGACCTAGCCCAGGTGTACCAGCAGCTGCCCGTAGATGCAGCGACCGCAGAAGCCCAAACTATAGTCACGCACAGAGGTGCATTCAAGTGTAATAGACTCCAGTTCGGAGTGAGCGTAGCACCTGGCATCTTCCAAAGTTTGATGGAGAGATTGCTACAAGGCATAAAAGGGGTCGTGCCATATTTCAATGATGTCTTGATAGCTGCCCCCACTAGAAGTTTACTAGAAAAGCGGCTAAGAATGGTCCTCCAAAAATTCAAAGACGCTGGCCTGAAAGTCAAGAAGGACAAATGCCAACTGTATATGGAGAGGGTTGAATTCCTTGGTTACCTTCTTGACAAACAGGGAATTCACCCTACTGAGAAAAAATTGGCTGCAATAAAAAACGCCCCAAGACCTCGAAACAAAACAGATCTTCAAGCCTTCCTGGGATTTATTAACTTTCATAACATCTTCCCAACCCAGAAGGCGACTGTTGCTGAACCCCTGCATAGGCTCCTCGTTAAGAAGGTGTCTTGGGTCTGGGGACATCGAGAAGAGTGAGCTTTTCAGCAAGTAAAAGACTTTTTAACATCAGATGCTGTATTAATACAATATAACGAGACTTTACCCTTAAATGTCATCTGTGACGCCTCACCGTTTGGAGTAGGAGCCATCCTGAGCCACGTCCTGCCAAACAGCACTGAGGCACCTATTGCATTTTTTTCCAGAACTTTATCTAAAACTGAAAGAAACTATAGCCATTTAGATAAAGAGGCTCTCACTATTGTGGCTGCGATCAAACGATTCCATGAGTACATATATGGAAGGTCCTTTTCTATAATCACCGATTACAAACCATTACTGGGCATCTTGGTGGGAGATAAACCAACTCCCCATATCTTATTGCCAAGAATGACATGCTGATCAGAATTTTTAGCCGCATACAACTACCAACTGCGACACCGACCGGGGAAAGCCATTCCCCATGCTGATGCCCTGAGCAGCTCACCGCTACCAGAAGTCCTAGACAAACCAGCTCCAACACTAGCTGTACTGCAAATTGAGACACTCCCTTCACCACCGCTGACTGCACAAGACATCGCATCCGAAACAAGGAAAGACCCTTGTTTAGCACGAGTCCTCAGCTGGGTAGAAAGGGGGTGGCCTGACAACGAACTCAATGACACCTTCAAGCCCTTCAAACACAGGCAGACAGAACTTTTCACCCCAAAAGGATGTGTGTTGTGGGGAGACAGAGTCGTTATCCTGGAAAGACTACAGCATAAGGTCCTAAAACTATTGCACGATGGACATCCTGCCATTGTGCGGATGAAGGCACTAGCAAGGAGCTATGCTTGGTGGCCAGGTATAGATAAGCAAATAGAAACCTGGGTGGCCACCTGCAACAAGTGCCAGGAAACACGCTCAGCTCCACCAAAAGCACCACCAACTGAATGGGAAGCACCCCGAGGTCCCTGGTCCCATATCCACATCGATTTTGCAGGACCCACCAAAGGGCATACATTTCTCATAACAGTGGATGCCTATTCCAATTGGCTTGAGGTCCACAAAATGAAGAGCACCACCACAGAGGCAGTCGTTAAAAAACTAAACAGACTATTTGCCATACACGGTTTGCCAGACATCTTGGTTTCAGAAAATGGCCCACAGTTCACCGCCTTGGCATTTGAACAGTACCTAGCAGACCGGGGGATACGCCACGCTTTAACATCGCCAGCTCACCCTGCGGCCAATGGTAGGGCTGAACGAATGGTCCAGTTCATAAAGAAAACCTTACACAAGGTGGAACAAGGGAACATCCATGACAAGGTAACTAGGATGCTTCTCCTCCAACATATTACTCCGAACAGCACCACAAACAAAACCCCAGCCGAACTCCTGATGGGCCAGAAACTTCAATCACATCTTGACTGTCTACACCCTGCCTACACGCCGGAAAAGCCTCTGGGTTCCAGTAGCAAGTATTGCACATTCAAGGTAGGTGACCCGGTCTTTGCAAAAAACCTTACTGGTGACCCATTGTGGGTCCCCGCGACCATAACTCAACTTACGGGTCCTCGTTCCTACCATTTGCCAACTGCTGATGGGAAACTGTGGAAGCGCCACATCGACCAGTTACGTTCCAGGCTGGCACCAACCCCTTCCACAAGCCATGAACTCCAAACCGGGGGGGGAGGGAAATTGAGGGGGCCGAAAATGAACTAGTACCTGATCCAGTACGCGAAACTCAGCAATCAGCACAACCAAGCCTGGAATATTCACCTTTCGAAGAGGAGCTGGCACAGATGGTCATCTCACCATGTAACAGTACGGCGGCATCAGCAATCCCAGAGAATCCAGATAGCAGCCTTGACGGGAGAAGAGATGACAACCCCGAGTCACCCAACGGAGAAGTCAGATCACAGCTACCGCTGAGTCTAACAAACAGCCCACCGGAACCAGAGTCCGGCCAAAGACTGGTGGAGCAACGTAGATCAGGTCGGCAGGTAAAACGACCTGCCTACCTGCGAGAATACATCACCCCATCCTTGAAACGGAACCTAGGGGGGAGGGGTGTTACGAACTAAGCAAACTCATTAGCTTGCGATTCTAATAGTTTTCTTTCCATGGCAGGCTCGTAACCTGCACTTCTGATTGGCCCATTGACAGCGGATCGTGATTGGTCGGTTTTGGCTGATCGGATTGGCTGATAGCGGGTCGCTGCTGATTGGACGCTCTCAGTGCGGCAGACTCAAATCATTGGGTGTTATGACAGCAGCCAGCTCTATAAAAGGAGCTGCTGCTGCCCTAGTATTTTGCTCTGTTCTGAAGTCACGAATAAAGAGTTGGAGTCACTATTCGATGCCTCGTCTCCGTTCCTTGCGCCCAGTCTCCCAGATCTAACAGTACTAATACCACTCTATAAAGCCTTAATAGACCACACCAAGAATACTGCATCCAGTTTTGATCACCACACTATAAAAAAGATGTTGAAACTCTAGAAAAAATGCAGAGAAATGCAACCAAGATGATTAGGGGACTGAAGACTAAAATATATGAAGAATAGTTACAGGAACTAGGCACGGTTAGTCTAATGAAGAGAAGGACCAGGAGAGACATGATAGCAGTGTTCCATTATCTGAGGGGCTGCCACAGAGAGGAAAGGGTCAAGCTATTTTCCAAAGCACCTGAAGGCCAGACAAGGAATAATGGTTGAAAACTGATCAAGAAGAGATTCAACCTAGAAATAAAGAGAAATTTTCTGACAGTGAGAACAATCAACCAATGGAACAGCTTGCTTTTGGAAGTTTTGGGAGCTTCTTCATTGGAGGCTTTCAAGAAGAGATTGGACTGCCATTTGTCAGAAATAGTATAGAGTCTCATGCTTGGGTGGAGGGTTTGACTAGATGACCTACAAGGTCCCTTCCAACTCTGTTAATCTGTAATAATGACAATAGCACCAAATTCCCAAGAAAATTGACACTTCGGATATAAAGTACTTATTTCACTTACCATTTGGCACTGTTATACTTTGGAGATGAAGCCGTCCATAATAGCACTTAGCAAGAGCACTTAGATTTATAAACTACTTCAGAGGGCTTTTACAACCCTCTCTAAGTGGTTTACAGAATCAACATATTGCCCCAACAATCTGGGTCTTCATTTTACTGACCTCAGAAGAATGGAAGGCTGAGTCAATCTTGAGCCAGTGAAACTCGAACTGCTGGCAGCCAGCAGTAAGCAGAAGTAACCTGCAATATTGCATTCTAACCACAGTGCCACCACAGCTCTTAAATATATTTGGAGATAGATTTTAGACTTTTTTTTCTTGGCTACCTTTCAGTATTCTGAATTTTAGTATTCTGAAACTAAAATATATATTTGTTCTCATTACGTGATATTGCACATGTTCCACCATTTTCTTACATTTCTTTACCCAATACCTGCATGACTACAACAACTATATTCTTAAACAGGACCAAGTACACCCAGATTCTAATCAGCAGTCAATCTTGAAGCTCAGCAGATAATTTTAGGCCAGACTCTCCTCTCCTTTCCTCATTAATCTGCCTTGCAGGATTCTTAATATCATCTTGTTCTCTGAGGAGGACAATTAGAATATAAATGTGTTGGAATATGCTCTTTATGTTAATAACTTTTATTATATTAGAATAAAAACACTCAAATACTTCTGCATTGCCATATAAAAATTATCATTCAAATCTGAAGATGTAATCACCAGTTTCTAACGATTACAACCTCCTATGACAGGTTGAATTCCTCTGATGATCATGACAGCCTCTCTCCTTTCTTAAGCAGTAACACAGTGGATATGCTCTCTCTCATAAATAGACTTTGTATCTTTGAATACTTTCCTGGTTTGTATGACGCCACCTTTGGAATATGTGCCTACAAACACCGTAGGTGAAGATAAAATATCTTGCATATACATACCCCCACACATCTGTCTAGGGCAGAGGTGGGGAACAATGGCCTTTTTATGATTTGTGGACTTCAACTCCCAGAATTCCTGAGCCTGACTGAACTTGAATTGAAGTCCACAAGTCATAAAAGGGCCATCGTTTCCCAACCTGGTCTAGGGGTAAATGCCTGGAAAAGCAACTCAGTCTTATATTCATTGGATTTTGTACCTAAGTGAGGGAGCTCATTCTCCCTAAAATTATCATCAACAGTTTATTTACACCATGGAGTCTGATAGGATTAGAAAGAAATTAACATACGCACATCCAATCCAGCCAAGCTACAATAGAGATTTTATTGATAGTAATGCAGCTGCATTGAATTCTACATATCTTGAATATAACCACCCATACCAACTTGGTGGCATGACTTTTCTGTTCTGGCAGTTGTAAGCTGCTTTTCCTTGATTGATGGAATTATTCTTAGTGAGGCTGGCTTTGCTTCACCCATCAAGGAAGGAAATGTTTTAGATTACAAGCCAGTCCAACTGAACCTATTGGAACTTGTTCTGAGGAGTAAACACGTATTGTAAAGGAAGATAATTTCTGAGCCAAAAATGAAAAGTGGGTGGAAAAAGCATTAAACAGCTTTTCTGCATCACCATTTTATTCAAGTTAAGCTTGTGTTCCAATTTATTTGAGTTAAGAAGCTGTGAGGAACCCAAGCTTTCTCTTAACATAAAATTTCAGCCTCAGTATCAGGAAAGTCTGAATAAACTTTCCACAGCCTGATTCCAAATGCCTAGTTCATGTTAACAGGGCTGATGGGGGGAGTTGGGGGGAATAAAGTCATTATTTTGGGCAAGTGGCTGGATTGGCTCAAACAAGGAATAATCCTTGTTTGCACAGCGGTCCTTCTGAGATTTAACCTGGAAATAAGGAGAAACTTTCTAACAGTGAGAACAATAAACCAATGGAACAGCTTGCCCTCAGAAGTTGTGGGAGCATCATCACTTGATACTTTCAAGAAGAGATTGGATTCCCATCCACAGAAATGGTGTAGGGTCTCCTGTTTGGGCAGGGGGTTGGACTAGAAGACCTACAAGGTTCCTTCCAACTCTGATTATCTGTTATCTGTTTTATCTGTTATCTGTTCTTCCTTTACTTTCTTTTGCCTTGTGGTATGATGGCTGAACTGCTGAAACCAAGTTTTGCATTCCTTCCCAGTAATTGTCTTGCCTCAAATACACTGGGTCCTTTGCTTTTTCTGAGCTGCTGTCTTACATAGCCCAGGTGAGTTTGTACTCTTGTGGGAAGAACATGGATCTGGAGTCTGTTTACCAAACTTGAATGCATGTTTGGCTGGTATTTTAAATAACAAATAACCATTACATCTTTTTTTTTCTTGGTCTACAAGCTTGGAAAACAAGTTATTCTAAGTAAGACCTTTAATTAAAGAGCTGCCTTCTGACAGTAGTAGTATTCATTAGAAAGAATGCATTTGTCATGTCCCTATTGGAGTCTGAATCTGAAGAGGAAGACAAACAGCTGACAGGGAGTTGGCTGTGGAGGAAACCGGGGAAGGGCAAAGTCCAGCTGGGCAAAGCAGGGGAGAGGTAGAACAAGGGAGAGGGAGTTCAGAGGAAGACCCAGTCCCAGTCCTCTTCATCCTAGACTATGCAGGGAGGAACGGAGAAGAGAGCAATGTGGGTAGCATGGCTTATGGGGGAGGAAAGGGCCCTGATTCCCTTCATTAGCCACACCTGGGAAGAGAATTTAAAAGAGATGCATGCTAAGTGAGGCATCTGCTGGGAACAAATGTGAGTTTATCTTGTGTTGACTTTGGTTATCTTCATTCCTGGCATCCTCCCAACCGTGTTGAATTACTGCCATTCCTTCATGTCTGGAATTCCTTATCTTGCCCTGCCGGACTAATTAGCTCATCTTGCCTTGATTGGATTTATAGTTACAGTTTTTGTTGACCACATTTTGGACTTGATTCTCTGCAACCAAAGGCTGTTCCTGGGAGAGTTTTTCTCCAGCTCAGTAGGTAACCAGGACATTGGGGGCAAAGTTGGAGCTAATAACGGGACTCCTACTGATTATCTGTGTTACCTTTGTGCCACGCCTCGGGTCATCACAGCATTTTTCTATTCTTCCTACTTCAAACTAAGTGGATCATCATGGCAAAGAGCACACTAGTTGTCTTCCTTTGAAAATATATTCTGAATTTTATATATTGTTTTTATTTGTCTTTGGCTTCATACATTATTTTAAAAAAATGAAACTAGACTCTGACTCTATATTGTGTTAATCCTCTGGCAACTCTGTTGCCCAAAATGGTCTTTAAAAGTGGTCAACCACTATGATCAACCAGCAAGGGCTTAATTTAAATTTGGGTACCATGATTATGTTTAGAAGCCAATGGCATTTCCTCAGGACTTTAATGGGATTGTCTAGAATAGCTATTCAAATCCCAGCAAAAAACAAAGTTGATATAATTTTAATGGACTTTTTAAGAACTAGGGTAAAACTGCTAAGATATCAAGATTGCAACAGTAAATTAATATTGACTCTCCAGTAAGAGAAGGTAAAAAGAGTCATGCTTCTGCATAAAACTGTGATACAAGTCTTTGTAATAAAAATGCTTCCCCACCATCATAGCAACTTTACCCTAATATTTAGCAAACAACAATGGCCATACTAAGCACTAATTATTTTACCCCAGGACTGCTGACCAGAACAGGTAAGACCATCAAATGGTTTGCAAGTTTGACAAACCATAGGCAAACTCAAATCATCTGCAGAGGAACAGGAGAATCAATATCAGTTGATTTCAAACAGTAGTGGTCTAAACTCAACTCAACTCTTGAAATTAGGGCCCCGGTCAAAACATTTCTCTCTTTGAATCATTCCTGAAGACTTTTTATTTGAATAACTCTGTCTAGAATCATTCAAATGTCTGATACCATCTTTGGCATTTTGTATCTTTAAAGCCTTGTTTGGATTCCACATGATTTATTTATTATATATGAATCATGTTTTGGAAGTTCTAGGGAAGAAGAAGGAAGAAGAGAAAGAAGAAAAGAGCCAGAAATTATATAATTCAGAACCAAATAATCTATGATTATTTTCATTTTCTCTGCAGGCAGAACTTAATTAACAAATTGGTTTTCAACAAGAAATCAAACTTTAAATCTTCCTTCATATGCATTTAACAAATAAAAGACATTATGCATTGTGCATATTTGCTTTATTGGGGATTGCCTCCATTCATAAAGTAATGGGGTGAGTTTTCAGTATTGGGCATTTACTGACAGCAGCATATACAAAGCTGCTCTTTTCACAGGAGACTTTGTGAGAGAAACATATTTACAATATCAATGCACATACTTAAGAAACATAATCTGTTATGCAAAAATACAAAAAGTATTATGACATAAGAACAATGTTTTATTTCCTTGGAGACTTGTGTTACTTGTGATGTGTGTTGAATACCAATCCTCTTAATTTATTAGTTCAACAAATGTTATTATTTATTTGTTGACTATTCAGTTGAGTTTGAGGCTGAAAAATGGAACTGAGACCATTATGGCTGTCTTGGTGACACATGCTGAGAAATTCATTCTTACTATTTCTCCTATTCTTCCCAGCTGCTATCAGTATCAGCCCTGGTTCTGGACTGAGTGCTAGAATTGGGCCTTGTAAATCATCTATATGCCATATATGCCTTTCAGTGGCCACTTGTGCCACCTTCCTCTCTCTCCTGATATGCCGAGGAAGCTTCATTCTCACAGCAAGATAATATTGGCAAAAAAAAGTATTCCAAGCCTGATGCCATTTCTTATTTTCCAGGGTGCATTGGATAACTAGTTTCTCCCTGAAGGCCTCCAGCGATGGAGCACTCACAACCTCTGAAGGCAACCATTCCATTGGTTGATTGCTCTCACTGTTAGAATATTTGTCTTTAGTTCTAGATTGCTTCTCCCATTTGCTTCTCATTTGTCCATCCATGGCCTCTGGGTTTCCCACAGGTTTCTAATTTGTTCCCTTGTTATTCTAACCCCCTGCTTGACCTGTCTACATTTTCCAATGATAGCACTGACAAAAATGTTTGAGGTAAGAAAAGAGACGTGCCACTTCCTGCTTCCCAGTGACTGATCCAAGGTTACCCAGCTGGCTTTGTGCCTTAGGCTGGATTAGAACTGAGGATCTCCCCATTTCAAATCCAGTACCTTAACCACCGGACCAATTGACTCTAGATGGTTGTATTACAGGTTTAATTTATTAATATATACAAAAATGTTTTACATTATCTTTTTGGTTTTGAATAAAAATGGTAGAAATATTAATAAACACTACAAACCAATTCAATGGAATTCTGATTATCTCAAAAAAAAAAAAAAACAACTTCCTGAAAGAACAGATTTTTCTCTTTCAATATGCATTTCAGAAAATAGTATTTTTTTTAAGTTATTCAGTCTGGAGAATCTGAATAGATTTGGAGGCTACATTTTCTGTTCCCATTTCTATTTCAAAAGGCTTCTGTATTTAAGCTTAAATGAAAGTTTAGGAAAGCGAAACAGTAATTTCATAGGTTCAATTCAATATTAGGAACTAGAAAGAATGTATGCAAACTATTCACCTACATTTCCCCCACCCTCCACAAAAAATACCCCCTTCCCTAACATTAAAGCAAGAGTAATGCATGCTAGTTGAGACTAATACATTGGTTGTTGAAGCAAATCAACACTCAGATAAGCAGAGATTAACAACAAGCAGTAAACAATACCACAAGAAAGCAACTAAGCTCAGAGTGCACCAAAGATTCCTCAAAGCAGACCTCATGCATTTTCCTTTCCTAGGAGTCTGATAATGGTTTGACATCCCCACTTCTTTCTCTGAGTCCAATCCTATTCCATCTCAGGCCACTTTTGTAAAGGCATTAGGTAAGAGCAGATAGTCAAGGGGGCAACTAAGAGAGGGATAGTTATCAATTTCTTTACATTTCATTTCCTAGAGTTAGAATCAATAGTTAAAGACTCCAATTCAGGCACAGTAAATACTTTGATAGGAGACTTCCCCGGCACTCTAAGCGATAAATGTGACTGGAAAATCAAATCAATAAGAAAGTTGGACTGGTTGGCCACTTCATTCCTCTGCGAAAAAACTGCACAGACACACACATCACAAGGAGCTGTGCTGATTTGAAGAAAGTATGTTTTTATTTGTGTTTGCTGCCTTTAAAAATGGGAAGCAAACAAGGAGCACCTCTTTGGTATTATGCCCCAATTCATTATGGAAATAGGTTTTTTGTTTGTTTGTAGCAGCAGAGAGGCTGCATTGTTATCAAAACAGGATTTGCCACTTGGCTTTTTTTTCTTACTGGGCATCAAATTATTTTTTTTCCAAGTCAGCTGCAGTTCTGCAGAAGCCAGGTTTTCTGCTTCAATACTTCCAGATCAAGACATTTTGCAACAATTAAAGGATGCTGGGATCTGTTTTTGCTCGAGATGACAGGACATTTTGCAGATTTAAGGATTAATTAAATGTCCCTAGAAAGGCTGCAGACTTAGCCAATCTTCCATTCCTGCAATTTTATCTTGGCCTACACATCACCACAAATAAGCCTACAGGCTTCTTCAGCATCCAGCTAATTAATTATCTCTGAATTGTACAGATTGGAGGGCTAACACTGTATGCTAAGAATTCTTACACTACTTTTTCACATCATTCTGTCTGGCAGAGTAAAATGATTGCTAATGTGATTTCCTTTTGCTTCCCCAAGACTCAAAGTGGAAAACTGAATAGATTGAATATTACAATTGCCTTCCAACTTTTTTCAAAGCTGCTTCAGATGCCCCAGCTATTTTTGACTGTGTACTTTCTTGTCATTGCTGAAAAAGACGTCTACCTTCTACTTCTACCACTTTTATATTACTTTTGTTGCCATAGTTATTAGCAACACGCATCTCTCTATATGTCTACAAATGACATCTCAAATCCATAGAATTAGGTGTTTCAGAACATGAATGATTTAGAATAATTTAATGTAACCAAGGAACCTTTTCTGCTGCAACCGTGGTTCAGTTTTTCTGGAGGATGGGTGTGCAGTCTCTCACAATTTGAGCCAGAAATTGGTAAAATTGCTGAAATAAAAAGAATATTGTGTGTAATGGATCAAGTAATGGCTGATGAGTTGGGGTTGGTCTTAATTTTCTACAAAATAGTCAAAGTCAACACTGAGTCTCTTGATGGTTTTGTAACAGAACAAGATGTTTGAAGAATAGTGAGAAATAGCATAAACCACAAGGAGCTAGAACAGGAGTTTATAATATGAATTGTGCTAGTTCAAGAATTCAAGGCTTATTCAGTCAGAGAATCTTCCAAATTACTCCAGTCAATCACTTCACCACTAATCTTGCAGATTTTTTGATCCTCACTTTTTGGGGGGACTGGAAAGGAACAGTCTTTAATCTAATCCTAATCTAATCTATAGTATTGTAAATCTTGCATACTTTGGAACCAAATATATCTCTCTTATTTCTCAGCCTATTGTATCTCCCAACTGAGTTCACCATTAGAAGCAATTCTGATTTGCCGAGATTTGAGACCTTGAAGTGGAACTGTCTAAAGAACAAAATTCTAGGGATGAGTGAATTTAGTATTTATTGGATTTTCTACTCTGCTGATACCCTCCTGTAAATAAACCCAAATTATTATAAAATGCCACCTCTCTATATGAACAAGTGAGTTTTTTCTTATTACTCAATTCATATTAGTTAAGAGAAATCAAAACACTGATAGTTGCAGGTAAGATAATAAATGCCAGGAATTGTGAGAATGTCTTATACTGTGGATATCTACATGTCATTTGGGCTGTCTGAGAAAAGGAGCTGAGGTTTGGTTATGGAGCTGATAATTTGGGAGTTTTGACCTGGGGCTCACTTACTATCTGGGATTTACCAGCATTATTGCATTTCTGAGCTTTGCTGATACAGATGATTAGCATTTTGATAAAAAAATAAATAAATCCAAATAATCTCTTTTTCAGATTCTAGGCTAGACTGCATTGTGTCAGGTCAGGCCAGTCCCCATGTGCAGAGGCTGTGACCACTCTCACTAACTCTCTCTTTTAATGAAACTGTGTCTCCATGGTTTTAGTTAATTTACTCATACATGAGAGAAATGAGGAAGTATTTTTCCCATCTCTCCCTGATAATGAATAAGATATGAAAGAGGTTCATGGCCAGTAAGCACCCTGGAGGGAGTTCAGTGTGTCAAAATGTGCAAGGCGTCTTCATCAAAGTAACAAAATGATGTTCTCTCTCTCCTCTCCTTTAATTTGATGAAGTGAAAATTTCACCCAAGAGCTGCCAGAAACATGTCTGGTTTTGCTTAGATGGTAAAATCGACTTTGGAGAACCAGCCATGTGGGGAAAAATACAAAAAGCACACTATCTCAGATAGAAATGTTTTCTGATAGCAAATAGATAACAGAACCGGCCCATAAGGTAGAGCTTTTGTTCCAGTCAGCCCTGAAGTAATAAAATATATCATCACTATAGATTGTTATGGACTGTAATAACATTACATTCTGTAAATGTGTTCAGTCTAATCTCCCACTTAGAATGTTTTTCTATGTTACAGAATCTTCTATTTCAGTTCAGGTTTCAGAAGAAAATATATACCCTGTTTCTCCAACAATATGGCCTCCCCCAATAGAAAGTCCCAGCATATTTTATAGGCATAAAATCAAATTAAGCCCCTCCTCCCAAATTAAGGCCTATATTAAACATCCGAAATGGGGGGGAATGGCAGGGGGGGGCTTGCCGTTATGAAGTACTTTTGTTGCATACCCGGATATGGTGCTGCCTGCATTGACTTCAGCATTGGTGGGGCACTTCGTATCAGGAGACCTTCTGCCACCGTTGCTTTCCCTTCTCCCCATGCTGCTGTGGTGTTTAAAGCAATGCTGAGGCATTTGGCGCAGACACATGCGGCCAGCCAGGGCTCCTCCCTGCAACCGGAGCCCAGCAGAGACACTCGGTGTCAGGCACTCCTGTCGCTGCCTTCCCTTCGCCTTCAAAGGCAAAGCCAATTCTTTTAAAAATGATGCCCTACTACCAGTACGACAAAGCCTCCCCTGCCCAAGAGGGCAGCCCAACCCCAAGTGGGGAGGCGAATCTCCCGGGGCTGCAGCACAGGATCGCCCCCCCCGGGAGAAGCACCCAGCCTCCATCCCTACCTGGTGCTGGGCAGAGCACGAAGAGTTTCGCCTGGGGTGCCCAGCACAGCTGACAGGCAGGCCCTCCTGCCTGGAGGCAGAGCTCTCACCAAGGCAGCAAGTGCCTCCCCACCGGGCCCTCTGCTCATCCCTCCAGGGCCGCGCCAGAGCCGTGTGGGCTGGGCAGAGCCAGGAAAGCGAGCCGCGGGTGCACGCCTGCCTGCCAAGCAAAAGAGCTGGGCCGACCCGAGCTTGACTTCCTTCCCAAGTCCTTCCAGTCCAAAGGGGCCACTGGGAGAGGCTATCTGAGGCAGTGATAGCACCCACCCATCCATAGACAGGGAGGCGAGGCAACTGCAGTGCTGCTTCCCTGACCAGCGGGTCTGGCAGAGAGAGTCCGAAGCCTCCCGTCCTTTCCACCCCTCGCCCAGCCCGTCTCCGTCCCCACGCATCTCCAAATGTACCAGCAGCTCCAAACGCTGCAGCGGCACGGGCATTGGGCAGAGGCACTCACTTGGCGGGGTTCAGCTAGAAGAGGACACGGCGCAGGCCATCGCCTTGCCTCCCTGTCCACAGATGGGTAGACGCTATCACTTCCTTAGGCGGCCTTTCCTGGTGGCCCCTTTGGGTTCAGGCTGGAGGTACTTGGGAAGGAAGCCAAGCTCGGATCGGCCCGGCTCTTTCACTTGGCAATCAGGAGCGCACCTGCGGCTTGCTTTCCAGGCTCTGCCAAGCCTGCACGGCTCTGGCGCAGCCCTGGCAGGAGGAGGGGCAGGGAGGCACTCACCGCCTTGGCCAGAGCTCCACTGCTGGGCAGTAGGGCCTGCCTGTCAGCTGTCCTGGGTGTCCCAGGCAAAGCTCTTCACGCTCTGCCCGGCACCAGGCAGGATGGTGGCTGGGTACTTCTCCCGGGGGGGGCGATCATGCACTGCGGCCTCAGGAGATTTGCCTCCCCATGTGGGATTGGGCTGCCTTCTCAGGCAGGGGAGTCTTTGTCGTACCACTAGTAGGGCATTGTTTTTAAAAGAATTGGCTTTGCCTTCGAAGGTGAAGGGAAGGTGGCGACAGGAGCGCCTGAAGCCAAGTATCTCCACCAGGCTCCAGTTGCAGGGAGGAGCCCTGGCTGGCCATGCATGGCTGTGCCAAACACCATGGCTGCACCAAACGCTGCGGCATTGCTCTAAATACCATGGCAGCACAGGGTGAAGGGAAAGCAACGGTGGCTGATATGAAGTGCCCCACCAACGCCAAGGTCAACATCCAAGCCATCACTGCCCGCCCGCCCAAGGATGCAAGGGGGGGGGATTAAGTCACCCCAAAAAAGAAGGCCTCGCCGTTTTTTCAGGGGTCAAAAAAAAAAAGACCCGGCCTTATTTTGTGAGAAACACGGTATATATACAGAAAATTAAACAGATAAGTCTGTCTTAAGGATATCAAACATTAAGTTCCTCTCAAATGTTTCTTCAGTACTTTAGCATAAAATGTACAATTGTATCCTATCACTTATATTATCTTTATTTATTTGTATCCCACCATAATTATTTTTACAAATAATTCATGACAGTGAACACATCTACTGCACTTTCTTACTCCTATTTTTCCCACAACAACAACCCTATGAGGTGGTTGGGATCAGAGAGAATGTGACTGGCCATAGTCACCAAGCTGGCTTTCATGGCTGAGGTAGGATTTGAACTCACAGACTCCCACTTTCTAGTTAATCACTAGAGTAAACTGGCATGTTTGTCAAAGACATGGAATAAAGAAATTCAGATCTCTGCAGGGAACTTTGAATCCTTATAAGCTGTGCCTCAATGTAGGGAACAGTCTCTGTAGAGAAGAGGTGTCAAAATCAAGGCCCAGGATCTGGATTTGGCCCACCGGGTACTTAAATCTGGGCCTCAGGGCCCTGGAAAGAGCAAAGGACAATGCTTCTGCTAGCCAAAGCGAAGCTCAGGAGGGCCACCTGTGGCCCTCACAAGCTCCGTTTTTACTGGCAGAAGGCTGCAGGCCATCACAGTCAAAAACAGAGCTCGCAAAGGCCACAGATGGCCCTCCTGAACTCTGTTTTTGCTGGCAGAGCATTGCCGGAAGTCGCTGCAGCCAAAAATGGACCTTGAGTGCTGATTTTCACTGACAGAGCACTCAGGCACTCCTGACACAAGTGATGTTGAGCTGGGCATGGCCCCCCTGGCCACAGCCACCTTGACCCCCCAAAGTCAAACATAACCCTAATGTGGCCCTCAGTGAAATCAAGTTTGACACCCCTGCTGTAGAGCACCCTTACTCATACAGTTTAAACTATTATTTGGCCAAAGGCTCTTACTTTCTTGCACTATAGCTTTTCCTAGATCTTCATTAAAAGTAGTCATTTCTTATATCTCAGACTGGGGAAAGAAAGTATGCAACCAGAAGTTTTGTTGTG
The DNA here is from genome assembly GCA_033807585.1 of Hydrophis major. Lineage (NCBI taxonomy): Eukaryota > Metazoa > Chordata > Lepidosauria > Squamata > Elapidae > Hydrophis > Hydrophis major. Next base: position 90,611,662 of record CM066328.1, on the reverse strand, counting down.
AAATTATGCCATTGTCAGTTACTCTAGTAATCCAGTGTAGGAGCAGAGATATTAATTTGCATTATAATCATGGCTTAAGTTATAATGTATTTATTTCTATAAAGAAATCTGCTCAACCTATGTTCTTCCAGCTATCTTTTGCCAAGCTGATTAAGAATTTTGGAAGCTGTAGTACTTGTAGATTGGGAAAACATCCAGTTTATCTACCTGTTGATTACCAGCAAAAACATGTGTGAAAAATAGGGGCATTTAAAAAACTTTTTCCTAACTTGGAATTGTAAGAGGAAAACATGAATAAAATCCATTGTGAATTGTGTAGCTGTGACTCAAACCTCAAAACTGCGAGTTTGATACTTTTCTACTGCAAGAGGGAGAATTGAAACATTGAACAATCTCACGTTGTGCTCTGGGAAAACCTGGGAAAACGTGTACGTGTTAGGAAGCATCCAACTTCCTGATGTCCCATATTAGGTAATGAATTGTATATTGTAATTCAATAGGTAGGTTGTAAATCAAGCCATTTGTATACTGGTGGGGGGGGTAGTTTTGGGTATAAGATTAGAGCAGAAGCTTTGTCTTTCGTTCTTCCCAGTTGCCAGAGGGAGGAACCCATCTGCAGATGTTAATAAAGCCTTTTTCCTTGGATCAACTTTGAATCCTGGTGGTTTTTCTTTAGCCACAATCTCACAGAATGAATAGTTGTCACCTCAGCCTCTAGTTTAATTAAATTCAAAAAGATATATTTGTGCACAAAATGCATAAAAGAATGTTTTGTTTTGTTTTGTTTAAAAAGTCTCTCAGATTAAAATGTAAGCAGATACTTGTTCATTTCAGACATATTTTAGTCACCTGTATTTTTAATGTTTACTTATATTTTTACATCTCTTTATATACACTGTTTTTCTCTCTGTCACCCACTCATATATAAATAGACATTTCAAAAGCAAACATGTCAAAATATCAGAAATTGTAAATTTTAATATCCAGAATTCTTTTTAAAAAGTTGGGGAGGGGAGAAGACTCAAATCTCAAATGAAGAAATAACATAATAGCATAGTGAAGAAGCATCTATCAGATCAGAGTATATTAAGGAAAAACAAGTGTTTTTGATAGGAGTACTGCACACATCTCTTTCATACCTTGTATGTTCTTTGGAATATTTGGAAATGTTTGTTAGCCATTTTGAGGTCTGAAAAAAAAAAACTGCAGCAAGTTTTTACTTTATCAATGAAGCCATCTTCTTCATCTTTATTAACAGGCTGAGCTCATCCAGCATTTCTAACTGGACCAAATGTGGTCAAGAAGATTACTGAGACATACCAGAGAGACAAAACAGATAATAACAGCTCCAAATGCACTCAGATTCTTTAGATAAATTGAATTTGACAACTATTGACTTGAGGTTAGTGGCATTTTCAACTCTGTTGTACGTTACTAAACCAGCCTTAAAGTTCAAGGCTCTGGTAAGGACTATCACCCCGCTAATCCATGCCTTTGTTTATCCAGCCAAATAAATCCATCTATACACAATTGAGGAAACCCAGTGTCTATTCAGTGTGCTCAATGACTGTGGAAGGCAGGCTGACTATTAGGGAAACATGAAAAATAAGACCATAGCTGTTATGAACTAATAAAATGCTCAAATAAAGTTTTATCAAACCTTTAGCAATAGCAGGGTTCTAATCCTGCACTTCTGATTGGCCGATAATAGCGATATCGGATTGGTCCATTCAGGAGAATCTGATTGGCTGTTAATGAGCCACTCTCATTGGTTAAAGGGGTTAACGCTCCACGTTTCTCATTGGTTACTAGATCAGCAACTTGCCTATAAAAAGGCTGCTGCTGCCCTAGGTTTTTGCTCTGTTCAGAATGATTAATAAAGAGTTGAAGTTCACTGTTCACCATCTCGTCTCCGTTCCCTGCGCCCATGCGCAGAACTTAACACTGGCGACGAGGATGGGATACGGAGATGTCAGAGCTGACTGAACACTACAGGGCACCAAACAGAGCACGTGGCTAAAGGCGCATCAACAGCAGAAACCATGTCCGGTGGCACCATACCACCCGCTCCATTCGACCCGGCACAAGAAGACTGGGACTCATACATGGCCGGTTCCAGATGTTTCTGGAGACCAACAACTTGAAGGATGCCACTACTGGAAAAAAGCGAGCGGTATTCCTGATTCACTGCGGACCTGCCATTTTTAAGATGGCTAAGGCACTGGCGAAACTGGCTGAGGTGAAATCCATGGACTGGGACGTCCTCGAGCCCCTCCTACGGGCCCACTGTGCACCTACCGTACCAGCTTATCTGAAGACATGAATTTTACTAGAGAGACCAGTGGAAAGGAGAAAGCGTTGCAGATTTCATCATGGCTCTCCGGAACCTGGCAGGCCGCTGTGGGTTCACTGACCTCGAAGAAGCTCTAAGAGACCGAATAGTTCTGGGTTTAGATGCACCTCACGTGCAAAGTAAGCTGATGGCGAAAGGCGACATCAGCCTTGCAGATACCATCGCTGACGCTACTGCAGCAGAAGCAACCAGGAAGTCGGCTGCCCGAATGCGCCGCACCAACGCCCCGTTCCACCAACTCAGCGGCGAAACCTCACCTCACCTAGAGGGACATACAATAGCAACCCACCACGAGGACCTCGAATTGTCATCAGAAAGTGATGAGGAAGAGGTCAACCGGCTCTGGTCTGAACAAGACCAACGCCACCAGCGTAATCAAAGACTGCAGCATCAATGCTCAGGTTGTGGGGCAAACCACCCACAATCAGACTGCAAATTCCTCAACGCGCTCTGCCATGTTTGTGGGAAGAGAGGCCACATCGGAAAGGTCTGTAGAAGCAAGCAAGGATCCAGGCCATTTCAGAGGGGGACCAACTACCGCCAAACCACAGGAAATCGTCCTGTGAGTCGGGAACATTTGAACCACCAATGGAACAACTACTCCTACAGAAATAAACCACTCGCCAATTCAATGAAATGAGAAGAGGCACACCAAACCATTACAATTGGTCACGCCTCATCATTAGATGCAAAGAAGATCCGAGGAAGGTCGCCATCAAAAACCAGCCTTCCATGATGGAAGTCGATTCAGAATCGTCCCTCTCAATGGTTTCCTGGAAGACCCTTAAACAATTAATCCCTGCCCTCCGGCAGCAAGATCTCAGAACCCAAAGAATCATACTCAAGGATTATCAGGGAAACCGAATTCCGGTCATTGGATCCAGCCTAGTTCAGGTCTCATTCAAAAATCGTATTGGATCTTTACCATTGACCATCGTCGACCATGATCGGCCTAGCTTGTTAGGCCTTCAATGGTTCACTCCACTTGGGATCGAGGTAACCGGCATTCACCAAACCAGAAGCAATGACTGGGAGGAGGCCCTCGTCCAGGAATTCCAGGACATCTTTGCAGACAAACTAGGTGAGTACAAGGGGACCCTGATATCATTTAACCTTAACCCTGAAGTAGCCCCCATCCGCCTTAAGCCTCGTCGAGTACCTTTTGCCCTTAAACCAAAGATTGACGAGCAACTTGATAAATTAATAGCCATGGGTGTTTTAGGACCAACCGACCATGCTCCTTGGGAAACCCCAATCGTAACACCCATCAAACCGGATGGATCGTTAAGGATTTGTGCGAACTACCGTGCCACCCTGAATCACGCCCTTCAACAGAACGCTTACCCGGTGCTGGTGGTGCAACACCTCTTCCATTCCCTGGGGGGCGGAAAAGTCTTCGCTAAATTGGATTTAGCACAGGCGTATCAACAACTGCTTGTAGATAAAAAAACAGCAGAGGCACAAACAATCGTTACGCACTGAGGTGCCTTTAAGTGCAACCGACTCCAATTCGGAATTAGAGTAGCCCCAGGGATTTTTCAGAGTTTGATGGATAAAAGGGGTCGTACCATACTTTGATGATGTTTTAATTGCTGCCCCAAATAGAGAAATACTAAAGGAGCGTCTTAAACTGGTTCTCCAGAAATTTAAAGACTCTGGCCTTAAGGTTAAAAAAAATAAATGTCAACTGTGTACAGATAAAGTAGAGTTCCTGGGGTACCTAATTGATAAACAAGGCATTCACCCCACCAATAGCAAACTAAAAGCAATCAAGAATGCCCCAAGACTCAGAAATAAGACTGATCTCCAAGCTTTCCTGGGGCTCATTAATTTTTACAACATCTTCTTGCCCCACAAAGCGACTGTAGCTGAGCCCCTACATAGGCTTCTCGACAAAAAAGCAACCTGGGTCTGGGGGCACTGAGAGGAGCACGCGTTCCGACAAGTGAAAAACCTATTAACCTCAGATGCTGTTTTAATGCAGTATAACGAGACTTTGCCTTTAACAATTACATGTGATGCGTCACCATTTGGAGTCGGAGCCATTTTGAGCCATGTGTTACCAAACAGTAGTGAAGCCCCCATTGCCTATTTTTCAAGAACTTTATCAAAGGCTGAACATAACTATAGTCAAATCGATAAAGAAACTCTTGCTGTTGTATCTGCTGTGAAACGGTTTCATCAATATGTATATGGACGAGGTTTTACTATTGTTAACGACCACAAACCTTTGCTGGGGATTATAGCGGGAGACAAGCCAACCCCCTATATATTATCACCTAGAATGACTCTCTGGTCAGAGTTTTTGGCTGCGTACAATTATAGGCTGCAACACCGCCCGGGGAAAGCCATTTCCCATGCTGACGCACTGAGCCATGCACCACTTCCGGAAACCATCGACGACCCTTACAACACTTCAGATTGAAATGCTACATTCACCGCCGCTAACAGCTAGAGATATCACGATCGAAACAAAACGCGATCCTATCTTAATGTGAGTTCTTAACTGGGTCAAACGGGGATGGCCAGTAGATCAAATGCCTGACGACTTCACCCCCTTCAAGAACCGGCAAACATAACTTTTTTCGCAAAAAGGCTGCATCCTATGGGGGGATAGAGTCATCGTCCCAGAGCGGTTACAACGAGCAGTATTAAAGACACTGCATGAAGGTCACCCCGGCATCGTGTGTATGAAAGTGCTCGCACGAAGCTACACGTGGTGGCCGGGCATCGACAAACAGATCGAAGCCTGGGTAAAGACTTATTTAAAGTGCCAAGAAGTTAGCAATGCCCCACCTAAAGCAACTCCAACAGAATGGGAAACATCCCAGGGACCGTGGTCCTGCATCCACATTGACTTTGCGGGACCTACTAAGGGACATATGTTCCTCCTAACAGTGGATGCCTATTCAAACTGGCTCGAGATCCATGAAATGAAGAGTACTACAACCGAGTCCGTCATCTGGAAGTTGAACAGGCTATTCACGACGCATGGACTGCCAGACGTTTTGGTGTCCAACAACGGACCCCAGTTTATCGCTCTACCCTTTGAACAATACTTAGCGGACCGGGGTATTCGCCATGCACTAACTTCGCCAGTGCATCCTGCGGCTAACGGAAGAACCGAGCGCATGGTACAATTTGTTAAAAAAACCCTCTTCAAAATGGACTATGGACTATTGAAAATAAGATAAACAGAATACTCCTTCTCCAACACATCACTCCGCACAGTGTCACCAACAAGACTCCAGCGGAACTATTAATGGGACGCAAACTCCGTTCCCACCTCGACCGGCTTCACCCATCTTACGAGCCAGAGAAACCCTGTGGATCTAGCGAAAAATGCCACGAGTTCAAGATAGACGACTTAGTTTTCGCCAGAAACCTTTCCAGCGAACCGTTATGGGTCGAGGCAACTGTAATTCAAGCCACTGGCCCCAGGTCATACCGGGTGAAAACCTGCGATGGGAAAATATGGAAACGCAATATAGATCAGCTTCACTCAAGGCTACAACCTAGTTTCCGCGACTCCGGTAACTCCCAAACTGAGAGGGAGGGTATGTTGAAGAAACTGAATTCGAGATGGCAGAAAGCAGGAGCGAAAGAAGTCAGCAATCGGGCGTAATGAATGAAGAAGAATCAGAGAGGGGTGTGTCCTCGCCACAGAGGAACACCTCAACAGAGGCAAGCCCGCAAAGACCAGGACAACAACAAGAACATTAGCGGCACCGAGTCATCCAATGAGGAACCACCGGCACCCGACTTGCCCAAAAACGTCCCACCGAAACCGGGTTACAGACAGGAACTGGTGGGACAGCATAAATTCAATAGACAGTCTAAACAACCTTCATACCTCAGGGATTATGTCACCGCACCCCCTAAACGGAATCTGGGGAGAAGGGGTGTTATGAACTAATAAAATGCTTAAATAAAGTTTTATCAAACCTTTAGGAATAGCAGGGTTTTAATCCTGCAATTCTGATTGGCCGATAATGGTGATATCGGATTGGTCCGTTCAGGAGAATCTGATTGGCTGTTAACGAGCCACTCTCATTGGTTAAAGGGATTAACACTCCACGTTTCTCATTGGTTACTAGATCAGCAACTTGCCTATAAAAAGGCTGCTGCTGCCCTAGGTTTATGCTCTGTTCAGAATGATTAATAAAGAGTTGAAGTTCACTATTCACCGTCTCGTCTCCATTCCTTGCGCCCATGCACAGACCTTAACAATAGCAATTTTATGATTTTAGAACTCAAAGATCATATTCAAAATGTATAGAATCTATTCAAATCCCATCAGTCCAAGAAATATGATAAACAAGATTTATTTTCAGAAAAATACGAAATCAACCCCAGAATAGCTAGATTGGTACATTTTGGAAGAAAAATTGTACATTTTGGAGTATCCTAAATTGGTGGGTTTTACTTTTCCTTACTGTTTGCAAGATTCCTTATTGTTGCAAGATCATATTCTCTCTCTCTCTCTCTCTCTCTCTCTCTCTCTCTATCTCTCTATCTCTATCTCTCTATCTCTCTCTCCCCCTCCCTCCCCCTCTTTCTCGCCTTCTCTCCCTCCCTCCCAATTCTTTAGCAACTGCAGCAACAGAAGTGCTCATTCTTCCAGCAACCAGATAACTAGCCAACAAACAGGGGTGGGTTTCTACCGGTTCTGTCCACCTCTGTAGAACCGATAGCTCTGAAGAGAGCAGACATAGAACTGGTTCTATGTCTGCTGATGTTTTTGCCCACCCGCCCACCTGACCTTTATTTCCTGATTTTTTTCAACTTCAGCTGCCGTGCGAGGCACAGCTGCATTTTAAAAAGCAGGAAAAAAGGGCTTTTTGAAAGGCTGCTTCTCTGCATGCAGCATGCTGATGACGATTTACAGGTGAGTGTTGGCAGCGTGCAGGGAAGCACATCGTAAATCACCAAACCTCGTAAATGACCGAACTGGTAGTTAACCCTGTCGGATCCCACCCCTGCCCGCAAATGTCACTGTGTGCAGGTCCTCAGTGTGATGCATGCAATTGTGATAGATCTCCAAGCAGACCCTGTTGGCACTTTATAATATAAAGTCTAAAGACCCTTCAAAGAAATATATACAGGATAAATGGCCATTCTGAAGAGATGCACTACTTCAGTTCTTGCTATTTGGGAAGATAGCAAGAGAAGATTTGGACCCAGTTTTAATGGTAAGACCAACACCAATTATGATTGTATAAAAAGAATATCTGGCCTCCATGCATTGGAAAGAAGAAAGTATTACTGGAGAGACTTAAAACAGTGTGATATAGAGCTTCAACTATACAGGTTTCTAAAATCCATGAGGAATCCACATGACCGGTATACATTTTAGCTTTCCTCTTCAGATTCCCTACCTCCAAGAATGAAGAGAATAGCAGAGGTGTCCATTCCAAGCCATGATGGTATCCATTGTGAAATTGCACAAATAACACAATTATTTCAATGTGACATCAATCACATTATAATCATGAGCATGTAAGTTTATATGATGACCTCATCATGCAAAAGTATAGCTCCTCTCCTTCTTCCACAGATACCCACAGAGGCTAGAAATGAGAATGTGACAACACACACACACACACACACACACACACACACATTCTGTTCTTGTTATAATAATGTGCCCCAAAGACTAGCTCTGTTTTATATCTGCCCTAGATTAACTGAGATAGTCTTGGTTTGAGGCAATCATCCTGCTGTCAAAACCACTGAAGAAATGTATGAATTGTTTATTAGAGTCCACTAGTAGGGGAGAAGAGAGAAAATCTCTGAGGAAAAATAGCAGGAGTTCCTCTTTTATGGGCACAACCACATGCAATCAAGATGGTGCATTGGTGACCACGTGGTAACTTGCTTGGAAAAGGAAAGAAAGATGAAGAAAGTACATCAGTGAGTATCTGTGCTTCCCATAGCCATGCTTGAAGTGGATGTAGTCAGTCAAATCTTATTGTTGTCATATCATACTACTCTTGGAATTAGTGATTGAAGAAGAAAAGGAAGTGGGAATGTTCAGGATATCATATGCAGAAGAATTGTTGGCCATGAGGATTCAAAAGATTTCTCGCGGTGAAAGACGTTTCTGGTTAGACGACATTGGAGTGGACTTGCCATTGAAGAAATTCTTTCTTTATCATACTTTTATGATATTGTAACAATCAACAAGAATGATTTCTACTTTATATTGATGTATATGGAATTCTATGTATAAGTGCGTTTTGCTTAGAGGAATGAACTGAAGGACCCTCTAATCTGAATTGTATTTTATTTATAAACTTTGCTGCAGAGTTGTTTTTTTATCCAGAAAATTATTCTGTCTGTAAAATCTGCTAAAGTGCTCAGGTCAGACATTTATTCAGTTTACTCAGCAAAGTATTTTATTGTTCCTTTATATCCAAGCAAAAACATTGTGGAACTAAATTAACTTTTTCATGTTCTAGAGCAGACAGAAAATTTGTGAAAATGTCTGGAAAAAGAAACATGTATGCCTTTCGTGAAATTCATGCAAGAGTATTCCTTTCATGATATAAAGATGCACCAACCTTATATACTCCAGATACCAATTACTCTTTTTCCTTTTGAGGTAAGCTTTATTCAGAGCCAGAAAAGAATTAAGCCAAAAGCAATTAAAAGCACAAGATAAGAAAATATAACTAACTCTACCTCACATTAATTCTGTTTCATTATACCTACTGTACATCATCATCATGCTTCCATGCCACCACAATTAAAATGACTCAGTGGCCTATTTAAAAAAAAAAAAAATAGGCAGAAAATAAAAATACAATAGACTTGCAACAATACAAAGACAATAAAACCTAAAGAAATCAACTTTCTATCTTTGCAAATTGACCTTGTTTCCATGTCCATTGAACACAACTTTTTGATTAAATTTTCTACTTCTCTCTTATTCAGGATCTCATCAACTCAGTCGAGTCATGATGTTCCTCTGCCTTCTCTTTTAATCCCATTAGTCTTTTCTCGTAAATTTATTTATCATTCATTCTTCATTCCTTTTCTCCAATGCCCAAATCACTTTAAAATATTTTCACACTGGTAATTCCTTTTTCTTTTTCTTTTTTTAAATAAAGTTTTATTGAGTTTTAACAAAACAAATAAAACATCTTATTTGAGTACAGCATGGTTCCGGGTTATCACATTTCCATACAGACACAATTTCATATGCATATTCATCTTATATATTCAACTTCATATCTTATTACTCTTTTTCCAACTTCTCACTATTTCTCCCTTTACTTCTCTTACTTCTCTTACTTCTTTTATGATTATCTCATTTTCTTCTTATTTAATTGTATTTCTTTTACCTAAATTTCTATATCTTTTTATTCATTATACTAATACTTTCATCTGTTTGCAATTTCATTATGTTCTCTTTCAACATTCTTAAAAAGCAAAATTCCCTCTATATATTGCCAATTGGAGTGCAACACCTTTAAGTCTTATTGTTATTATCATATGAAATCTCATTAAACATTAAATTTGTGCATTCTAAAGTTATAACATTCAAATTTCTAATATCTATTTTATGTCATGTAAATCTCATCATTCAGACTCTGCTTAGTACTTCCCCTTGAAAATGTAAAAAGAAAACTTCTAAAAGCAATATATATTTTCCTTTTTTTTTCCTTTCCATGGGTTATTGTATATTTTAATAAGATTTCAGTTACAACGTATCCTTGGGAGTCTTTTCAAAGTTTCACTGTTAATCCTCTTTATTTTTCCAGGTGGCACTCCATTTTTCATTATTCCAAGTTCCACCCTTTTGCCTCCACTATTCTCCTTTTTTAGGACTTTAAAATGACCAAAGACAAAATCTTTATTCTCATTTTGACACTTAGATTTCAGCTTAGGGTTGCCTATTAGTGTCAAAATAGATTAATATAAATTTCTTTCCATACCATTTGTAATTGTCAATATAAAGGTAAAAAAAGGATTTTTAACCTCTTTTTCTCTCTCCTTCACCATTTAAAGATCTTATTTCAGAAGTATCCCCCTAGGTGCTTTTAGATTCAGGGTACCTTGCTTAGATTTTCTCTGTTGTCTAACCCAGTCTGTCCTCCTTTCCTCTTTGTCTTCCTCCTGCACAATCTTATCCAGTCGGGTTCTTCTTTGAGGTAGCCATTTCTGACCACCACTGCAACCACCTTTGGGAAAGGGAGTTTAGACCAGCCAAGGAGAAGAGATGCGGCTCCCCTCCACTCAGCTAGCAATCTCCCCCTCTTTACCACCTCTACGGGGTGGCTTCAGCCCTTAATCCAAAAGATCGGGGCGCTCCAGCGGTGAGCACAGATTGACACCATGAATGATCGTGGATTTCGGTCTGTCTCTGAAGAAACCCAAACCAGAAGCCTGGTCATTCCTTTTTCTAACCAATCCGTGTAGCATCCATCCATTCTTCTTGTTTGACCATACATGTCTTAAGTATCTCATTCTCACAGCATTCAATATTCTTTTGTGTTTCTCCTGATGGAAAACTTGGTCTTTAATACTTTAGTTGTCAGAAACATATTCTTCAGTGTGTCACACATTCTAACATTTAGTGTAAATCATTTGAGTCCTCAGCCAACAATGCAGCCATTATAGGCATACAAAACTATGTAAATGCTCATGTTGCCAACCAATACAACTCTAACATCCCTACAAGCATTCCTATACATTTATCCACAAAGACATTAAGAGCCAAAGGGGACATCAGTGTTATGTATTCAAATGGTATACTCGAAATCCCCGGGCCTTGATTGGCCAAGGCACGGGGATTTCTGATTGGCCAGGCGAGCCGCGCTGATTGGCCCGATTGAGGTCTCCCGCGATTGGTGCAAACCAAGAGCGGGAGACTTGAATCGCTGCCATTGGCCGCGGCCGCCTTGCGAAAGGTATAAAAGCCGCGGGCTTTTTACCTTTCGCCGGTTCGGTTCTCCCTTTGTTAATAAAGAGCTTTGAATGAAAGTCACCGACTCTAATCGTCCTTTTGTGGACACGACACTGGCGACGAGGATGGGATCTCGCCCCTGAACCGAACCCCGTGTCCAAGAACCAGTTCCAGCGCGAAGATGGCGAAAATAGCACCGCCCGCCCCGTTCAACCCCGCAGCCGAGGACTGGGAATCATACTCGGATCGATTCCGGATGTACCTGGAATGCGCCGGGATGAAGGACGCCCCGGCCCCGCTAAAACGCGCCGTCTTTCTTACACACTGCGGACCAGAGGTCTTCCAAATGGCCAAAGCCTTGGCCAAGCCAGCAGACGCCACAGCCATGGACTGGGACGTCCTGGAACCCATACTACGGCGCCATTACGCTCCCGAAGTCCCCATCCTGATACGGCGCAACGAGTTCTACCGCCGAAACCAGAAACCAGACGAAAAATTGAGCGATTTCGTCGCAGAACTTCGGCGCCTAGGAGGACTCTGTGAGTTCGAGGGTCTCAACAGTCTCATAAGAGACCGCTTCGTACTCGGATTATGGGATCCTACACTTCAGAGCCGACTTATGGCCAAGGGCGACATCAGCCTAGCCGATGCCCTTACAGCAGCCGCAGCCGCTGAAGCAACGCGCACGTCGGCAGACAGCATGCGAAGATCTGACGCGAAGGGCGGAAACAACAACCCGGCAAGGTCGGCCGATGCAAGAAGTGAAGCAACCGCACACTACGGTGAATACCAGTCAAACTCCAGCACGTCAGAAGACGAGGAGGACATTCACCGAGTACAGACGGGACGCGGCGACCAACGAAGCCGAAAAGGTCGCAAGTCGAGGACCAGTTGCGCCGGGTGTGGCGGCGACCACCCCAGGTCAGAATGCCGATTTTTTGACTCTATCTGTAGGCATTGTGAACGAAGGGGTCACATCGCCCGAGTTTGCCGCCAAAAGAAGACTCGCAGCCCGCCCAAATGGGAACAGCACGACAGACGGAGAGAAAACTCCCCCACCAGAACCAGAGAACGCCAGCCAGACGGTCGATGGGACCGCGCTCAACGATCTCAAAGAAGCGGCGACGGTCGGCGGAAAGAAGAAACCCACCAGACGGTGACCATCGGCCACGCCATCTCCGACGGCGCCAGAAAGGTACATGTAGAAGTACATATAGAAGGCCAGCCATGCAAGATGGAAGTGGACTCTGGGTCCTACCTTTCCATGATTGCATGGCGCGAAATCAAAAGACTGGTGCCTACTCTACAAAAGAGAAACGTGCAGACGCAAAAGATCATCATTAAAGACTACCAAGGGAACCGTGTCCCGGTAGTGGGCACCAAGAATTTCAACATAACTTACAAAGGCCACACTGAACAACTACCACTCACAATCGTCGATCGCGACCGCCCAAGCCTACTGGGTCTACAATGGTTCGCCCCGCTTAACATCGCGCTGACAGGTGTCAACCAAGTCACCATCGAAGCTTGGGAACAGCGGCTAACCCAGGAGTTCCAGGAGGTGTTCGATGGAGGTTTGGGCAAGTACCAGGGGCCCCTTATCTCATTTGACTTAGACCCAAGGGTTCCCCCTAAGAGACTTAAACCTAGAAGGGTACCGTTTGCATTAAAACCAAAGATTGACGAGCAGCTCGACAAGCTCGTCAAACAAGGGGTATTGCAACCGATAGACCATGCCAGATGGGAAACCCCTATAGTGACCCCAGTAAAACCTGACGGGTCCGTGAGAATTTGCGGGGACTATAAGGCCACCCTAAATGACGCATTACAACAAAGCGCCTACCCAGTCCCTATAGTACAACATTTACTACACTCGCTAGGAGGAGGCAAGGTCTTTGCAAAACTCGACCTTGCCCAGGCATATCAGCAACTACCTGTAGACAAGAAAACGGCGGAAGCCCAAACAATAGTAACCCATCGAGGGGCCTTCAAGTGTAACCGGCTCCAATTTGGAGTCAGCGTGGCACCAGGCATTTTTCAAAGTCTGATGGAACGTTTGTTACAGGGCATAAAAGGGGTGGTGCCCTATTTTGATGACGTATTAATTGCAGCGCCAAATGAAGCCGAATTAGAGAACCGACTCAGACAAGTCTTAACAAAATTTAAAGAAACAGGACTTAAAGTTAAGCGAGAAAAATGCAATCTTTGTACAAAGCAAGTAGAGTTTTTGGGCTATCTCCTAGACCAGAAGGGCATTCACCCTACAACTAAAAAAGTAAAAGCCATCAAGGAAGCCCCCACCCCAAAATCCAAAACGGAATTACAAGCGTTCCTAGGATTACTAAATTTCTATAATGTTTTCCTACCTCAAAAGGCAACGGCGGCGGAGCCCTTACATAGACTCCTAGACAAGAAAGCAGCCTGGACTTGGGGGAGGCGAGAACAAGCCGCTTTTCAAAGAACCAAGGACCTCCTCACCTCCGATGCTGTCCTGATGCAATTTAGTGAGACTTTACCCCTAGCTGTCACTTGCGACGCATCACCCTTCGGCGTCGGCGCTGTCCTCAGCCACACCCTCCCAGACCAAAGAGAAGCACCCATCGCCTTTTTTTCCAGAACTCTGACCAAACCAGAGCGCAACTATAGCCAGCTGGACAAGGAAGCTTTGGCTATAGTTGCCGCCGTTAAACGTTTTCATGAATATTTGTACGGCCGCCCGTTCACCATCGTGACGGATCACAAGCCTCTGCTGGGCATCCTCGCGGGAAACCGAGCCACTCCCAACATCTTGTCACCCCGAATGACAAGATGGTCGGAATTCCTGGCAGCCTACAATTACGAACTGCTACACAAGCCAGGTAAGAAAATCTCGCACGCGGACGCTTTAAGCCGCTCGCCCTTACCTGACTCAGAACCTGACCCAGCACCAACAACAAATACCTTGAGCATAGAAAGTTTACCTATTACCGCATCCGACATTGCCAGAGAAACCATTAAGGACAGGCGTCTGGCACGAATCTTGCACTGGTTAGAAAAAGGCTGGCCAGAAAAGGACAGTGACGAGACTTTTAAAACATTCCGCCAGCGCCAGACCGAACTGTCACTCCTGAGAGGATGCATTCTATGGGGTGACCGGGTGGTAATTCCAGATAGATTGCAAGAAAAAGTCTTGAGGATGCTACATGAGGGTCATCCTGGCATCGTCAGGACTAAAGCCCTGGCCAGAAGCTACGCTTGGTGGCCAGGGATGGACAAGCAAATTGAGGCATGGGTCGCCAAATGCCACCGATGCCAGGAGACCAGATCCAGCCCATCCGCAGCACCCATACGGGATTGGGAAACACCACGGGGGCCCTGGTCCAGAATCCATCTTGACTTTGCGGGCCCCACAAATGGACATACATTTTTAATCACAGTCGACGCATATTCCAATTGGCTGGAAGTCAGCGACATGAAGTCCACTACCACAGAGGCCGTCATTAAAGAACTGTGTAAACTGTTTTCCACTCACGGCCTCCCAGACGTCGTCGTCTCAGACAACGGACCCCAGTTCACGTCCATCGAGTTTGAACGGTTCCTGGCGGAAAGAGGGATCCGCCACGCATTAACAGCACCGGCGCATCCGGCGGCGAACGGTAGGGCGGAACGGATGGTCCAGTTTACAAAAAAGACCCTCAGGAAAATGGACCACGGGGAGATCAACGACAAAATCAACCGCCTACTCTTCATACAACACATCACTCCCAACACTACGACCAACAAGAGTCCGGCAGAGCTGTTGATGGGCAGAAAGCTGAGGTCTCCACTTGACAGACTGCACCCGACTTACAACCCGGAGCAGCCCCCAGACTCCAGCTCCAGGTTCCGGACATTTAACCCAGGTGACCTGGTATATGCAAAAAACATGACGGGGGACCCCCTATGGATCCCAGCCGTCATAACACAAGTCACTGGTCCAAAGTCGTACCGGCTCCAAACCACGGATGGGCGAGCCTGGAAACGGCACATCGACCAATTAAGGTCCCGAACGGCGACTGACCTCAACCCCCAAGAAGCGAACCAAGGGGGGAGGGAATACCCGGAGAGACAATCGCAAAATAAAATAAACCAAAAATACTCACCAGAAAACAGCCATCGCGAGTCCTCTCCGGAGAAGAACCGTCTGGCCAGCTCTACCGACTCGGAGAAGCCAAGCGGGAGCGGGGAAATCCGCAGCTCAACCGACCCGGTAGGCCCAGGCGGGAGCCACGGCAAAAGAACCGGCCCGATCATCCAGCCGGTTCGCGAAGAGGCAGGAGCAGCCAAAGGAACGACCGCTCCGGCCGAGTTACAACAGAAAAGTGAGTTGCGCAGGTCAACTAGGACTCGACGGAGCCCCGCCTACCTGCGTGACTACACCACCTGACGGACCATACCAAGGGGGGAGGGGTGTTATGTATTCAAATGGTATACTCGAAATCCCCGGGCCTTGATTGGCCAAGGCACGGGGATTTCTGATTGGCCAGGCGAGCCGCGCTGATTGGCCCGATTGAGGTCTCCCGCGATTGGTGCAAACCAAGAGCGGGAGACTTGAATCGCTGCCATTGGCCGCGGCCGCCTTGCGAAAGGTATAAAAGCCGCGGGCTTTTTACCTTTCGCCGGTTCGGTTCTCCCTTTGTTAATAAAGAGCTTTGAATGAAAGTCACCGACTCTAATCGTCTTTTTGCGGACACGACAATCAGAATCTTGCCTTACTTGTTGTTCTGTGTTGAACCATTCATGACATATTCCACTCAGTCTCACACATATTCTCCTATCATCCTATACTGTTCCTATATAACTCAATTTTTCATCATGAATTGTTAAATAAATTAAGCTTTAGATGGTTATTCATTCCTTTTCATATGTATATTTGAATAAAAATACTTAAATCACATATTTGAAAAGATGTTTTTATAAGCAGATATTCCCCAGTAATCACAAGCATCATTTATTTTTACTTTATTAAATTTATATGTTGCCTACCTCACTATCATTCTGGGAGCACAATGGCTCAGCAATTAAAATGCTGGGGTTGTCAGCAGGAAAGTCGATAGCCTGGGTTGAAGACCCAAGCATCACACGATGGGGTGAGCGCCCATCTTCATTTACTTCCTGCTCACCTAGCAGTTTTAAAGCATGTAAATGCAAGTAGATAAGTGGGTACTACTTTGGTAGGGAGAAAACAGCTGTCCATGATGTCATGCTGGGCAAATAACCCCAGAAATACCTTCGGACAGCACTGGTTCATGGCCTTGAAATAAAGATGAGTACCATTTCCTATAGTAAGCAATGACTAGGAAAGTAAAATCCTCAGGGACTCCTTCTCACTATCAAATCACCCTATTTATTCTAGCCCAATCACATTGTTTATCTTGTTTTGCCTATTCATTCCTATCATCTAGCAGATTGATTGTTGTTCTGGTTTGTTGCTTCCCCAAGACTTATATTTTTGAGAATCTGTTATTATTGACTATAACAATAAAATCTTACTCACAGGGCTGATGGCAGTCTTGAGAGTCTGCCCAAGCTTCTCTCTGTCTTTTCTGATACTAAACAAAGTCAAGGCAGAGCTGCTTTGACTTTCTTTCTTACATGTTCTTTAATCTCTGTATTGCATAGCTTCCCCAAATCCCTTAACGGTTTTTTTTTTCATATCTTCCACAAGGTCATCTCTCAATTATTTTATATCCCTGCCCAGTGCAGGGATTCATTGCTACAGCATCTCTGAAAGATGATCATCCAGCCTTTGTGTAAACATCTCCAGCAAAAGAAAGTTAATCATTTCTCTCAAGGTAACTTGTTCTGTTATTGAGCAATTGCTCTTCGTCATATTTTTTTTCCTGATGTCCATCCAGAATTTATTTCTTTATTACAGGTAGTCCTCAACTTACGACCAGAACTGAACTCAAAATTTCTATTGCTGTTAAGCAAGACATTTGTTAAGTGAGTTTGTCAATCTAAAGTACGCCTTCATGGTGCTGAGTTTGGAAAAATGATGTCTTGATTCAAAAGGAGGATTGAAACCGAATTTGCATAATAAAGAATATCTGAATCCAAAACAACTTTGTCATTAAAAATACAGAAGTGAAGATTTTATTGTAAGACACATATGTCTCCAGTTTGATGAGCCAATCTCAATTGCTACTTTCTGGGACAGAAGGTGAATTGAATGCCATGAGCAAAATGAGTTTAACATAGAATCAGGAAGGCTCCAGGCTGGCATTGTAGATGCCAGAGGATGGAGAAAAAATTAAGGTCTGGGTGGAAACATTGTCCCCAATAGATGAGAAGAGATCAGATTGGTTCAAAAAGTAGAAACACACTCGAAGGGTCTAATTAAATTAAAGTTGCTGAACAACTTTGGAGTTGTGAATGACATTAGGGAAAGAAAAAGTGAACAGAGAAGGAAAGAAAAGAAAGAAGCTCTGCTTAGCACTATAAAAGGATTAAATTAATCAGGCAGCCATCCTGAACAGGTGTTCATTTTCAAAGGGATCCATACTTTGCAAGAGCAATACCAAAAACCATTTATACCTTTTGCTTATTTCTTTGCTTTCAACAATTTCCTGATCCCACCCGTAATGCACAGACAGTAACTGAAAGTGGATATTGGCAGGAGAACTATATTTTCTGACTAGACATCCCATGACTCATTGGGTCATCCTTCTTTCTGCACTTAATAGGCTGATGCCAAGTTCCCTCCCCTCACAACCCTCAGCCAAATTTTGGTGAAGTTTCTTCCATCTCCTCCTCCTCTTCCTCAACTGATCTGAAGGAACTGCTTGCCACTTCACTGGAAGAAAGAGAAACAACAGCAACCACAGACCACAAGAAAAATGGTACACCTGCTTCCCCTCTTGATGTGTCCCCAAGAGTCCTCTTTCTCCTGGGATAAAAGATTCATCCATTGACCACCAATAACCTACAACGAACCTTATTTTACTGTCAGGCATCCATTTCACTTTTTTGTCCTTCCCTTATTGCCCACTGCTATTAACAGATTTCAAATTTTGGCCTAGGTTCCAAAGCAGTTAATTGCCACTTGCCTGTTGGCTTCATTGCCAGCTGATTGAACAGAAGAGCCAGAAGGAGGTGGCAAAGAGGGCAGAGATATATTCCTTCCATTGTTCCTTGCACTGTGTAACCTATGGGTTTCTGGGAAGCATAGTCGGAAATCACAATCCTGCAACCATGGCTAACTGCAGGAATGCTGTGGTAGCCACAATTTTGTACATATGACTATTGTGAAGGTCCTTGAAATTTCAATTACATAGGAGTAATAGGTTCTTGAGTTTGGATGCATTGTTTACATTAGTCCATTTAAAGCAGGGGTGTCAAACTCAAGGCCTGTGGGCCGGACCCACCTTGGAGACAGTGAAGGATAGGCCCATGGTACCCTGCTAGCAAAAACAGAGCTCAGGAGAGCCACACGCAGCCCACCCAGGCTCCAGTTTTGGCCATGACAGCCTTCTGCAGTCTTCTGCCAACAAAAATGGAGCCCGTGCAGGCCACATGCGGCCTCCCCGAGGGCCATTTTCATTGGCAGAGGGCTGCAGGAAACAATCGCAACCAAAGTGACAGCTGGCCACGCCCACCCTGGCCATGCCTCCAGCCATGCCCCCCAGCCCTCTGAGGTCAAACACAACCCTGATGTGACCCTCAATGAAATAGAGTTTGACACCCCTGATTTAAGGTACCTTTATTCAAACAAAAAACAAAAAACTGCCGCCCTATGATGCACCATTTCACCCAATTGAAAATTACAAGCAGACAAACATACAGGGCAGTTTTAGTCATCTATAGGAGTTCAATCTACAGAGCCACCGACACATTACTGTATATAGAATTACTTTTTGAGTTTGGTGGTGGTAATGTTTTTTGTTGCCCATATAGTGAAATAAATGAGAATTATGCTTTGTGAACATCACATTGGAAAAGACCCAGAGCCCCTTTAAATAAATTAGCACAAAATTCTGGTGATTAAAGTAATGCTTTTCATGTAAAGCATGGAATACCCATGGTGGTTCTGATAAGGATATTAAGTTCTTCCCTTTTCTTGTCAACTTAGAAGAGTCTTAAGCTTCAGTGAGAATTCACTTTCTGTATGTATCCCAGATAAACTTTGCTTACGTTGAAAAATATTTTATGAAATCTTTCTAATTCAAGGCTAAACCTACAAAACCACGTCTTTTTGTTTCAGATAATATCTTATAATGACTAGCAAGCAGTTTTGAAGCATTCACAGAAGAAATGAAGGCTGGGAAAATATGTGGTATTGGCTTGCTTGCCATTTATCACATTTAGTTGCAAAATATGAGATTAAAAAGCTCTTTTCTTTGATTCTGGTGGATCTGTATTATTATCATGGAAAAAAGTGTCAAAACATAGGAACTTCACACACACACAAAAATCCATCAGAAAAATCTTGAAACACATGTATATTTGAAAGGATTCTAAATAGTTTCAATGGATTAAGTGCTATTTCTGATGATTACCATTTGGCATACCACACATCTTAATACAGACTTGGAGAAAAATGCTTCTACATGGAATAGTAGATTGCTTCAGCAATAAATACTCATTGGACCTATTTCTTGGTTTGGGTTTTTGAAAATACAGTCTCCTCAAGGGAATATTCTGCTTCAATCTCAATTATTAATATCTAGTTTGGAAAAATATATTGCTTTGGAATCCGTTAGAGAAGAGTGTTGAGGATGAGGAAGTAGAAAAATACAGTACATTGAAATAACAGTGTCCCTATTTTTAATCCTAAGGTAGGTAGTTACTCTATTTATGAAGTATTATGAGACAAACACAAATCTGAGGGACAGATATGCATTTTGCTCTGAGATTACTTTTAATGAAAAGCAGCTTAAATTATTATAATAAACACATGCTATTACACAGATTACACAGTCTCAATATTGAAAATATTATGATTTTTCCAATGTTAAATAGAGAACTGCATATCCTTTTTCTTTACCTGAGGAGCTTCTTTCAATCCTTATCTATTCTATGGAAAGCATCTGCAGAAGCTAAACAAAAACTGCATAAATATGCATTTAGAGAAGGAAATAGTATTCTTCCTACAACTGATTGGTTTCATCCGTCACATTAGGATGCTTCATTTGAAAATGCAGAGTGGATCAAATAGCAGTTCTTCTGGGACTCTTTCCCCCCCTCTGACCTATTCCATTTTGATACTGTCAGCACAACTCCAGACTGATACTCCTTTCACCTTCCTCCCTCCAGCCATTCTCTTTGCATAGAAACGGCTGAACAACAATCTCCATTTACTAAAATGGGCTGCTATAAGTATAGAACAATCCTTGCTGCTGAAATGGACTTTCAAGGAGATTACTCCCCTGTATTATGTGTGGCAATTTCCTGAATCCTTTTTGAAAAATACTCATCTCACCTTAATTACTCCTGATTTTGAATAGACCATTTCCTTCAGCAGCTAACTTTCAATTGAGGGGGAAGGTAGTATTGCAGGCTAATTCTGCCTACTGCCAGAGTTTAATTCTGACTGTCTCAAGGCTGACTCAGCCTTCCATCCTTCCGAGAAATTCTGCAGAGTAGAAGAACTTCCAACGCTTTATTCTGTTATAACTTCTTTACAGGTCCCCATTGTGCTGGGCATTAATTGGCTGCAAGTTTATTACCCAGAAGGAATAGACCTTTTTTTTTTTCCATCTCAGAATGTTAATTCAAACCTATCCTTTCCAGGAGCAATCATCTGAATCCCTTCCATTGCTAAAAAGAAAAGAAAAAAGTACACAGAGTTTGTTGATGTCTGTGGAGAGGAGGAACAAAAAAAGATAGTAAATCAGGATTAACAACCATCTTGTTTGCAACCACCTAAGAAATTCTGATCCTAATTGTAGTCATTGAGGATTACTGTACCCGTAAGGGAAAACAATACTGGCAAATGTGTTTTCAATACAGCTGAGCTGGAAGAAGAGATTCTAACTTGAGTTGGAGAGAACCCATGCATAATTGTTTAATAATTCATAAACAGTTTTAAAAAGCCAAAGGGAACTGGTAGCTTTCCAAGGTTTGTAGGTCTTCCAGCTCCCATCAGCTACAGACAGTATGATTGAGGACAAGGACCAGAAGAGAATCTATATCCAAAAACAGCAGGGGTCATGTCAATGCCACCAGCGCCCCATTTAAAACAGGGACACTGGAAGAAGGAGCAAATAGGGAGAGAGAAAGGAAGTCTGGCAGATATTTACAGGCTATCAATTATGTGTTAAATACTTTTCAGCTATAACAGAAACTGTTCTGCTCCAAGGAAATAATCTTTTCCCAAAGAATAGATGGTGTGAGTCCAGGGATTTCAGGCAAATAATTGCTATATTCAGTTATAAGGAACATTAAACATTGTATATGTGGTGAAGTAGTGCTTACGTGAGACAATCATCCCTTCTTAGATCTAATTTGGTGATCTTACCAATCTCTTTGACAGAAAGCTGTGTACATGCTAAGGGTGCCAGTAGGATCCATACTGCAAAAGTAACATGCATCCCTCAATATATGCACCATCTGCCTCCATGTGCTGCACATCCTGGGCTGAAAATGGGAGAACTATTCATTTGGATTGAGTTGGAATTCTTTAAACATCTTTTGTCAAAGTGCACAGACAAGAGAAATTTTGTTTAGGTTTGCACTCACCACCCTTGAAATTTTCCATCAAGCTGATTCTGTTGCATTATGAACAATACTTGAAATGGCTTGAAGGCCCATGTTCTGGATATGAAAATATAACAGTGGATCAGCCTGGGCTGATTATTCTGAGCACAAAACAAAATGTGCAATGGTACATGGAAATGATTTTCAGACGTGCAAGATTGATGTCACTCTAGTGAAATAGGTAAGGGTAAAGGAGTTCCTGCAGATTTTATTTGGTTAGTCATTGTATACTATAGAGGGTGGTGCTTATCTTTGCTTCAAGGCTGTTGAGCCAGTGCTGTCTGAATACATTTCTACATGTGGCCAGCATGATGTCAGGGAGCACTGTCACCTTCCCACCAAAGTGTACCTATTTATCTATTCACATTTGCATGCTTTTGAACTGATAAATTGGCAGGAGCTGTGGCAAGGATAGGACCTCATTCCATTGTATGGCACTCATCTTGAACCTGGGCTGCTGGCTTTCTAGCTGACAAGCCCAGCATCATAACTGATGAGCCACCACACCACCCATTGTGAAGTACACCAAACAGAAAATATGGCCAAGTGACTCAATTCTACTTTATTATAACATTAACAAAAACTTGGCAAGTCTACAAATCTATTCCCTCTGTTCCTTTTACTGCCCAAAAAACTAGGGAGAGTCATTTTTTTGTCCTAAGCCATTTGTCCCAGCCACATTCCTGATGTAGGCTCAGCTGACTTTTATCTGACTGTTCCGTTGGCTGGGTCTTTTTGCTCAGTCTCCCAAGGTCACTTTCACATCATTTCACGCATTGTTCTTGTGCTCAGAATAATCACCATGGGCCGTTTCCTGGTTTGTTCTCATGCTAAGAATATGGGGAAGGGGTGTGGGAAGACAATGACGAAATAAGTGCCATTCATGGGGTCATGACACAGTCTTTGTCCCTTTGGTACATGCAGCCCAATGGGGCACCACAGCATAAGATGTGGAGCATGCATCTGGATGTTGAAGTGCTAATGTTGTCATTCTGACAAAACCAGCCGATTCTCTGGACCTCTCTGATCTAAAAAATTCAAAATGCTGCCATTCAAAACTCCCACATTCTGTTTTGAATTCAGCATATTTAAAAAGCAGCCATTTAAAAGGCATTCTATTGGTATTTTTCATGGTTTAAAATCTTTCATTGTTCTTTTGGGAGTAAAATGTGCATCCAAAAATGCATATATGAGAGAAATGATTATACAGAAAATATATATATTGATAAAAAACATGGCACACAAAAGTGTATTATATTATAGCAAATTGCTTAAAGAAATGTATGCATTGATAAATATAACTTGCAAAAAATGTGTTTT
The DNA here is from genome assembly GCA_033807585.1 of Hydrophis major. NCBI lineage: Eukaryota > Metazoa > Chordata > Lepidosauria > Squamata > Elapidae > Hydrophis > Hydrophis major. Next base: position 90,588,362 of record CM066328.1, on the reverse strand, counting down.
GGGACTGAAAATTGCTTACAAAGACGTTACAGTGGAACAGGTACATGCAAAAAATATATTGGAAGAAATGTAGAATTTCATGGATTTTTTTTAATGGCCAACCAATGCAAAAACCATGAAGCATACCTGAAGTTGCAAAAAGAAGTCTTAGAATTTGATATAGACCTCCATAATTACCTCTTGAAGAGGTAGCAATAGAAGCTCTGATATAAAAAAAAATTAGTTAAAAAATTAAAATAATAAAAACATCTAAAATGAATATATTCAGCAGCCAAGGTAATTAACTAATTAACAGTAAACGGGGTGCTTAGACATTCAGATCCCCAGGTACAGATACAGATAATCCTCAACTTACAACAGTTTATTTAGTGACCATTCAAAGTTACCACAGCACTGAAAAAAGTGACTTATTACCATTTTTCACACTTATAACCTTTGTAGCATCGCCATGATCAAATTCAAATGCTTGGCAACTGATTCATCTTTATGACCGTTGCTATGTGCCAAGGTCACATGATCATGTTTTGCTACCTTTTTACAAGCAAAATCAATGGGGAAGTCAGATTCACTTAACAACTATGTAACTAATTTTTCAACTGCAGTGATTCACTTAACAACTTTGGTCTCAGTTGTGGTTTTAAGTCAAGGATTACCTGTGCAGGGCCAAATTTTTTAAACCTTACTAGAGGCCAGAAAGGATGGGGCCATTCTAATTACCAAAGGGAATATGTTGATTCTCACTTTCAAATGTGCTCTGAATGTCATTAATACAAAAAGAGAAAGGAGGACAGAGAAGAGAAGAGAAGGGAAGGGAAGGGAAAGGAAGGGAAGGGAAGGGAAGAGAAGAGAAGAGAAAAGAGGAGAGGAGAGGAGAGGAGAGGAGAGGAGAAGAGAAGAGAAGAGAAGAGAAGAGAAGAGAAGAGAAGAGAAGAGAAGAGAAGAGAAGAGAAGAGAAGAGAAGAGAAGAGAAGAGAAGAAGCCAGTATTCTGGCACCTGTTCTGTAACTTTTAATGTTCTTATAAAGATCAGCATCAAAGGAAACAATCCAGGCAGAACAGAAACCAAACAGAACTTGCCACTTTTGCTGAGCCAATCAAGTGGTCCCTATTTCTTCTCTCTCTATGTGGCAGACATTTGGAATGGCAGCTAAAAGTTTACAAATAAAGGTGGAGAAATGCAGTTAAACTGGTTTCTTGTTCCAAGAATGATCAGAAGTGTAAAGATATCCTACTTATTATTTCAAAAGCTCTGGACAATCTCTGGTTGCACCAGGAAGAACTCTCAGCAGGAACATTGATGTCTCTTCCCAAAGAGAAAAGAAAATAGACTTGTGACTTCATAAAAAACACACACACATACACACACAAAAATTCCGAGCACTGTTACAAGATGGTTGGATAGATGGATAATCTAAAGGTAGTACTCAACTTACAACCATAAGTTGTAATGGCTCTTTCTACCCTTCAGGAACATCACTCTCTTTCCAACTTGAAAGCCAGCAAATGTGATGTTTCTAAAGGCTGGAGCCTTCCTCTCCATTAGAAACTTTTTGTTCATTCACTAACTTTCTTTCTGTCTACAAAGCTAGTCAAATGTAAAGTTTCTAGAAAGGCCAACACACACAAGGGAGGATGACTCCTGTGGCTGGCTGGAGAAAAGAAGCCCAAATCCCAAAGTCTAAGCTTCCTTTCTCCATCCCAGTGGAGTGGCTGCAGTAACAAAGCTAAGATCTTTATTGTAAGGCTACATCAGGGTTAGTCAACCTTTTTATACCTACCGCCCACTTTTGTATCTCTCTTGGTAGTAACATTTTCTCTAACCACCCACCAGTTCCACAGTAATGGTGATTTATAAAGTAAGGGACAAAACCCCTACCGCCCACCATGAAAGCTGGAACGCCCACTAGTGGGCAGTAGGGACCAGGTTGACTACCACTGGGCTACATTAACAAGATCTTGCAGGTTTGATAATATAAATTTCCCACCATCACTGATGAGAAGAAAGTTTCTTTCTAATTTTCTTTCTTTGTCTAAACAGTTTGGGCTATACACTTTTTTAACTGTGGTGGCACGGTGTTAGAGTGCAGTACTGCAGGCAACTTCTGTTGACTTCTAGCTGCCTGCAATTTGGCAGTTCGATCTCACTCAGCCTTCCATCCTTCCAAATTAGGTAAAATGAGTACCCAGATTGTTGGGGGCAATATGCTGACTCTGTAAACAGCTTAGAGAGGGCTGTATAAGCACTGTGAAGTGTTACATAAGTCTAACTGCTATTGCTATTGCTAACTCCAAGCAACATCTCTTCCCTAGCAAAATCTTTTCCTCATATCTCCTAAGGTCATTCCCTCACACCACTATATCTTATATTTCTTTCTTAAAATTCTTATTCATGTGCCCATTGGCTGAAAGTGGTAGTAAATTTGTTTTTCTGCCTGAAGTTTTAAACTGGGGGTTCTTAGCTTGAGGTTAGCTTGATAAAATCCATGAAGCAGAGTCCATGGGGATCTGTGAATTTTATTTTCACACATATTACTATATTATACAGTTGTTAATATTTTGATAACTATATTTTAGCATAATTTGTTTACTTTGTAATGCAATCTAAATATATTTTCTGAAATTAATTTTTCTGAGAAAGATTCTATATGCTTTTAGCAGACTCCTAAAGAGGTCCTTGATATCAAAAGGGTAAGAACCCTGTTCTAAACTCTTTCCCTTTTTCAGGCACTATTAAACATGTGTTCCATTTTTCATCTTTTTCATCTGTTCTTTTGCAGCTTTTTTCTGGTGGATGATAATGAATTTTTCTTTCTCTTTGACCAGGAGACAGTAGTTCATTTTGCCATGCTCATTACCTTTTAGAAGACAATGGCATTCATATAGAGGGAGTCCATTTTGCAAACATGAGAGAGAGCAAGCAATTAATTTTTATTAATAATTGGAGATGAGTCCTAAGAAATGAGGTAAGGAGGTGGGAACCCAGCGAATCTTTCTCCCAACACTCTTCGTCTATGAAATGCAGATGGCACTGTGTCAATTACAGGCATCCTGTCAGCCCATTTCTCCTGACAAAGATATATACCTGTCTTCTATTATCTTGGGAACTTTCACTCCCAAGAAAGATGAATTGCCTTGGGCATGATAAAACTAATAGGGGGAAAGATGTAGTTTAATTTTTGGACATAGGTGTGCATGATGCAAAATGTCCACCTTTCATTTCCAGATAGGAGATTGAATTTCTGCCTGAACTTCCTGGCAGACAGGGTCACAAAGGGGTGTGATCTTCCAGGTTGCCCCCACTTGACCTTCTGAATTATATACAACTGTGCAACAAATGCAGTACTATTTCCCATTATTCTAAATGGGGAATATACTGACAGCTAACATCATCCCTTTAAAAAAAAAAAAGTTTAATATTACTGAATTAAAGGGGTGGTGGTTTCAAAACCTGAGCAGAAAAGAAGACTTTATTCATATAAAAAAATATATAGTATTCATATGTATTCACCTCAAATAACGTCACTCCCAGGCTAACTATGGAAAGGAAAGTATATAGACCATGGCCATCTGCCTACAAGCAAAGCAGACACATTTAGTTTCCAAACAACTCTTTTTGTCACCATAGAGAGCTCCCTAAAATGATCTGAATTGAAGAAGAAAGATGCTTGCTGTTAATATTCAGCATGAGGCTCTCTGGAAGAAGTAAAGCCTTTTTTGACTGCATTAATAGCAATTCCGTAAGCTACAATGAAAGCTGCCATTTCTCAGAGCATCCATCACTCTGGCAGCTTCACAAATTAACAATATTTGAGAGAAGCTTTATCCACTGCTCTTGACTAAAATGAGAATTCACTGGGTCCCTGGCTTTTCCCCAAACACTTCTAGGCCAAACTTCAAAAGCAAACCAAGAGTCCCGTAATTTTAAAGCATATATAAAACTATCCTTGGCATTGAACAATTTCCTATTTGGCTCCTTTCAATTAAACTCTGTTTTCTTTTAGTGACAATTTGGGAAAGTTATGCCTCCCTGAGTTTTAGCATGCTAGTAATGCGTTGCTAGTGAGAGGGCAGGTATGTGGTTAAAATTGCACTGATGTTGCTAAGCATCTGAGCATAACTAATGGAATCTTTATTTTTCTTCAGATCACAACAATTCCTGCTGGTGTATTGGGTAGAAGTTCAGTTGCATTGAAAAGAGGGGGGCATAATTTGTTTTGAAGGGAGCATGAATGTCATTTCATTCCAGCCTTAACATTTTCCTTATTTAAAGTTCTATTAATTGAATCTTTTTTCTATAATGGGAAATATAGTAGTTTAAGTAGGTCTGAGCGAGACATTGGCGGAAGGGAACCTAGGAGGCGAGGGTGATTATTCACTGTCAGTGAAAACGCATATTGCACATTTTCAGAAACACAGATTCCTTCACATGGGCACATTGCTCAAAAGAGATGCTGGTGACTGCTTCTATCTGGTAATCCCCCGCCTACGGCTCTCCGAACAAATTTCCTGCCGCAGACAGAATAGACAGATGCAACATAATAGAGGTCTCCCCTTCTTGTCCAAGTGCTTTCATGTGTCCCTGGAGACATAGAAAGGGAGTGGGTGAGGAAAGGGCAAGAGAAGGTTATGGAGCAGTGCATGTAGCCATGCATGGGGGAGGTGGGAGAATCAGAGCACAAATCTGAAACTTACATTGGAGTTGTGATGTCACAATATGCACATTGGCATTTGGCATCACTGTGCCGACAAATATTGAGGTTAGAGGAGTGGAATTAGGTGAAATATTGTTTATAAGAGAAAGAAAAACAGATGAGTAAATATTTCTGACGGTTATATAATACATACTATAATAGAAGATAATATATGTGATAATATGATTGATATTACCACATATTTGTTTATATTGTATGTGTATATATATATATATATAAACAAATATGTGGTAACATTAATCATATTATCACATATATTATCTTCCATATATATATATGTATGCTTTCTTAAGCTTTCGCGGGTACTTACATGTCTGGTATTCAGCTTTGTTCGGGTGTTTTCCCACGTCATTGTAGTTGTGCTTTTAAAGTTGTAGCAACTTTTCGGCAGAATCTCATCTGCCATCATCAAGCTTTTGTATTGTGTTCGTCTGTGACTATAATTCGTCAGAACACTGTACAGAACACTATACAGAAACCTGATGATGGCAGATGAGATTCTGCTGAAACGTTGCTACAACTTTAAAAGCACAACTATAATGACGTGGGAAAATACCCAAACAAAGCTGAATAATATATATATATATATATCAATGATGATGATGATCTTTGTATGTTAACACCTTGGACATTTGGAGAGCACACTGCTCAACATAGAAAAGATATAAAACAATTAAAAATATTTCAAAAAAGAAATAAATAAAGGATGCCTGTGAGTGTAAATAGACTTTCTTAAGAGTTTATTGATTTTATTCATTTTTACAGATAGATTTCCAATAAGAACAGCTTTACTATTATCCCCGACTCTTCTGCAGTTCGTCAGCCCACTGTCAGCAGAATCCTGTTTGCACATTTTCTCTTCTTTTTCCATAAAGAAAAAAGTTAACCAAAGATAGTTGCTCAGGCTATAAAAGAGATATGGGGAGTTGTACTTTTAGACTTGGAAGATTCTCTTTGTTCTGTATGTATATAAGTAATAAAGTGTGAGCTTGGAGTAAGTGCAGCGTTCTGGCCCTGCACTTCTGATTGGCTGTTAAGCGGCTGTACCGGATTGGCCCATTCCGGGGGATCCGATTGGCCCTTAACAGAGAGTTCCTATTGGTCATAAAAGCTAGCGTTCCTAGCCTGTTATTGGTTAAAATGTTACAAGGGTTGCCTATATAAGGCGAGGGTTACTGTTGTTTGATTGAGAAGTCACTATGTAAATAAAGAGCTGAAGTTCACCGTTCAGAGGCTTGTCTCCATTCCTTCTCACCCATTCTCAAACTTAACACTAGCGACGAGGATGGGATTTGGAGACATCTGAATCAACGAAACTTCGAAGAACACTGAGCACGTGACAGACGACACCAACAACAGAACCATGTTCGGCAGCATCGTACCACCCGCTCCATTCGATCCAACCCAAGAGGACTGGGAGTCCTACATGAATTGCTTCCAAATGTTCCTAGAAACGAACAATTTGAAGGACGCCACACCAGGAAAGAAACGGGCGGTGTTCCTAATGCATTGTGGTCCAACTGTATTTAAGATGGCTAAAGCACTAGCCAAACCCTGAGAAGCAAAGGCGATGGATTGGAATGACCTCGAACCTCTCCTGCGAGGTCACTACGCCCCAACTGTGCCTACGCTGGTGAGACGGCATGAGTTTTTCCAGAGGAACCAGCGAAAGGGAGAAAGCGTGGCCGACTTCATAGCAGACCTCCGAAATTTGGGAGGCCTCTGCGAATTCGTCGACTTAGAAGAGGCAATACAAGATCGCTTAGTCCTGGGATTAGATGCACCAGGTGTGCAAAGCAAGCTGATGGCAAAAGGAGACATCAGCCTTGCCGACGCCATCGCTGAAGCCATGGCAGCAGAGGCGACCAAGAAGTCAGCTGCACAACTACGGCGAAACCGCACTCCGGTACCACCACCAGCCAGCAAAATCTCACCTAGTTCAGAAGGGCAGCTGGCAACAACACACCACAAGGAGCTCTCTTCATCGTCAGACAGTGACGAAGAAAGGGTCCATCGACTGCAGTCCGACCGTGACCCTCACCCAAAGCCCTTACACCCTTATGCTGGTTGTGGAGCCAACCATGCCAGATCCGAATGCAAATTCTGCGATGCACTCTGCCACGAGTGCGGGAAACAAGGTCACATCGGACGGGTCTGCCGCAGCTTGCCAGGACCCAGCCAGGCCTCAAAAGGGGCTAACTATCACAATCGACAGGAAACCGTCCTGTACGGCGGGAGCCAGTAAACCACTCCTACAGAAAGTGAGCTTTGCAGAGAGAAGAGGCTCACCATACTATCACTATCGGTCACGCCTCAGCCTTGGACACTAAGAAAATCCGAGTCACGGTAGCCATCGAGAACCAGCCTTGCCACATGGAGGTCGACTCGGGATTGTCCCTATCGATGGTGTCGTGGAAGACACTCAAGCAACTCATCCCCACAATTTAACGCCAAGATCTACGGTTCCAATGCCTCATCCTCAAGGACTACCAGGGGAATCGAATTCCCGTCGGGTCCTGCCGAGTCCGAGTCTCCTTCAAGAAGCACACAGCGTACTTACCTTTAACGGTCATCGATAGAGATAGGTCTAGCCTACTGGGCCTCCAATGGTTCGCGCCACTCGGCATTGAAGTGGCCGGCGTAAACCAAGTCGGTGGCTGTGACTAGGAGGAAGACCTTATATCTGAGTTTGGGGACGTCTTCACGGACAGCTTAGGCAAGTACAAAGGGACCCCGATCTCATTCAGCTTAGATCCAAAAATAGCTCCCATTCGTTTGAAACCCTGTCGAATTCCGTTCACTTTAAAACTGAAAATCGACGAACAACTCGACAAACTGATAACTCAGGGGGTGCTGAAGCCCATCGATCACTCCCCTTGGGAAACCCCTATTGTAACACCCATCAAGCCAGACGGGTCAATCCGAATTTGTGGGGACTACCGGGCCACCTTGAACCACGCCCTGCAGCAGAACGCATATCCAGTCCCAGTGGTACAGCACCTCCTCCATTCCCTGGGGGGCGGGAAAGTTTTTGCTAAATTGGATTTAGCTCAAGCATATCAACAATTACCAGTGGATGAAAAAACGGCACAGACCCAAACTATTGTGATGCACCGCGGTGCCTTTAAATGTACCCAGCTTTAAATGTACTCAGAGTTAGTGTAGCCCCAGGGATCTTCCAGAGTCTTATGGAAAGGTTATTGCAAGGAATTAAGGGCATGGTCCCTTATTTTGATGATGTTTTAATAGCAGCCCCTATAAAAAAGGTTTTACAAGACCGGTTAAAATTAGTCCTAAAAAAATTCCAAGAAACCGGTCTTAGGGTTAAAAAAAACAAATGTAAATTATATACTGACAGTGTTGAGTTTCTGGGGTACCTGATTGATAGCCAGGGCATTCACCCAACCGAGAGTAAGCTAAAGGCGATCAAAAACGCTCCCAGGCCACGCAACAAGGCCGATCTCCAGGCGTTCTTAGGCCTCATCAATTTCTGTAATGTATTTTTACTGCACAAAGCAACCGTCGCTGAACCGTTACACCGATCGTTAAATAAAAAAGCAATGTGGTTATGGGGTCACCGAGAAGAACAGGTGTTCCGAAATGTTAAAAAACTGCTCACATCTGACTCTGTACTCATGCAGTATAACGAGACCTTGCCGTTAGTTATAACCTGCGATGCATCGCCTTTTGGGGTGGGCGCCATTTTGAGCCACGTGCTGCCTAATGGGAACGAAGCCCCGTTGCATATTTTTCAAAGACTCTTTTGAAAACAGAGCAGAACTATGGACAAATTGATAAAAAAGCCCTCGCAATCAACTCAGCTGTGAAAAGATTTCACGAATACGTGTATGGGAGGGTTTTTACCATTGTGACTGACCACAAACCGTTGCTAGGGATAATAGCTGGGGATAAGCCGACTCCCTACATATTATTCCCTAGGATAACCCGATGGTCAGAATTCTTAACTGCTTATAAATAACGGTTGTAATATCGGCCGGGGAAGGCCATTCCCCACACCGACGCATTGAGCCGAGCACCACTTCCAGAGACTCTCGATGATCCAGCACCAACGGTAACCACATTGCAAATTGAGGCACTCAACTTGCCGCCACTGACTGCTCGAGACATCATGAGAGAAACCAAGTGCGACCACACCCTAGCACGAGTCCTGAGTTGGGTAGAACACGGATGGCCATTGGACCAAGTATCAGATGACTTCACACCGTTTAAGTCTAGGCAGACTGAACTCTTCTCCCAGAAGGGCTGTATCATCTGGGGCGATAGAGTCATTATCCCAGAGCGGCTCCGTAAAACGTTGCTGAGAACATTGCACGAGGGCCACCCCGGCATCGTGCGAATGAAAGCACTTGCACGAAGCTACGCATGGTGGCCGGGCATTGACAAGCAAATCGAACAGTGGGTTAAAGCTTGCCCCCGGTGCCAAGAAGTCAGCAACGCCCCATCAAAAGCCATGCCTACTGAATGGGAGACACCTCGCGGACCCTGGTCCCGAATTCACCTGGATTTCGCGGGACCAACCAAGGGACACACCTTTCTGCTTACAGTCGATGCCTACTCAAATTGGCTCAAAATTCATCGTATGACGACTATGACCTCCGAGGCAGTCATCAAGGTTCTCAACAGACTCTTTGCAATCTACGGACTACCAGACATCCTGGTGTCCGATAACGGGCCACAGTTTACTGCACTAGTGTTCAAGCAGTATCTCGCTGATCGCGGCATCTGCCATGTGCTCACCTCACCTGTGCATCCTGCGACCAATGGCCAAGCAGAATGCATGGTCCAATTTGTGAAGAGAACCTTGCAAAAAGTAGACTACGACAACATTGACGACAAGGTCAATCAAATCCTCTTCTTGCAACACATCACCCCACATAGCATCACTGGCAGAACTCCCGCTGAACTGCTTATGGGACGAAAGCTCCGCTCCCACCTCGACCGGTTGCACCCTGCTTATGAACCGGAGAAACCACTAGGATCCAGCGGCCACTATCGCACCTCCCAGGTATGAGACCTCGTGTATGCAAAGAACTTATCGGGTGACCCATTGTGGGTGGAAGCAACAGTAGTACATGTAACCGGCCCCAGATCCTACCTTGTGCAATGCCTTGACAATAAATTTTGGAAATGGCATATCGACCAATTACGGTCACGACTTGCAGCAGCCAGTCCGCAACTCCCCTACGACCAAACTGAGGGGGCGGGGAGGTACGGAAGATATGGAAATCTTAGAGAACCCGCTCGAAGGAAACAACGATTTAAATGTAACTCAAGAAGCGGAGCTGGAGGGAGAAATGTTTGCACCTCAGGGAATTGCGGAAAATGTGGGCAATGACTTGGAAGTGAACTCTGAACCAGAGGCAGCCCCACCACCAAGTGACGACCTACCTCAGCTGGATTGCAACCAGCCAATACAAAGGAAATCCAAAAGACTGAAAAAACAACCGTCCTATTTAAGGGACTATGACTTGGACTAAGGAACCAGGGGGAAGGGGTGTTGTGTATGTATATAAGTAATAAAGTGTGAGCTTGGAGTAAGTGCAGGGTTCTGGCCCTGCACTTCTGATTGGCTGTTAACAGGGAGTTCCTATTGGTCATAAAACTAGCGTTCCTAGCCTGTTATTGGTTAAAACGTTACAAGGGTTGCCTATATAAGGCGAGGGTTACTGTTGTTTGATTGAGAAGTCACTATGTAAATAAAGAGCTGAAGTTCACCGTTCAGAGGCTTGTCTCCATTCCTCCTCACCCATTCTCAAACTTAACACTCTTGATGTAGCTTTACAATAAAATAGAATTTGCTGTCCTGGTTGTGATTCTTATCTGATTACCCCTTGAAGTCAACATCATCAGGCTGACCTTCTGTGACTGGAAAAGCTAAAAAATTAGGAAGTTTTGCGAGACTAAGACTACTGTTATTCTATTTTGAAGACCCTAATGGAACAGTGGTTAGAATGCAATGCTGCATGCTAACTCATTATTCACTTCAGAAGTTCGATTCTCACCAGCTCAAGGTTAACTCAGCCTTCCATCCTTCTGAGGTCAGTAAAATGAGGGCTCAGATTGTGGGGTGGCAATATGCTGACTCTGTAAACTACTTGGAGAAATCTGTAAAGCACTATAAAGCAGTATATAAGTTTGCTGTTGCTATTGCTATTGAAACTGTCATCAAAAGGTTGATAGGGAAGAGGAAAACATGGCCCTCTGTGGAAACCTCTGTGAAGGTTTCTTGCTTTGTTTCTCTCAACAGTGCCTCTAGATGCGACACTGGAAGAAGTAAGTGCCTATGCTATGTATCAATGGGCCTGGAAAGATATTACAGCTATGGTGCTGATATGAGAACTATTAAATATATGGTGCAAGACTGTCCATGATAAGGATTTTCTAGTTCAGAGGTAGTATTCAGCAAGTCCTGACTAGTTCTGGAGAACTAGTAGCAGAAATTTTGAGTAGTTAGGAGAACCGGAAAATACCACCTCTGACTGCCCTACCTCCATCTATTCTCTGCCTCCCAAGTCCCAGCTGATTGGCTGGATCTTCTTTTGTTGCCCTGCATAGGAGAACAGACCTGAAAAGCAGGTGGTGGTGAGGGAATGGGATTTTGCAGTAACCTTTCCCCAGGAGTGGCTTGGGAATGGAGATTTTACAGTACCCTTCCCCTGCCACGCCCACCAAGCCACACCCACCAAGCCACACCCACAGAACCAGTAGTAAAAAAAATTGAATCCCACCACTGTTCTGGTTCCTTGGAAGATGTGCACGAAGTAATGCCAGAAGCCAATGTCCAGATAGTTGAAGTATTGCACATCCAATTATGAGGCCGCTGTCGTACCCAGTAGAAGTTTTTTATATAATTATGTGGATTGTATAAGTATATTTGCTTCTCTTTCTCATATTTCCCCATATGCTAAATAATACCTCTACTATTATTCTGAGAATAATATTGCAAAATACTACAAAAAAGAATGCTTAAAAAGAAAACAACAATGCCAATGCTGCTTTCCTGTGGTTGGCAATATTTAGACAATCCCTATCTCCTTATTTCCCAACAAGCAGACATTTTGGGCTGCCACTTGTGCCTCTCCCCCTCAACTCCCAATAAAAGAATATAAAATCAAAATGTGACTTTTGATCATCTAGAAATTTTTCAAAGGTCACATCTCAGATCAAAAAAAGGATATTTTGGAGCAAATATGTGTCCAGTGGAGGGGAAATGGACATGTACATTTTTGAGGAAATTGGTGGACAAATGCACATTTGGAGAAATGCATCATGGAAGAATTTACATATGAAAGAAAATGTATTTGTTTAAAGAGTTACAGATAAAAACTATAATGGAACAGAATAAACATAGTCTTGAAAAAAATGCACACACGCACTGTTATTTCATGTTTACATTTCTTCTGGTTTGAACATTACGAAATTATTAATACCATCTGGATACATGAAATTAAGATAAATAATTTTGCAGTTGCTGTGCTGGAAATGGTTACTTATTACTGTGACCCAATTAAACTCAAATCTACTTTGGTGCATTATGCTCTCTCAGTTGCTCTTAAGAGCAGTTCCTTGTTGTACAACTTTTTTTTTCCTGGAAACTAGGAAGTACCACAGACCTGTGCTGTTAAATACATGGTTCATTTTCCACGGGCTCTTTGCCCTTTGGTCTACTGGTAATAGTGTGAAAGAACTTTCAGAAATCGAAATGTTGTTTTATGTTTTCAGATAGATTTGCTGGTGCCCAAAGAAAAGAAAAGCAGAGACGAAAACTATGCTGTTTTTATCCTGATGTTGGGCAAGTTAATGTACAGGAAGGTGTCCCACTGGCGTTGTACACTATAGAATTGTATATTTAAAGCAAATGGGAAGATCAAACCCAAGAAAGAGGCAGCTAATGTTATTAGACTGAGAGATGGAAAAAGGCTTTGCTGTAGAGCAAGTAAAGCGTGAATCAATCACAGTGGGCCATCCAGTGACATTTCTTTCAGAAGAAGTATCTTGATATTGCACCGGAGCTTGAAGAAATAGGAAGGGATGTCCCCAGAGGCTCCAAGATGCTTTTCCAGTTTGACAGGTAGTGGAAGGAAGTTAAGAGAGATGTGAGCTTTGACAAGGCACTCTTTAAATACTTCCACGGAAGGAGAAAGCTCAGCATGCATATTTAAGGCCTTAACACAGCACTGCTCAATTGCAGGAAGAACAAAACAATGGAAAACTTTTATTCCTCTGCTGGCTGCTTTTCTTAAAGGTCTGTCAAGCAGAGTATTTATTTCTACATCTATATAGGCATATTAGCACAGCGGTCACCAATTGGTGGTGATCCATGGACCACTGGTGGTCCGTGAGAAAATTTTGGTGGTCCGCAGAAAAATTATTTGCATTTTTATATTGCACTAATGTGCAATGAATGGTTTTGTTGCTGCAGAAAATCTCCCCCTTCAGGGTCTTTTTGTGCAGGTAAGAGGGGGGCAGAAACTCCGACTTGGGGTCTGCTTCAGCCTTCTAGTGTGGGGCTTTGGGCAAAAGCTGGAAGAAAGTGCTGCTGATGGCAAAGAGCCAGAGGGCGTTGTTCCAGTGGGACTGAATCATGGCCTGTGTTATGGACTAAGCCAACGCAGCAGTACAACCCTAAATAGCTTTACTTTACAGCAGGCTTGTAATCCTGCACTTCCCGTTGGCCAGCGAATAGCGAGTTGTGATTGGTTGTTTCTGGCCAGTCTGATTGGCTGTTAATGGGCCCCTCTGATTGGACACTTGTGAAAGCGGTAAACTCAAACCATTGGTTGTTTTGACAGCAGCCAGCTCTATAAAAGAGCTGCTGCTGCCCAAGTATTTGCTCTGTTCTTATTTTACAATAAAGAGTTGAAGTCACCGTTCGATGTCTCATCTCCGTTCCTTGCACCCATGCCCAGGACATAACACTGGCGACGAGGATGGGATGCGGAGACAATAGAGCTGACTAAGTACGCATCGAACAAAACAGAGCACATGGCTGAAGAGCGCACATAACAAACAGCAAGATGACCAGCGGCGCCATACCACCCGCTCCATTTGACCCAGCAACCGAAGACTGGGACTCATATATAGATCGCTACCAGATGTTCCTAGAGACCAACAATTTAAAAGATGCTACGCCTGGCAAGAAACGAGCGGTGTTCCTGACTCATTGTGGCCCCACCGTTTTCAAAATGGCTGAAGCACTTGCAAAACCGGTGGAAGTGAAGACCATGGATTGGGATACCCTTGCCCCAATCCTCTGGGCCCATTACGCATCCGCAGTACCTACACTGATACGAAGACACAAGTTTTATCAGAGGGACCAACAGAAAAACGAGAGCGTTGGGGATTTTGTAGCTGACCTCTGGAACCTAGGAGGCCTTTGTGGTTTTGCAAACCTCAAGGAAGCCCTGAGAGACCGCATAGTTCTGGGATTAGATGCACCGCATGTGCAGAGTAAACTTATGGCGAAAGGAGACATCAGCCTTACATCGCCGACACTACTGCCGCAGAAGCAACCAGGAAGTCAGTCGCTCGAATGCGCCGAGCGAATGCACCGCTTTGCCAACTCACTAACGATAGCCCACTCGCCGCTGAGAAGCACGCTATCACCACCCACCACGAAGACCTCGAGTCATCCTCAGACAGTGATGAAGAGGAGGGCAACCGGCTCCACTCGGAATGAGAGCAAAGGAACCAGAGACATCCACGCCAATGTGCTGGTTGCAGGGCAAACCACCCGCGATTGGACTGCAAATTCCTCGACGCACTCTGCCGTACCTGTGGGAAAAGAGGCCACATCGCAAAGGTCTGCAGAAGCAAGTGAGAGTCCAGTCCCAGCCGAAGGGAGAACAACCTCCACTGGGAGACAGACAAACCTCCTGAAAATCGGGACCGCCTGAACCACCAATGGAACAACCACTACTACTGCAGAAATCGAGCACCTGCCTCTTCAAAGAGACGAGAAGAGGCCCATCAAACCATTATTATCAGCCACGCTTCATCGTTTGATGCAAGAAAGATCCACGTAAGGGTTACTATTGAGAATCGACCATGCGTGATGGAAGTCGATTCGGGATCATCCCTATTGATGGTATCCTGGAAAACCCTCAAACAGCTGATCCCTGCCATCTGCCGCCAGGATCTCAGCACTCAATGAATCATCCTAAAAGACTACTAGGGAAACAGAATTCCAGTTGTCGGTTCCAGTTGTCGTCCAAGTATCCTTCAAGGACCACACCGCGACGCTTCCCCTGACTGTCGTCGATCGTGACTGATCCAGTTTGTTAGGGTTACAGTGGTTCGCCCCACTCGGGATTGAACCAGCTGGCATACACCAAACCAGAAGCGACGACTGGGAAGAGGCCCTCATCCAGGAATTCCAGGATGTGTTCACAGGAACATTAGGCAAGTACAAGGGGACCCCTATATCATTTAATCTCAGCCCTGATGTAGCTCCCATTCGGCTTAAGCCTCGTCGGGTGCCTTTTGCCCTCAAGCCAAAGATCGACGAGCAGCTAGATAAACTGATATCCCAGGGCATATTGGAACCGATTGACCATGCCCATTGGAAAACTCCAATAGTAACGCCCATGAAGCCAGATGGTTCGTTAAGAATTTGTGGGGATTACCGGGCCACCCTAAATCATGCTCTTCAACAGAGCGCTTACCCAGTACCGGTGGTCCAACACCTTCTTCATTCCCTGGGTGGCGGAAAAATATTTGTGAAATTGGATTTAGCTCAGGCGTACCAGCAACTACCTGTAGACGCGACAACTGCAGAAGCCCAGACAATAGTTACACATAGAGGCGCCTTCAAGTGCAATAGACTCCAATTCGGAGTAAGCAAGGTGCCTGGCATTTTCCAAAGTTTGATGGAGATACTATTGCAAGGCATAAAAGGCATCATGCCTTATTTTGATGACGTCTTAATAGCTGCCCCCACTAAAGAGTTATTAGTACAACGACTCAGAAAAGTTCTTCAGAAATTTAAGACACTGGTCTGAAGGTAAAAAGCGACAAGTGTCAACTTTGTACGGAGAGAGTGGAGTTCCTGGAATACCTTCTCGACAGACAGGGAATCCACCCCACTGAAAAAAAACTAACTGCAATCAAAAACGCCCCAAGACCTAGGAATAAGACAGACCTCCAAGCCTTCCTGGGACTCATTAACTTTTATAACATCTTCTTGCCCCAGAAGGCGACCGTAGCCGAGCCCCTACATAGACTTCTTGACAGAAAGGCTTCCTGGGTCTGGGGATGGCGTGAAGAAAGGGCATTCCAACAAGTAAAAGACCACTTAACCTCTGATGCTGTATTGATGCAATAAAACGAGACTCTACCCTTGACGGTTACCTGTGACGCCTCACCATTTGGAGTGGGAGCCATTTTAAGCCATGTCCTACCAAATGGGAATGAGGCACCTATTGCGTTCTTTTTGAGAACTTTGTCTAAGACCGAAAGGAACTATAGTCAACTTGATAAAGAGGGTCTCGCTATTGTATCCACAATTAAATGTTTCCATGAAAATGTGTATGGGAGACCCTTTGCCATAATTACAGACCACAAGCCGCTACTTGGTATTTTGGCGGGAAACAAACCAACTCCCCATATCTTATCACCAAGAATGACACATTGGTCAGAATTTTTAGCCACCTACAATTACCGATTGCAACACCGCCCGGGGAAAGCCATTCCCCACGCTGATGCTTTGAGCCACTCTCCACTACCAGATGTCATAGAGGACCCAGCTCCAACCTTAGTCGTATTGCAAATTGAAACCCTCAAATCGCCGCCGCTGACCACTCGAGACATCGCCTTAGAAACAAAAAAGGACCCTGTTTTGGCACGAATCCTCAGCTGGGTGGAATGGGGTTGGCCGGTCAGTGCACCCAATGACATGTTCAAGCCATTCAGGAATCAACAGACAGAGCTATTCTCCCAAAAGGGCTGCATCATGTGGGGAGACAGAGTTGTAATCCCGGAGAAATTGCAACATAGGGTATTAAAAATGTTGCACGATGGACATCCAGGCATCGTGCGGATGAAGGCATTGGCCAGGAGTTATGCATGGTGACCTGGGTTAGACAAACAGATAGAGACCTGGGTAATAAAGTGCAGCAAATGCCAGGAGACTCGTTCTACTCCTCCAAAAACATCCCCAACTCAGTGGGAAATGCCTCGAGGTCCTTGGTCCCGTATCCACATCGATTTTGTGGGACCCACAAGAGGACACTCTTTCCTCCTAACAGTGGATGTGTATTCAAACTGGCTCGAAGTCCACAAGATGAAAAGCACCACCACAGAGGCGGTCACTAAAAAGCTGAATAAGCTCTTCACTACCCACGGATTGCCGGATGTCCTGGTCTCCAATAATGGCCCCCAATTCACTGCCCTGGCATTCGAACAGTACCTGGCAGATTGGGGCATCCGCCATGCCTTAACATCACCAGCTCACCCTGCGGCCAATGGTAGGGCTGAGCGAATGGTTCAATTTTAAAAAAGACTTTGCACAAAATGGACCACGGGAACATTGACGACAAAATAAACCGGATGCTTCTCTTCCAGCACATAACCCCAAACAGTATCACAAACAGAACCCCAGCTGAACTCCTGATAGGCCGGAAACTTCACTCGCATCTCGATCGTCTCCACCCAAACTACACACCTGAACAACCTCCAGGATCCAGCAGCAAGTGTCGGGCATTCCAGGAAGGTGACCTCATGTTTGCGAAAAACTTTTCGGGTGACCCATTGTGGGTCCCCACTACCATAACGCAGCTTACGGGACCCCGATCCTATCGCCTACAAACTGCAGATGGTAAGATGTGGAAGTGCCACATAGACCAACTCCATTCCAGATTAGCACCTAGTCCTATCTCAGTCCCTGAATCTCTATCTGGGGGGCGAAGGAACATTGAGGAGGCTGAAGAAGAAATAACAATCGAAACCCAAGAGTCTACACAACCAACCAGGGGATACTCACCATCAGAAGGAGAACCGAGCCAGGGAGTGGCCTCGCCGTGTGACAGCACTGCGATGGAAACAGATCCAGGGAACCCAGAAGACAGCACTGGTGTAAGTAGGGAAAGCAGCCCAGGGCCATTCAAAGGAACAGCGGGACCATTTTCACCATCCAACCCAGCTAGCAGCCCACCGGAACCAGAGCCAGAACAGAAACCGGTGGAACAGCGCAGGTCAAGCAGACAGGTGAAGCGACCTGCCTATTTACGAGAATACATCACCCCACCCCTCAGACGGAACCTAGGGGGGAGGGGTGTTATGGACTAAGCCAACACAGCAGTACAACCCTAAATAGCTTTACTTTACAGCAGGCTTGTAATCCTGCACTTCTCATTGGCCCGCAAATAGCGAGTCGTGATTGGTCGTTTCTGGCCAGTCTGATTGGCTGTTAACGGGCCCCTCTGATTGGACGCTTGTGAAAGCGATAAACTCAAATCATTGGTTGTTTTGACAGCAGCCAGCTTTATAAAAGAGCTGCTGCTGCCCAAATATTTGCTCTGTTCTTATTTTACAATAAAGAGTTGAAGTCACCGTTCGATGTCTCATCTCCGTTCCTTGCGCCCGTGCTCAGGACTTAACAGCCTGGAACTAGCTGGCGGTCTCAGCCCTCTGAGCCTCCAGGCGCCATTACCTACCTTACACTTCCATAGCTCTTTCCTCTGCTTGGAAAGCCTATGTTCCTGGTCCTCAGTGAGGGGTTTCTGCTGAACGTCCCGCTCGGTCAGATCCAATTTGAACTGAGCCAGCTTTTTTGCCAACTCTTTCTCAGAGTGGCTGCTTAGCTCCAACAACTGCTTCCTGTTGGGGCCCTAAGAGCCCAGGAGGCTGGGCAAGGAGAGGCTGGGAGGGGAGGGGCGAGTAAAGGCTGGTAAGGTGAGTGACATTGAGTTGGCCACGTCCACCTGGTCACATAACCATCTAGTCATGTCCACCTATCCAGTCATTAGGCAGATCATATTAATGGCCTGTGGGATTTAAAATTATGAATTTAGTGGTCCCTGAGGTCCAAAAGGTTGGTGACTCCTGAATTAGCAGCATACACAAGCAAAGCTTCCCCATCCCAAGCTCAACTCATTCTGTCTCTTTTTCTTCCTTCTTGGACTTTCCTGACATTGATTATCTGCCAAGGAGAGTGCAAGTCATTCTCTTGCAGCTAATTTAAACCACGTGAACTTCAAAGGAAATACTTAGCCATTCTAACTTTACAGGGAGGGAAGGACTCCCCACTCAGAGGTTATTGATTTATATCCCAAAATGCAGAATCACCATTTGTGCGATAATACATGTTATTTTGATGTGAAGTATTCAAGCATGTGAAGATTTCAGACTTCATTTTTGATAGTGTTTAAATCTTCTATTTTCAGCCACTAGAAACAGTGTTTCTCAAACTTGTGTTCTTTAAGATGAGTAGACTTCAGAGATGGTATTCAGCAGGTTCTGACCAATTCTGGAGAACCAATAGCAGAAATTTTGAGCCGTTCAGAGAATTGGCAAATACCACCTCTGACTGGCCCCGACCCCCATCTATTCTCTGCCTCCGGAGTCCCAGCTGATTGGCTGGGTCTTCTTTTGTTGCCCTGCACAGGAGAATGGAGCTGGAAAGCAGGTTAGTGGTGTGGAGAGGGAATGGGCATTTTGCAGTATCCTTCCCCTGCCATGCCCATCAAGCCACGCCCACCAAGCCATGCCCACAGAACCGGTAGTAAAAAAAAAGAGAATTCCTCACAGAATTCCTCAACTAGCCTTCAATTCTGAGAGCTGAAGTTCACACATCTTAAAGAAGCATGTTGAAACACTGTAATCACAGAGAGGATGAATAACTTTTGGGTAACCTCTAAACCAGGAGTGTCCAACCTTTCACCTTCCCTGGGCCACCTTAGAAGATGAAAATTTGGTTTGGGCCACCCATATAATAAATTATTATAAAATAATTATATTATAAAATTATATAATAAATAATAAATTATTTTTATTATTTATTATTAATTATTTATTAAAAATTATTTATTTTTAATTAATTTTCCGGCCAAATTTTGTGGGGTGGGGGGGCAGCATTGGCATCAGTGTCGGAGTGGGGGGGCATTGGCGGGGGCAGAAGCGGCAGCGGCAGCAGGGGCAGAAGTGGCGGTGGTGGCAGCAGAAGCGGCGGCGGCGGCAGGGGCAGAAGTGGCAGCGGTGGGGGCAGAAGTAGCGGTGGGGGAAGAAGCAGCAGCGGCGGCGATGGTGGCAGCAACAGAAGGAGGTGGCAGGGTGGGACTTTTGGGCAGCGGCTTCCCGCCTTTTCTGTTGCTCGCCTCGCCCCACCTCGCGCCTGCCTCTCCTCCTGCAAATTATTTATTTTTTATTAATTTTCCAGCCAAATTTTGCAGGGAGGAGAAATCTCGCCCACCTCATGCCTACCTCTCCTCCTGCAAATGCGGCAGCCGTGGCAGCAGCGGTGGGGGCAGAAACAGCAGCGGCTGTGGCAGCGGTGGGGGCAGAAACAGCAGCAGCTGTGGCAGCGGCAGCAGCAGAAGCAGCAGTGGCAGCAGCGACGGCAACAAAAGGAGTTGGTGGGGCGGGACTTTTGGGCTACGGCTTCCCGCCTTTTCTGTTGCTCGCCTCGCCCCGCCTCGCCCCACCTCACGCCTGCCTCTCCTCCTCCTCCTCACTGGATCTTTCATGAAGGTTGGGGTGGGCGTTGGGCCGCATTATGAGGTGACCTGGGCTGCATGCGGCCCACGGGCCGCAGGTTGGACAAGCCTGCTCTAAACGATGCACTGTTTTACAGTGCCTTCAACATTTTTCTTTCTGTCAAATCGGATACCAGGAGATAAACTATTAAATATATGCACAAATCAAAGCAACATGTTTTACTAAATTCACCACTGTGATGAAAATAGACTTTTGCATTTCTTATTGTATTTTATTTTCTCTGTCCTGTAAGATCAGGGGTTGCCAACCTTTTGGACATCAGGGACCACCAAACTCATAATTTTAGATTTCCAGGGACCACTAACTGGTTCTGTGGGCATGGCCTAATTTGTGGGTGTGGCTTGGTGGTCATGAGACTGGCTGGGTATGGCTTGTATGTAAATATTATAAATATTTATATAAATATTGAATTTTTTTATTACAAAAGAGCAAAAGTCTCAGATTTTGGATGCATTCTTAAAGTTAGACCATTTGAGCTATCTTGAAAAATGGTTGCCCTATGCCACGCTGTTTTGCACAATTGAAGATCACAAACAGAGAAGGAGAGAGGAGAATTTTAGTAGTATATAGATAATTTATTTAGATTTTCCTTATTTTACTCATTTCTGTCATTTTTCAATACATGCATTTCACCGACAGGTTTACTTTTTCACATTTTATTATGAATAGAAGATAGGGAATGTTAATCACATTAACATTAAATAATGGTGGAAGATATTTATGAAGAATGCCTCCCTACAAAAAGTGCAAACCCATATTTATTGATTGATTGATCATTTTTTATGTGATCTATGAAACAAATGAAAATAGTAATTGCTGAGAGGGAGAGCAAAAAAGATTACCCATAGTCTGCTAGGCTGGGACCTATAGCAGCTCTTACCATATTACTTACATTATTCTATTTAAAGGCATTATTTTTTAATTTCCCATCTGTTTCTCCTTCTAGACAGTAGTGAGATAAAAAAGACACTCCTTTTTATAATTAATAAGCCATTTCACACATCAACAGAAGGTACAAACACATCTGATGTGTGAATCTTGCAAACTCTTGGAAATGGAAAGGCATACGTAATATCAGAAGCAGGCCAAAGAACAATACTATTTATTTTTGAAACTTGGTTAAATGAAAAAAACAAAAAAGAAATTTAAAGTTATACAGACAAACAAGTAATATTTCAAATGCTTCACAGAATACAACATGACAAGAAAAGGTGCACATGAATCCACTAACAGGGCGAAGTATGACATAAAGAACTGGTGTCCTCATGGAAAAAGCCATGGGTTTATCGTATTGCATGAGAACAATAACCCTTGATTGGATACCAATTGACCTTAAAAACCCCAGAAAATACTCAAAGAAACACTTGAATTATATCAACTTATCTGAAAGTTGTGTATTGTAAGCAACTTCTGAAAATCTGGAAGCAGTTAGAAAACTGTTTAAGAGGTCTACAATGCTATGATTTGGGCTAGGAATGAATGAATGAACATATGAATAAACAAAGAAGCTCTAAAGAAAAACTATCCTTTTCAGATTCACTAAGATCACACTTTTTGTCTTGGGGAATAATACCATTGCATATATAAAAACAAGAAGGATACAGTGTTAAGGGCCACATATAAATGCTTTGAGACTGACCAAATTATCACACATTTAAATGATGTATTGAAAAACCATATATCAGATATCCAAATCAAGTGAATAAAATTTTTTGAGCTGAATAATGACTCCAAAATTTAAAGCAATAATAAACGCTATTACTGTAGGTATAAATGCATATAGCCCTTGGTCTCGGGTTCCAAAGTAACAGTAATTTCTAAAGCCACTTCTAGTCATGTGTATGTTTTCAGTAGCTTCCAAAGTTCAGTCAGCTCAATAATATGCCTTGTTAATTAAAGTAAAGCACTATCTTTACCTTTTAGTCCTTGAGCACTATCAAAGACTAAAATAAAAACAAAAGAGCCTAATCAGGATCAGGATCTAATAATTTCTTATTAGAAAAACGGGTAAAGACAATTAGTATACGGATAAACCCATATGCTAATAGAAGGAGCTTTCTACTGAAGCCTCAAAACCAACCAGAAACATATAAATACTCCTTCCATTCCCCACCTCCACCCCTGAACTCCTAATCCTGGAATTTATTCCAGAAGATGTTTTACAATCTCTCAGACTTGTAAAAAAAAAAAAAAAAAAAGCCTTGCTGAAGAGAGCAAAACATAGTTCTTGACATATTTGGTAACCTGAGATGTTTTCTAGCCACTACCCAAAAGGAGAGTACAATACCCACTCCATTATCCACATATAGAGGACAGATAAATTATGTTATTGGTAATGAGATTCTAGCATTCTGGCTTAGGGACACAAAACAGGTCATTCAGTTTTTTTCTATCTACATTGGGAAAACAGTTGGAAGCTTAGGAGAAACAGTTCACAGTGCCTATACTCTTCTTCATGGTACGTTTGATGCATGTTTCTCTATGCTTCAGTAAGCTTGTTATTTTAAGTCTGTGCATCTTAACCTTGGCAATGAGTGGACAAATCCCCCCACCAAATTCCCTATACCAGTTGGGGAATTCTAGTCACACATTCTTTAAGTTGTCAAGGTTAAAAACACTGTTTTAAATTAGCACAAGAATCTTTCCTAGTTTGGGGTATTCCTCTGAAAAGTTCTAGGGCATTGAAGGTCACACAAAATGTTTCAGCATTTACATAAACTGTCAGCTACAATTTACACAGACATATCCAACTTTTCTTCTATTCCAATGCAGAAAACATACATATGTGTAAAAATGATACAGCAAAGCATCAGTGAAAAATAACTGATAGATTTAGGCTGATATGTACCAGTTTATCTTCTTGTCTCATTTTCAGAAACATACAGTACATTGTCTCAGCTTCTAAGGAATTCAGGCTGAATGGCTGAATTTAATAGAGAATGCACAGAAAATGGTTGGAAGTAATTGAATTAAGGTTCTGTTATTGATCCATTTGTACAATATGTTCTGTTTATTGACAATCTGGTTAAGGAGTCTGGAATCTGTTAAAAGCTAAATGTGTGTGATTGTACTTTGCAAAGTGTGCACTCATTCATACAAGTAGTAACTGGAATGAATAACTTCTTAGACTGAAAATCAGATGGAAATGAACCTACCACATGTTCTATAGTATACTCTTTGTTTCTTTGGTGTCTTTTTTTTAAGGGAAAAGGGACATTTAAAAGGACACTCCAAAGTGGGCATTTAGTAAACATTGCTAAAATCTTTGGCTTAGATCTGATCTCCTGACCATCATCAATAATATTTGGAGTGGAGTGGAGTGGAGGGAAGCCAAAAGATGAAATTTCATGAAAGTTTGATGACTGTATCTAGAAGGAGAAAAACCAGTAATAAGAGAAGGAGCTCTTAAATTCTCATAAATAAGAAGGACACTGTTATGAACTAAGCCAACGCATCAGTAACAACCCTAATAGCTTTACTTTTACAGCAGGCTTGTAATCCTGCACTTCTCATTGGCCCGCATATAGCGAGTCGTGATTGGTCGTTTCTGGCCAGTCCGATTGGCTGTTAGCGGGTCTCTCTGATTGGACGCTTGTTAGAGCGGTAAACTCAAATCATTGGTTGTTTTGACACAGCCAGCTCTATAAAAGAGCTGCTGCTGCCCAAGTATTTGCTCTGTTCTGAAGTTACTAATAAAGAGTCGAAGTCTCGTCTCCGTTCCTTGCGCCCATGCTCAGGACTTAACAGACACTAACCCTTTGTTCTTTTCTGTACCCTACTCTTGATTATGCCTTAACCTCAAGCTATGGTTCTCCGTGAGGAAATAAAAGCTTTAGCTTAAGTTTTGTCCTGTATTTGATGCTGTGCCTTGTTCTTAATGGTGTCTGTTATCCTTTTGCCTGTTCCTTTTTGTGAAATAAAAGAAATTGAAATGCAGCAAACTATGCATGATTCATAGCAGAGATTCACAGCTTGAAGGAGCTTGGAGAGGCCCAGAATATGGCTGTAGAACCAAGAGAAAGAATTGGTTTACTAACTATACAATATTTTAATAATTTATCTTGATTTTATTTTAAACTATAGCTTCAATTGAAATCAAATTACTAGTTTATCTAGAATCCCCCACTCCTTTTTGAAATGCAGTCACTCTAGTACCCCACTACAAAGACAATGTGACCCTACCCCCCCCCCCAAAAAAAATCCCTTGTACAAACATGCCCAAAATAATATAGCTTGTTGTTAAGGCATCTCCGTATTACTCATTCTCCTGTGTAGTATAATATTTGTATAACTGAGACATACAATTAACAATGCAGAGGACTGTGGGTTTCATAGCAAACATGCAGGCATAGCCTATGGCCTTTTGCAGCTGTGTTTGGATAACCATTGTTTAGTCTTCAAGCTTTTATTAACAGGACAGCAGACTTGCTTATTCTGGTTCTCAAAGGAGGAGGTTTGTTATGTGAAGCGGACAGCCAGAAAAGGAAGTCCACAAATAATTTTTTCATCTGCAAATAAGAATTTTGAAAAAAAGTTCCAATAACCCTCATGAGTATAGATAATAATGTTAAATAATGTTGATTTTCAAAGCAAAGCTGATTCAGATTTTTATCTCTCCATCCTTTCCCACTTAAAGATTTGTTTATGCTCTTTTTCTCTGTGTCAGAATTAGGCACAGAGTTTGTAAAGTGCTGTTGAATTAAGTACAAGTCCTGTTTTTTTGCAACAGGGAGTAATTTATGATTGGTCTTCAATTCTATAACTGTCCAGCTAGTGCCTGGGTGGAAGAACATTGGAAGTTGAAATTTAATACATTTGGAGAGCATCCATTTAGAATACGCTGCCATTAGACAGTAACTTCTGACTTTGAAATATACCTAAACTACGCTCTTCTAGATATGTTTTCCTAGCACAATTGGAACCAGCAGTTTTGTTACCAAGTGACATAATCCTTAAGCAAATTATCATGTGACCACAATAGACTTATGATTTGACTTCTGCTATGATCTTTAAGTGAAACATCACATGACTGTTGTGAGAATGTACTGCTGGCTACTCCATTATTCCACTTGTTAGAATTTGGCTGTGAGGTTTATGGGACTGTGGGACATTGCAACTGTCATAAATGCCCACCAATTAAAAAGCACCCAAATCTTGATTACCCGTCTATGAAAATTTGTGATGGTTGCAAGTGAGATGACAAGTCATAAAGTTACTGTTTCAGTACCATTATAATTTCAAATGGCTACTAAGCAGGGCAGTCATTAAGTAAGGACTATCTATATAATTACAGAAGAGGGAAAGAAATTCAGGCTTTCTGACATCTTATATGTTTGAGTTATGCTAAATTTTAACTGGGAAATGTTATCCCTTGGCAGGAGACAAGACAAGAACATGTAGAGTTGGGAAGGGACCTTGGAGGTCATCTGGTCCAATTCCCTGCTGAAGCAGGAGAGTCTATTCCAAACATTAGCCTCTACCTAGGATTGAACTCACAGCCTCCTGATTGTGAGGCAAGAGCACCACCTCTAGGCCACCACAGTAGACAGCAAAACAATTTGATTCACAGCACAGAGCCCATGCAATCCTTTTGTAGGCTCTGCAGTTCTGCTAAAAGGATTTCAGACCAGCAATGGCTTGGTAATTGAGAAGACAAAATCTTCTTTTGGTACATACAGATTTGTACATGCCATGTGCCTCCTAGCTAAACCTGTGAAATACCTATATGTATTTGTAAGCATGTGTCTTGAATCTTTTTCAACTTGCTGCATATTTTTGAAAAATTCTGAAAAAGATTTAAATTCCAGCCAGAATATGATTTGAATTAAAAACATCCAATAATTATAGTAGTTCCTAGGTTTCAAAGATCTATGTAAGAGTGCTGTAGAAATCTTTGCTTTGTTCTTCCAATATCTGTGTATTTGTTTGGATAAATATTAAGTACAAGTCCTGTTGTAGGAGAGGGATAAATAGTGGGCAATACAGCAAGAAAACAGCATTTGGCATTTGGTCCATCAGATAATTATTATTTAGTGTATGGCCTTAAGTCATCTCCTAATACTCTGAGGTCAACTTTTCAGAAAGGAATATGTTTAATGTTTTGATTAACTTTACTTTTGGGAACAGTAATGGAGAGTTCAGGAAGGAAAGGAAATTTTAATTCTAAAAATGCTATTTCTATATCATATGTCTGTGGAAATGGCTTGTTGTGATGATGATGTTACCATATTAGTTGTTGAATTTTTCTGAAAGTAATGTAAAAATGGATTTGATTTCTAGAGTGTGATCTATTCTTTTGCCTCCCGCATTACTAAATTTAAACAAAATGCAGCCTATTAAACTTTGATTTCATTGTTTTATTAAAAGAGATTTAGAGACCAAAAGAAAACAGAATTGAGACTTTTATCAACAATACACAAAAAGGGACTTTTGTCAAAATGTCATCTGATAAAGCACCTTCTCTGACTTATGTGGGCAATGATAGAGCTGCCATTTAATTTTCTAGAGTACTCTGGAGTTCCTACATAGAATTATCCTATAATTAAAATAGAGAATTGCAACTAATCATTCTGATATGGAGGCCTTAGGTAGATGTTAGTCTTAAAAGATCAGACAGAGCATTTTATTTTCTTAAGAAACCTGAAATGCTGACTTTGGGCCACTTTTAAGAAAAAAAAATATTGAACCATTACTATATGATGCTTTTTTCTCTCTCTCTTCCTTTTTCATGTTTAAAAAGTATGTTAATTTACTTGTTTATATGACAGTGTTGCTTTTAGATTCTACAGCCTCTCCACTATTATTAATGCAGAGTATGGGTTTTCCATGAGTATCATGAGCAGAGAAATACATTCTTCATTTTCCAAGAGAAAGTGATAGACATTTTAACCTGGACATTGTAGCACAAGAAAAAACAGAGAGAGGAGCTTAGAATATCCATTTCCCTTTCCTTCAGATTTTCCTTACTTATTCCATCTTTTTCTTGATATAAAAAGCCACTGTCCTATGTTTCACAGGCCCAGTTTAGTAATAGCAGCTTGCTTTTAGCCATGTTGATTTGCAAATATCAAAAATATGTTTATGTGTGAGCTTTTAAAATATGACAGGCTGAAAATTTGAGTAAAAGTGAGAGCATCTATGAAGACCAGTGGATTATGGTACTACTGGCTCTTGTGTTATCTCAGCAAAGTTTGTCAAAAGGGATCGCCTTCTGATCTGCAATTTAATGTTTGCAGACTCCTGGTATAAGTAGAATGGAATAGAACAAAGAAAACGTTAGTGTTTGGGAACTACTACTCGTAGTGAAATTTACCAACATAGGAAATAACTTGAAGGCAGAAGAGAAGTCCTTGTTTACAATCTTTGATATTTGACTGGGCAATAATCAACATTATTTAGTACTTTAAACAATACAGTTAAAAGACAAACGGTGGTAGTTGCAAGCATTTCATATTGAGTCATCAGTGCCAACATTACAATAGCCTGATTAAAATCTTACTATCAAATAAGATTGCAATGTTCACTACCTGTCTTTTAACTGTATTGTTTAAATTATTAAAAGTGACTAATTGTTTTAAATTATTTAGTATACCCAGGGTGAATCTTCAAAAAGGTGGTGATTGACAAAAACTAAATCTTTAACTTTACAAACATTTAGTATTATTCCTTTAAAAAGAATATTCAAATATAGTTGTTATATACAGGACCAAAATAATTCTCTTTCTTGTATTTTAAAATTATTAGCTTTAATAACTAATTAGAATTTGCTCATAACTTTTTTATTTTATTCAAGGAGTGGAAACTTATTTTCTAATATTTTGGGGGTATGAAAATTATTTGCTGTGATATCCATGTTCCACACAATCTTTAAAGTGTTTTCAAGACTGGATGTTTAGTGTTAAGGCATATGGAGTAAGTATGAAATAGTAAATAGCTTTCATCATGTGCTTTGGATATCTTTGTGCTGACTTTAATAGTCAACATAGCCAGTACCAAGAGATGACAAAAGTAATAGTTCTGTCCAGAGGTTGTATTCAGCAGTTTCTGACCAGTTCTGGAGAACCGGTAGCTGAAATTTTGAGTAGTTCAGAGAACTGGCAAATACTACCTCTGACTGGAGATTTTACACTATCTTTCCCCTGCCACACCCACCAAGCAATGCCCACAGAACCGGTAGTAAATAATTTTGAATCCCACCGCTGGTTCTGTCTCCTCTAAATAGAATTTTCATTCTGTGCTCAAAGATTCTTTTCCCTATTTCTCCAGAGAAAAACACAGGGGTCCTTTTTCTGTCAGGTTTACATGAAAATGGCAAGATATAGACCTTGACTTTTTCAATGCATGAGCCAAAATTATCATCTATTGATAACCCATATAATAAAGCATAATGTGTTTTTCATTTTCCATTCTTTTTCTTTGTAGTCCCCTCCCCGCTTTTGTCTCTTTTAAAATTAAACCAACAACATAAAATACAAGTTCTTTTTTTTTTTACTGATAAAAGCAAAAACTTTTCAGAAAAAAATACAGGCTGGAGGACATCGTTGTTCCATTTTCTACAACACTATAGAATATTAAGTGCTTTGAAACACATATTCTATTAGATCTTGATGTGTTTGTCATAATTTACAAGTAACCTGACAACATACAAAACAATTGTCTTTGAAGATATGGATCACTGACATTAATTTTGAAATATAAGTGAAATAGCCACCAGGAAGTCTTCTTCAGCATATCATATGGATGCACACTTTGACTGGGTGCACAGTTTGACTCTTCTTAAAATGTTAATTACATTTTTTTCTTCCATTCAATTGTGTCTGATTCTGTTTTTCTTTGCAAGGTTTTTTAGAAGAGGTTTGCCACTGCCTCCTTTCTAGGGCTGAAAATGAGTGATTGGCCAAGGTCTCCCAGCTGTCTTTGTGCCTGTGATGCGAGTAGAATTCACAGCATGCAGCCTGACACTTTAACTATGACAACAGATTGGCTCTTTAATTACACTTATATGTATTTGTTTAAGAGTCCTGTTGTTAACCCTGAAGCTGATCTGGCCAAAGCCATCTTGGAGCTTCAGTGTTGCCACACTGGAGCTGAGTGGGAGGGAGGGGGGATTAGAGATAGCTGTGGTTTTGTAGCCACAATAAAATACTTTCTCTTGGGAACCAAGGACATTCTCACTTCTGGTCAGAGGAAGGAGGAGTGATGTCGCCTGGCAACCAGAAAGTGGCTTGATTGGACCATGTGACTGAATGTTTGGGAAAGGGGACAAACTTCCACTTTTACATAGGTGAAAGCCACAGGAACCTTCAGAGTCAATTTTCACTAGCCTGTGCCAAAATGACATATCAAATAAAACTATTCTTTGAGGAATCTACCTGCCTTGGAGTTTTGTTTGCTGTGGGTATGTTACTTGGAACCCTGACACCTATTGCTGAACTGGAAGATTCTCCAAGTTTAGTATTGCATGCTACTTCAGTGGATGGATGGATGAATAGATAGACAGATGGACAGCAATTTTACTCTTTTGTGTTCAGTGCTTTTTCCTCAGATCTTAAGAATTATTCTTGTAATATAAAATAGACATGGCATCAGCTAAAGTAGAAATGGCATCAGCCATGAGGAATCCTTTTACATAACATCATTGTATAAACTATTCAGGTATGCCTCTCCACCAGGGGTGAGGCATATTTTAGCTCTATGTACATCCTTCAATTATTTTCATGAGAAACCAGTGTGATGTTTTGACCTTTAACTTTTTGTTTCCTAAAATCAAATCAATCAACAAAAAAGCAGTTACAGGTAAGTGAAGGAATTATTCCACATCAATAGGTTTATACCTTTTCCTTGGGATGCATTTGTTTAAATGAAAGATCCCTCCCTAAAGGATAAATCTTTATTCTGTGTTCCCAAACGTTGACCTTATTTGATGATCTTTTAAACGTCTTTTGTGGGAAACCACTTTATATTTCCCAGAAAGGAACTTACAACTCCAATTATGAATTGTTTCATTCTAAATAGCAGAATGTAATCTTGTTAAGCCTCAGTATCAATACTCACATTATCAGCCCTGTCAGGTTGTGCACATTTTGTGGGGGCTTCAATTTCATGCCATTTTAAGCAATTTCACCAGTGAAGCACAGGGAGCCACAATATCTTTAATGGAAAATGGAAATTCATAGCAAAAACGTATTCAAATCTCATTTGAGCTCAGCACGAACAAAGGCCATCATGGAGCTGTGGGGGGGGGGGGGAAGAAGGGTATCTATATAATTATAATCTGCTCCCACAGCATCTTTTCACCCTGCTCACCTGAATTGCTTTTTAATGGAGAGTTGTTTCAGCTGATGCACAGTTTCCTGGGCTCCTGGATTTTGAACAGCAAAATAAAACTCACAGTGAAAATATATACCTTCTTGAATATTAAGGCAAACCTGATTGGCAACTGAGTCACCTCTGGACAAGATGGACAGCACATAAATTCAATAAACTGAGTTGCCCCAGGTGAAAATAGAGCTACATTTTAAAAGTTGAGGGGAGTCTTCACTCTTTCTGGAAATCCAGCATCTCTCTTTAACCTGGCCTGCAATCTCTCTTGTCTTCTAGACAGAATTTGAGTTCAATTGTGTGGCTGTGCTGGATATGGATACGGCCAGCCTTAAAAAATATTTTTTCTATTCCCTTTAGCAGTTGTTCTATATCAGTAGCAAAATAAGTTTTGGACTTCCTGATACTGAATGTGGAGGTGCTTTTTGAGGATTTGTTGGGAGATCAATCTATGAGGAAAAAATGCTTTCTATTTTCAGTTGCTCAAAAAAAGAACCTTTCACAAAAGCGTGTTTGTTTAATCCTGAGGATTTTCTACAGGTCACCCCTCCCCTCCCCCCACGTTTGGTTTGTTCATTTGTTTTTAATATGTAACTTTCAACTTTTTGTTATTTATAGTGAGGTATCTAAAGTCTTAGATACTTTAGGGTCTTCCTTAAGCACTCAGGGCTTTATCTGTGTCTGTGGCAAACCATATTCCTTTAAATATGAAAGCAATAACCAGAGGACATGAATGCAATGTATTTAGAGTATCAGAATAACCACATAGCAATACTTCCTGGATGAAGAATAACCACATAGCAATACTTCCTGGATGAAGAATAACCACATAGCAATACTTCCTGGATGAAGAATAACCACATAGCAATACTTCCTGGATGAAGAATAACCACATAGCAATACTTCCTGGATGAAGAATAACCACATAGCAATACTTCCTGGATGAAGAATAACCACATAGCAATCCTTCCTGGTTGAAGAATAACCACATAGCAATACTTCCTGGATGAAGAATAACCACATAGCAATACTTCCTGGATGAAGAATAACCACATAGCAATACTTCCTGGATGAAGAATAACCACATAGCAATACTTCCTGGATGAAGAATAACCACATAGCAATACTTCCTGGTTGAAGAATAACCACATAGCAATACTTCCTGGATGAAAAATAACCACATAGCAATCCTTCCTGGATGAAGAATAACCACATAGCAATACTTCCTTCCTGGATGAAAAATAACCACATAGCAATACTTCCTGGATGAAGAATAACCACATAGCAATACTTCCTGGATGAAGAATAACCACATAGCAATACTTCCTGGATGAAGAATAACCACAAAGCAATACTTCCTGGATGAAGAATAACCACATAGCAATACTTCCTGGATGAAGAATAACCACATAGCAATACTTCCTGGATGAAGAATAACCACATAGCAATACTTCCTGGATGAAGAATAACCACATAGCAATACTTCCTGGTTGAAGAAGAACCACATAGCAATACTTCCTGGATGAAAAATAACCACATAGCAATACTTCCTGGATGAAGAATAACCACATAGCAATACTTCCTGGATGAAGAATAACCACATAGCAATACTTCCTGGATGAAGAATAACCACAAAGCAATACTTCCTGGATGAAGAATAACCACATAGCAATACTTCCTGGATGAAGAATAACCACATAGCAATCCTTCCTGGATGAAGAATAACCACATAGCAATACTTCCTGGATGAAGAATAACCACATAGCAATACTTCCTGGATGAAGAATAACCACATAGCAATACTTCCTGGATGAAGAATAACCACATAGCAATCCTTCCTGGTTGAAGAATAAACACATAGCAATACTTCCTGGATGAAGAATAACCACATAGCAATCCTTCCTGGATGAAGAATAACCACATAGCAATCCTTCCTGGATGAAGAATAACCACATAGCAATCCTTCCTGGATGAAGAATAACCACATAGCAATACTTCCTGGATGAAGAATAACCACATAGCAATCCTTCCTGGATGAAGAATAACCACATAGCAATCCTTCCTGGATGAAGAATAACCACATAGCAATACTTCCTGGATGAAGAATAACCACATAGCAATACTTCCTGGATGAAGAATAACCACATAGCAATCCTTCCTGGATGAAGAATAACCACATAGCAATACTTCCTGGATGAAGAATAACCACATAGCAATCCTTCCTGGTTGAAGAATAACCACATAGCAATCCTTCCTGGATGAAGAATAACCACATAGCAATACTTCCTGGATGAAGAATAACCACATAGCAATACTTCCTGGATGAAGAATAACCACATAGCAATACTTCCTGGATGAAGAATAACCACATAGCAATACTTCCTGGTTGAAGAATAACCACATAGCAATACTTCCTGGTTGAAGAATAACCACATAGCAATACTTCCTGGATGAAGAATAACCACATAGCAATCCTTCCTGGATGAAGAATAACCACATAGCAATACTTCCTGGTTGAAGAATAACCACATAGCAATCCTTCCTGGATGAAGAATAACCACATAGCAATACTTCCTGGATGAAGAATAACCACATAGCATAACCACATAGCAATACTTCCTGGTTGAAGAATAACCACATAGCAATACTTCCTGGATGAAGAATAACCACATAGCAATACTTCCTGGTTGAAGAATAACCACATAGCAATCCTTCCTGGATGAAGAATAACCGCATAGCAATACTTCCTGGATGAAGAATAACCACATAGCAATACTTCCTGGTTGAAGAATAACCGCATAGCAATCCTTCCTGGATGAAGAATAACCACATAGCAATACTTCCTGGATGAAGAATAACCGCATAGCAATACTTTCTGGATGAAGAATAACCACATAGCAATACTTCCTGGATGAAGAATAACCACATAGCAATCCTTCCTGGATGAAGAATAACCACATAGCAATACTTCCTGGATGAAGAATAACCACATAGCAATACTTCCTGGTTGAAGAATAACCACATAGCAATACTTCCTGGATGAAGAATAACCACATAGCAATACTTTCTGGATGAAGAATAACCACATAGCAATACTTCCTGGATGAAGAATAACCACATAGCAATACTTCCTGGTTGAAGAATAACCACATAGCAATACTTCCTGGTTGAAGAATAACCACATAGCAATACTTCCTGGATGAAGAATAACCACATAGCAATCCTTCCTGGATGAAGAATAACCACATAGCAATACTTCCTGGATGAAGAATAACCACATAGCAATACTTCCTGGTTGAAGAATAACCACATAGCAATCCTTCCTGGATGAAGAATAACCACATAGCAATCCTTCCTGGATGAAGAATAACCACATAGCAATACTTCCTGGATGAAGAATAACCACATAGCAATCCTTCCTGGATGAAGAATAACCACATAGCAATCCTTCCTGGATGAAGAATAACCACATAGCAATACTTCCTGGATGAAGAATAACCACATAGCAATACTTCCTGGTTGAAGAATAACCACATAGCAATCCTTCCTGGATGAAGAATAACCACATAGCAATCCTTCCTGGTTGAAGAATAACCACATAGCAATACTTCCTGGATGAAGAATAACCACATAGCAATACTTCCTGGATGAAGAATAACCACATAGCAATACTTCCTGGTTGAAGAATAACCACATAGCAATACTTCCTGGATGAAGAATAACCACATAGCAATACTTCCTGGTTGAAGAATAACCACATAGCAATCCTTCCTGGATGAAGAATAACCACATAGCAATACTTCCTGGATGAAGAATAACCGCATAGCAATACTTCCTGGTTGAAGAATAACCGCATAGCAATCCTTCCTGGATGAAGAATAACCACATAGCAATACTTCCTGGATGAAGAATAACCGCATAGCAATACTTCCTGGATGAAGAATAACCACATAGCAATACTTCCTGGATGAAGAATAACCACATAGCAATCCTTCCTGGATGAAGAATAACCACATAGCAATACTTCCTGGATGAAGAATAACCACATAGCAATACTTCCTGGTTGAAGAATAACCACATAGCAATCCTTCCTGGATGAAGAATAACCACATAGCAATACTTCCTGGATGAAGAATAACCACATAGCAATACTTCCTGGTTGAAGAATAACCACATAGCAATACTTCCTGGATGAAGAATAACCACATAGCAATACTTCCTGGATGAAGAATAACCACATAGCAATCCTTCCTGGATGAAGAATAACCACATAGCAATACTTCCTGGATGAAGAATAACCACATAGCAATACTTCCTGGTTGAAGAATAACCACATAGCAATCCTTCCTGGATGAAGAATAACCACATAGCAATACTTCCTGGATGAAGAATAACCACATAGCAATACTTCCTGGTTGAAGAATAACCACATAGCAATACTTCCTGGATGAAGAATAACCACATAGCAATACTTCCTGGATGAAGAATAACCACATAGCAATACTTCCTGGTTGAAGAATAACCACATAGCAATCCTTCCTGGATGAAGAATAACCACATAGCAATACTTCCTGGATGAAGAATAACCACATAGCAATCCTTCCTGGATGAAGAATAACCACATAGCAATACTTCCTGGATGAAGAATAACCACATAGCAATACTTCCTGGATGAATAATAACCACATAGCAATACTTCCTGGATGAAGAATAACCACATAGCAATGCTTCCTGGTTGAAGAATAACCACATAGCAATCCTTCCTGGATGAAGAATAACCACATAGCAATACTTCCTGGTTGAAGAATTATTCATCTGTGTAAACCTCTATTCCCTTCCAACATAAAGTCATCAAGTGTAAAACTATACTCTGAAGCATTTTTCAAAAGAAAACTAAGACAAGTTAAAGGTTGCAGCCCTGATTATGAATCATCATGAATTCCACTTAGCCTGCAGAGCCCTAATGTCCCCCCTTCCCCCCCAAAAAAAAAAAATTAGAGTCACATTTTATATCTCCAAGAGCATGTCCTGGATGCAACCAATGCCATGACACAGGTTTGTCCAGTCTTACAGCAACAATTCTTTTCAGACTGAATAATGTAGGATATTGGTGAGCCCCCATCCTCAAGCCAACCAAGCTGTTCAAAAACATGCAAATGCAAGTAGATAAACAGATACCACTTCAATGGGAATGTAACAGCACTCTATGACATCATGATGGTGGAAATGTCTGGCCCAATCTTCTTTTTTACTATAAGATATTTAACCAGTTTATGCATTGGGAAAGTCCAAAAATTAAATGATAATCAGTAACCAAACAATATAATTGCTTAAAGAATTTATGAAGCTACTGTCATTCAGGAGGATACTCTAAAGATTATTTAATTTTCAGTCACTACTCTTACCAGCCTGCAAGCTAATAGAGAAATCTTAAACTACGTCGACTCTGAAAGCTAACACAGAGAACTTAAGTAAGCTTATAGGCTAAAAGCCAACGAGATTTAAAAACAGCTATTTATGCAACATTACAAAAGGCATATTAAAGACTGAGCAGCCTAGAGGCTAGCATAAGGATAGCTAATGAACACATTTTAAATAGCAATAGCAATACAAATATCTTCTATGGGCTGCAAGAAGAGTTTATAAGGCAAGCTGAAAGTGAGCTCAGAAAGGAGGCGGTATTAGTGAAGGGAAAGTCAAAAGTTGGGAGAGAGATTGGAAGGAAGGAAGGAAGGAAGGAAGGAAGGAAGGAAGGAAGGAAGGAAGGAAGGAAGGAAGGAAGGAAGGAAGGAAGGAAGGAAGGAAGGAAGGAAGGAAGGAAAGGAGGGGGGAGGGAAGGAGGAAGATTAGTTGAAAAATATGTGTGGTTTATTTTAAGCATACTGTTTTCAGCTAGAAGCAGAGAAGAGAACTACATGCCAGAGGAGAAAGATGAGAAGTTTAAGGTTGAAAAGTGCAAGGCTCAATATGCTTAAAATATAGAATGTTTTTCTCACACACATATTCCCCTGACCCCTGGGGAAGATTTAACATAGTCTACATTAAGTTAGGAGGAAGAGAAGAGAGAAGGCTATATTCCTGGAGGGGTAAAACTAGGTTTTGGAGAGAAAGAAGATGAAGAATAGAAAAACCCATTTAATTGCTGCCATAAAGAAGATGGAAAATCCTACACAAAATAAAATACAATAATACACATTGTATTATTGTACAGTCACCCTCTTCTGTCTTTTCAGAAGTTTCACCATGCATATTGTGGCTTGAGGCAAGAGACCTGAATGACCTGTCTGGCATTTGTTTTAAATAATGTTTCTTCTTCATGAACAAAGTCCATAATACATATGACTTGCATAAGATGTTTATGTTCTAGTCTTTGTTTACCTCCCAAAATTCCACAAGAGGAGATTGGTTAGATTTAGGAGGTTACTGGAGCAAAATTAGAAAATAAAGGCCAGTCGTTTTGGTGTTGGTGTACTAAAGAGGAACTTTAAAATTCTAGAACCATTTTACGATATCATTTTCCAACATCTAGGGCAATTGAAGGTCATGCTTCTCAATGTGTGTCAATCTACTATGGAAAGAACAACCACTGCTGGCAAACCACAGTAAAGTCTCTTGTCGGGATTTTGATAAGAAAATTGATATTTTCAGGTCAGTCTTTCTTAGCTGTCATAATCAGTGTTGCAACTCTCACAAAGCTGATGAGGAACAGAGGAAAATGCAGGCACTATCATGTTGTATTTACTAGGCAGCCTGTGAAATGAAAGGGACCTCTCTCGATATCTGAAAAGGACCCCTGGTGGGAAAGTAATTGGTTTTTATTTCTTATTATGTAAATACCTGTATCTTGGCATTGCCCTAAAGGATTTGATTTATATTTTGCAGGTTTTGAATTAACATGCCCTGGAAAGCAAGCAGTTAGATGGAGGCTACATTTATACTGTTGTGATGACCACCACTATCAAAGATGTTCTGAGGATTTGTCTGAGCTGGAATGTAGCCTTGATTCCATTCTTTCATAGAAACTGTACTAAATTTATCTAAAACAAATGAAACAGATCTAGAGTACTGTAATTCAAGCCAAATGCATATTATACCAGCATCTAACAGCTGTTGGAAAACATGAACAACTCTATATTAGAAATCAAATTTGGCCCTAAGGTGTGACCCTGTGGTGCAATCTGGTGGCTTGAAAAATTAATCTGAAAGGAACTGAAACATGTGCCATTCCAACTAGCAAAGACATGTGTTAGACCTGTTCCATGGGATACAATTTAAGAAATTCCCCTTTGCAGAAAACATTATCAGAGGCTTTAAGATACTATATGTTTAATATATAGGTATGGTAGAATATCAGATAGTGAGGAATTTGTAGGTCCTGTTATTTTGCTATGTACCTGTGTGAGGACAAGACAACAATCTCAGAAAGGTAATTTATGACAATTCCCATTATGTCCTGGTGAGCAAGCATTACTGTAGAACTCAGAACTGTTCTGAATAAAAATATCAGCTTTCAATATCCATGAAAAGGTGACTTGTAAGCTTCATGTCAGGCTCCAGAATGGTAAAGAGTGGTTGTGATCAAAGAGCACAGAAGCCCTCAATATTT
This sequence comes from Hydrophis major, assembly GCA_033807585.1. Lineage (NCBI taxonomy): Eukaryota > Metazoa > Chordata > Lepidosauria > Squamata > Elapidae > Hydrophis > Hydrophis major. Next base: position 90,549,992 of record CM066328.1, on the reverse strand, counting down.
TACAGCTAAGACAAGGTGGTGGTGGCCTGACTTGCCAGAGCCCACTACAACGCATAGAACAGGCTTAGAGAATTGAGGGTGTGGCTGGGCAGTTTGTGTCCTCTATTGCTGAAGGAGGGCAAGAAGGATTGGATATGGCCATGGCCAGGAAAAGTTCTGCACTCAGCCCAATTATCCTGATTAAAAAGAGGAACTTTATGAAAGGACCCAATCGTGCCCAGAGAAGTCATTAACAGAAGCAGAACAAATTATCATACAAGATGGACTTTATCCATGCGGCTTCTGAGAAGTGAGTGAAGTCTGAATTGGACTTTTTACAACTGGTACCAACACAAGCCAGCACTGAAAATAGTATTATGCTGAATTCCCTCCTCTATCCATCATATCACTAAATGTCTCCTTTATTACCAGCCATAGGAAAATCACATGGATTTAAACCAAGTCCTGGTTTAAACCATGTTTGGCAACTTTGTGAAGGTTGAAGGACAGATATTGATGATGGCATGCAGGTGCCCCTGACCAACTATCCTATAGTATAACTGTTTAACAGCTGGACATTGCTATGAGAAATCATCTCATTATTGAAATATGTCTATTTTTACCAGGCTAGAAATGAAATTATTCTGAATTTTGGTAGTGATGCATTAGGAACCCATCTTATAGCCATGGTATTTTATAAAGATGACTCTGTCTTCAGAGTGACACATATACACCTGCAATAAATCCTGGTTTCAAGGCTAAAAGGCAAATGACTGGTAGTTGTAAATGGGATCTGCAGCTGTTTGCATAGCAATATATTTCTTTTTCAAGATAGACTACTGAATAATGGGGTTGATGTGAAAGTCAAACTGACATGGATATGAAATGAATTTTCTATATAAAGCTTCTTTTAAAAGCCACCTAGAAGCCACAAATGGTCCAAAAGGCAGCAGAGCAGATAGTTAGGAAGATATCTTGTTACACCCATGTGCATCTCTATTTTGCTAGCAGCATTGGCTCTCAATAAGCTTCCAGATGAATTTCAAGGTGTTGATTAGCTACAAAGTTCTACAGGGCACACAACTGCTTTATTTGCAGGATGTATCCATCACACACATACTCCATTTGAAAAGGCACATTCTGGGTCTTTCTTCTTTAAAACAATGTCATCTTATTGGATCCAGCTATAGGCAGATGGTTAAAACCTAGCTATTTCCGGAGCCTTTGGATGAGAATAAACAAGAGTCCTTTTTAGAAGAGGCAGTTTATATCAATTGCTTTTGCTATTTATTGTCTACTTAGTTTTAATAATACAAGTTGCATTTTGTATTTGTTGGTTTTGACTCAGTCATATTCTCTGAGTTGGACTCAATATATATGCAAAAAAATAAATTCAACACATGTCTCAGATAAAAACAGGAGGCTAGTGGATACTTTGACTTGAACAAGGTGGAACAAGATAAACATCAATGCATTCAGGATTTAAAATTACTAGCTGGAGTCCAGCGCTAGGACGGCTTGGTAACCAAAAATTGGAAATGAAGGAATGGGGGAGGGCTAAAGAAACAATGCCAATTCATGTGGCCTGTGTTCCCTACGAGTGGCTTGCCTTCTGCCTCTCATCATATTTTTGAAAATAGCGTGCTTTCTTTTTTTTTTTTTTTTTCAAAAGGCCACGCCTCACAAATTTCTCTAAAACAACATTCCCTTTTATGGCACACCTTGTTCCAATCAATGCCTTCTCTTTATTACCGTGTCTACACAAATTAGTTTATTGTATTGTTGTGCAGCTTGAATGCAAAATAAATATTAACTTAGCCTTGAATTGTAGGGCAAAACTGAGAAGTAGAGTTTTCTTAGTGGGCACATTTTAACTTTATTTAGCAAGTCTAAAATACTTGGGTAGGTTTCCCAAATTATAGACTGACTGTATCTGTGCCTGGTCAATCAGGGTCTCCTTTTTCTTGTTCAAAATTGGGTATAAATGAGTGAAATTGTAAGTTGGCAATACATAACAAAGAGAGGTTTGTTCAAATTCAATTTAATGAAATTGTAATATATGATTTGGCTTGTAAGATACAGACATTTAGCATTTGTTCTAGCACAGGGATATCAAACTTGCAACCCACAGGCCGGCTGCATCAGGTGCTGGCCATGCCCATCCCTGTTTACTGAAAGTGGAGGGAAGTCACAATACATCACATGATGACAACATGACCCTGCAAGTTTGACACCTCTGTTCTATCACCTTCCCTCCAAAAAAAGAGGATATTGTAGGCTCAAGGAGGTCAGGAGCTTCTTCTGAACTGTGAACTGCTTCAAGGAACATCAGTCACTAACTTAGCATTTGATTCATGTCCTTAGATGATGTTCCCAGCATAACTCTGATTCTTGAGGTAGTCTTTTTTCATTCTAGTATGGGTGTGCAAAATTTCATAGGTTTATTCAAGCATGAAGTTCTTTATATTGCATAGATGGGACAACCATGGGAAAAAAAACACCCGTTCAATAAAAAGCTGTAGAGGTGCCACTAATGACAGCAAGGCCATCCAGAAAATAATTAAAACTTTCTCACAGTCCTTGTAATGCATGCAAAACATTCAGATTCTTGCTATATGCTACATCTATCAACTATTGTATAGAAGATGTGGAACACCTTTCTGAACCTGGTGATAGCTGTCTAAAGTGGTAATGTGATTGCCTTTCTCTTTAAACATATGAAGCAATACTAAGCCATGCAGAAAGATGCCATAGTAACATACCGAAAGGCTCAATAGATCTAATCTCAAGTCTCCTCAGCAACATCACTCTTTATATCTGTGAGAAACTTGTATTGTGTCCTTGCCATCACATATACCCTTAAACAATTACAAGACTCTTTCAGTATCTCTACAACTTGTCTACAGTAATAAGCAGCTTCAAATTCGTACTAGTTGAAGTTATCTAGTGTTAATAGCCTACCACTTCAGAAAACCCTCTCTCGTATCAGGCATCATGTTTCAAGACTGATATCTTATATTAAGGAGAGGTCCTGTGTAATCACAAACTATAGTAATATAATGCATATAGCAGTTTACCACTTCATGTCAAAGTTCAACCTAGAATTTCACAGTTCAGATATTTCAGAAGTAAGTGTTTATTATATCCCTTGAAGTTGTGAGCAATGGAGTTTTGAGTGATGAATCATTATATATATATAAAATCTCTCTTTCACCATATTTCTATTGAATCACTCATAGTTGTCCACTTTCCTCAGCATATCCATGGCATAGACATAACTTAATTTTGCCAACTGTTGTTTCCTAACAACATTTAAAATCCAAAGCAACAGATCTCATACCTACTTTTGATTGAGACAATGGAGTTAGAACATGTATTATTATTTACATTAGAAAATGTAAATAAGCTCCCATTCTCTCAAATTTTTATAGCACTGCCCCAATTTCCTTTTTTGACATTTTTTTTGGGGGGGGAGTCTAAAAAGTAAAGCCTGTCTACATCACATCAGGCCTTTTCCTTATAATTTCTTCTTCTTTTGCCAATTGTGTGTTCGGAGGAAGGACTTATAACAGCAAACAATTTGTGCATCTTATGACACTTTTGCTTCAAACATACACTGCAGCCAAGAGTGGATTTATGATGACAGAATTAATAGAAATTAGGTTGGTCCTGGAAGCTGTTAATATTTTTGATTCCACAGAAATTATTGTTATTAACTACACAAACAATAGTTCTTATATATAAACTAAATTATATTTTATTTGTGATTTAAAAAGGCCTCACATCTCCTGCCTTTGATGGTTACACCAAGATGTTCTTCAATGACCTGTACCAGTCAATAATCTTTTCTATGAAAATGCTCATCCTGTAATGGGGATTTCTGGCTTTAGTGCTGATTTTGCTAATAACCAGCTGTCAAACCAATACAACATGCAACCTGCAAAACATTAGAACTCATTACTTACATTGAAATCAAGCAGATGGAATATATTTTGTGTGCAGAATTTAGCTGAAGATTTCAGTGCTTACCTTTCTAAGACTACCTCTCCCTATTTTCAGTGTTGACCACCTATTGTAAATCACTATCCCACAACACTTCTGCACTGCTTGAAACCATGCTGTCAACATGGTTCAGAATTCATCAGCATTTAAATCATCCCTTTGCATCCTAATGAAAGAAGAAGATGGTTCAACTGCTACTCATCCATCTTCAATTGTATAAAATAGTTTGGTTTAATATCCTTAGAAACAATATTCGAATGAATCCATATCGGACTCATTGGAAGCTTCATATTGTAATGAAGCTTAATTTTGCAGCAACTAAGATCGTTGGCCATGTGAATGGAAAGAAAGCGAGGGAAAGGATTGAAGTCTGGGAAATGGGCCCCTTGTCAGTGAACAGGATGCTGATTTATCATCAGCCTATCAAGTACTTAGGAGCTGAGGAAACATTTGTCAGCCCAAAAAAACAACAGACCAAACATCAGCCATCAACACACCAATCAGCCAATAGGAAGGCATCACATAAGCATGATTCACAGAACTGCCCAAAGCACGTATTCCAGTAGAGAGAAGTTTCCTGAAGATGGGCTCCAGCATTAGTCCAAAAGCTCAGAAAAAGTCCTGGTGACTGCCCCAGATCTTGCATGATACTATATCTCGTTATGATTCACATTTATGGAATGTGTGAATGAGTGATTGCAAGCAAGGATTAGGTATCCATGTCATTTGTAGTATTCCGTAGCGCCATATTTCCTAAAGGTCTCCTTCATGTCCTTTCCAGGAATCTTCTCTCCATCAGGTTCTGTATGTTCAATGAATTTGAATCTTCTCTTGCATGAAATTATTTATATTCTTTATGAGTACCATTACTGGCATAGACCCCCCTCCTTGCTGCTTATACCGCTGAATAATCTCAAAAGAGGAGCCAGGAAAAAAGTATCTCCTCCATAAACGAAACAATAAGGTGTAATTTACAGAAACCCATCCCAGATCCGTTATTGCCCAGGTCAATAAGGACTGTGCTAAGTGTTGGGATTCCTAGACAGGTGGTGACAGATGGGCTACAGGACACAGGATTGATGGCTGAGCAACCAGGGCCAAAAGCTACAGAACTAGCAGGAAAAAAGTTGCTTACAAACAATGGCATGACAAAGTTCCACTTGCCTGCAAGCAAACACTGGTGATACATATAGAAAACAAAATAATAGAAAATGAAGAAATTGAAGTGGTCTGGGACTTTAGAATTCAAACAGACAAGCATCTGTCACACAAATACCCTGGTTATAACCATTGTTGATAAGAAACACAAAAATGGTCTGGATAGTGAATGTTTTAGTAGCTAGAGACAGCAGAATAGAAGAGAAAGAACTGAAAAAATCACATAATATAAAGACCTGCAAATAATAGTAAAATTACTGTGGCAAAAGAAAGCAAATAGTAATTTGTGCCTTGGGTGCAATGCCAAAACATCTGGAGCACCACTTGAACATCATCAGTGTTGACAAATTCACCATCAGTCAATTGCAAAAGACAGCTTTCCTTGGAATAGCTTTACATCCTTTGATGCCTTAAAGCAACAACAATTGCTTTAAGGCACCTTGGTTTTAGACTCAAAGGGCATCTGTGATTATTTTTGTTTGTATTTTGCACTGTTTTATATTGATTCTTTATTAAATGATGATAATGCATTATTTGTCAACCACCTATAGTTACTTGTTTAAGATGGACGGTCATACACATTTTCCAAACATTTTCCACAATGTAAACATTGTAGGCATTGGCAGTACTGCAAAGATTTGATCTAAATCTAAAAAAACAAAGAAATGAGATTACAAGAGCACTTAGACATATATACTGCTTTTTTTTTTTTTTTAAAGAATTTTATTGATTTTCTACAAACAAACAAGACAAACAAAACATTAAAACATCAATTCTCATATGTACATCCAGCGTATTGGTTGGTTCATCAGTTTTGTGCATTCATTTTGTAGTCTCAATAACAATTATGTTACATAACAACTCATATTGTCAATCCAAACTTATATATCCTAATATCGCTATTAAAAAAAAAAACTTTTGACTATACTTTTAATTATTCATGCTTTATGAGATAACAATATTTTAAACAGTTTATTCTTTAACAAATCATATATTCATTCCAAATCAATCCTAAAAACACTTTATAAATATAGTGTCAAATAATAAAGACAAGAAAAAAAATAAAGATATTCCTTACTGTCTAACATTCTAAATATTCTATTATCGTATTCTATCATCTAGCCATTGATAAAAAAAGATCCCAAATTTCATAAAATTGTTTATCCTCTTGCTCTCTAATTTCAAATGTCAATCTACTCATCTCAGCACATTCCAGTATTTTCTTAATAATTTCTTCCTGTAATGGTATTTTCTCATTCTTCCAGTTTTTAGCAAATACAATCCTAGCTGCTGTTAATACATTTACAATCAGGTATTTCAAATCTTTACTATATGTATCAGGTAAAATTCCCAATAAAAATATCTCTGGTTTCAAGTCTATGTGTTTCTTTGTCATTTTTTCCAACCACATGCGAATTTTAGTCCAATATTTTCTGGCGTCCTCACAAGTCCACCACATATGGTAATACGAGCCAGGTATCTGATGACATTTCCAGCATTTTTCAGATTTGTTCTTAAACATTCTTGCTATTCTTGTCGGGGGAAAGTGCCACCTTTAAAACATCTTATACAAGTTTTCTTTACATGCTGTTGACATTGTCATTTTATAATTTTGAGACCACAATTTTTGCCATTTCTCTAAATCAATCCCATATCCAAAATTCTTCCCCCAAACAATAATTGTTTCTTTAACTTGTTCTTCCTCTAATTTAATTCCCAGTAAATAACCATTTAATTTTTTAATCACCTTCTCATCAGTACCCATCAAGATCTTATCTAAGTCAGTCTGTTTATCATAGAATCCCTCTGTTTTAAAATCTTCATCATACCTTGAATGTATTTGCGCATATGAAAACCAATTCATCCTTATACCTTGTTCCTCTAAGTTTTGAATCGATTTAAGTTCACCCTTTTCATCCAATAGTTCCCCATATCTAACTGTTTGTTCCTTCTTATAAATTATAGGATAGGAAAATGCTTCAATAGTCGATAACCAAACTGGGATTTTCAAATAACATTGTCTTTTTATTTTCTCCCAGTTTAACCACAAAGACTCCCGTATATAATGCCTTCTAAAATAACCCTGTGTTTTAATTCCCTTGTACCATAAAAAAGCATGCCAGCCCAACAGCAAATCATGACCTTCTAGTGTCAACAATCTAGCCTTTCTTAATGTTATCCATTCTTTGACCCACTTCAGACTTGCAGCTTGATAATACAATTCCCAATTAGGCAGGCCAAAACCTCGTCTAATTTTTGCGTCTTGCAAAAGCTTTAGTTTTATTCTTGCTTTTTACCTTGCCATATAAACTTCAACATGATTTTATTTAAATCTTCAAAATAGTATTTTCCAAGCCTAATTGGTATTGTTTGAAACAGAAATAGAATTCTGGATAAAATATTCATCTTAATTGTTGAAATTCTCCCTATTGATGACAATTGCAAGTTTTCCCATTTCTTCAAGTCTGTAGCTATCTTTTGTTTAAATTTAATATAATTATTCTCTTTTAATATGCTACATCTTGCTGCCAAATATATCCCCAGATACTTTACCTTATTCGTAACTTGGATTTTCAAAAGGTATGCCAATTCTTCTCTTTGTCTCAGTGGCATGTTTTTTATCAAAATCTTTGTTTTATCTTTATTTATTTTCAAACCAGCCATCTCACCATATGTCTCTATCTTTTCCAATAACTTTGGAGCTGTTTCTAATGGATCTTCCAGAATAAAAGCTAAGTCATCAGCAAAAGCTTGTAGTTTAAATTCTTCCTTTTTAATTTTCATTCCTTTTATGCTTTTATCATCCCTAATATTTCTATTCAACACTTCCAAAGTCAACACAAATAGCAAAGGAGATAGGGGACATCCTTGTCTTGTGCCTTTTCTTGTATTAATAAAATCTGTAAGTTCTCCCTCCATCATTACCTTTGCTGTCTGTTTATTGTATATGGCTTCTATTGCTTGAATAAATTTTCTGGCAAAACCCATCTGTTCCAATAGTAATAACATAAATCTCCAGTTCACGTTATCAAATGCCTTTTGAGCATCTAGGAATATCAAAGCCATTTGCTTTTCAGGATGAGCCTCATAGTATTCCAAAGTATCCAGGATTACTCTCATATTGTCTCTGATTTGTCTCTTTGGCAGAAATCCATTTTGATCTGGGTGGATAAAATTATTTAAATATTTTTTAAGTCTTTCTGCTAAAATTGAAGCAAAAATTTTATAGTCTGCATTCAATAAAGAAATAGGTCTATAGTTCTTAATTTGCAGCCTCTTCTTTTGGAATAAGTGTAATATAAGCCTCTGACTATGTTTTGGGTATCATCTTCTTTGACATAACTTCATTCATAACTTCTAATAATGGGATGCTCAATGATTCTTGAAATGTTTTATAGAATTCTGCCAGAAACCCATCTGGACCTGGTGCTTTCCCATTGTTTTGTCTCTTAAATGCTTCATTTAATTCCATCATTGTTATATTGCTTTCTAACATTTCTTCAGTCTCTTTAGGTATCTTCGGTAAGTTAGCATTCTGTAGATACTGTTTAACTTTTCCCTCATCAATATTCTCTTGTTTATATAGTTGCCTGTAAACAAAGAAAGGAGAAGATTGGAAATATTGACAGTGGATTAACAGTGGTTGAACAAGAAAAAAGTGGGATGTTGAGGTGGGAGAAGGAAAGGTCAGAATTTTATCTCAGATTTCAAAATATAGAAGAAGAAAAAGGACAAAATTTGGCTGCGATAATGATAGAAATTTTGGCGGATGCTTTGGAAATTACAGAGGAAAAGATGATGGATGGAGTAAATGAGGTATATCAAGTTTATACAAGATATGCGATGAGAAATAAATTACCAAAGGAAGTCCATATTAGATTTACCAAAAAAATCCATTAAAACACAAATACTACAAGTGGTAAGAGAGAAGACATTGAAATACAAAGGCAAAGAGATTGTGGTTTTGAAACAAATACCTAGAAGAGTTAGAGAGATGAGAAGAGGATATCGATTTCTGACCAAAATGCTACTGGAAAACGAAGTGAATTATAGATGGCTGATTCCAGAAGGATTAATGTTTACATGGCAAGAGCAAACATAGAATTGACTCAATTGAGAAAGCAGAACGTTTCCATGCAGAATTTTTTGGAAGAAGAGAAGAGGAGGCAGAGAAAGAGGTCTCATTAATTGAGTTTCAAGAGGAACAACTGGTGACTAAAAAAGAGAAAGGAGCTGTAGGTGGACAGGTGGCTAGTAAAGAACAGCGTGAAGTGAGATCCACGAGAGCTGTTAGACCTAAATATAAAGCATAATCATGGAAGAAAAAAAACTGATTACAATGAATACAAATGTACTCAATTCAGCTGTTAAAAGAAGGAAAACCTTTCATAAATTAGAGAAACTAAAATTCGACATAATTTGTCTACAAGAAGTTCATATTAAAAAACAACATGAACAATTGTTAGTACAGCCAAAACTAGGGAAAATATTTACTTCTTTGACTCAATGTAAGAAAAGAGGAGTGTTTCTATACATTAAAGAGGCTATCCCAGCAAAACTGATCTATACGGATGAAGAGGAAGAGTATTAATGGTGGAAATAATGGACAATAATATAAAAATACTCTTGATTGCAATTTATGCTCTGAATGATAAACAAGAAGAGTTTTATAAAAAAAAAAAACCACATGAAAATAATTGGACTGGACCATGTTAATATAATTATGATGGGAGACTTTAATGGAATTGTGGACAATAAACTGGACTATATAGCAATAACAACAAAGCAAAATAGAAAGACTCTCCCCAAATCTTTTTTTAAAATGACAGACGAATTAACTTTAAAAGATATTTGGAGAGAAAGAAATGTTAAAGCTAAACAATATACTTTTTATTCAAATAGACATTTATTATGGTCCAGATTAGATATGATTTGGATCTCAACAGAATTAATATCCAATATTCAAGAAACAAATATCGAAACAAGTGTTAAGCCTGGGTTCCCCAAGCAGGGTTAAGGAGACAAGCTAAATAGAATGTGCAGCATTAGTCAGATAGGCATACAGATAAATGTGTGAGATATGTTTGTATGTTTGTTAACATATAGTAAAAATAACAGATACGCTTGTGCTATCAAAATATAGTTTATTCTATTTAGAGTTTATAGCATAGTCAAAATAACAGTCCATTAGTCATGTATCATTTTAGTCAGTCCATTCAAGGATATTCAATTAGCAAAGTCCATGTAGAATATCCAACGTCAGTTCACTTACAATAAATCAGTCTTTTCTCACAGTTGATAAATCAACAGTTCTTTATCTCTCCCGTTCCAGTAGGGAAAAATGCAGTCTTCAATTCATCAAGTAATTAGGGATCATAAAGCCAGAGAGAGCAAGCTGCCGTGCCTTGCTTCTTTTATGGTGCTTTTACAACTACTCCCTTAATTACATTCTTACAGTTTGTTACAGACACTTTAACTAACAAACCATGATAACATATTTATTATTTTACCTAAACCAGTTAGGGTAAACAATGTTATCCCTAACAACAAGCACTTGGGCAGATCATAGCCCAATGACAATTAAATGGAAGGGACAAAAAAAAAAAAACAAGATGGACATTAAATAATACTATCTTAAAGGAAAAAGATTTTATACAACGGATGGAGAAGGAACTGGCTTTTTCTTTAGAGAAAATAAAAAAGAAGATACTTCAATGCAGAATGTTTGGGATACAATCAAGGCATATGCTGGAGGTTTGATAATAGATTACACAAGAAAAAATAATGTTAGGAAAAGGCAAACTTCTAAGGCCTTGGAAGATGAGTATAAAAGACTTGGAAAAAGAATTACAGAAAATGCCACAGAAAAAAAGATATTAAATTGAAGCTGGATGTAATTAAACATAAAATGGAATTAATAGAGAAAGAAGAACTGGCACAGAAAATTAGAAATTGTAAACAGAATTATTTTGAAGATGCAATTAAACCAGGCAGATGGCTAGCATATAAATTGAGAAAGGAGAAGGAATCAAGAAAAATATTGAAGCTAATAGATGATCAAGGCCAAATTTGTTATGGTAATAAGCAGAAAAAGGAAATTATTCGACATATATACTGCTTTACAGTGCTTTTATAGCCGTCTCTAAGCAGTTTACAGAGTCAGCATATTACCCCCAACAATCTGGGCCCTCATTTTACCCATCTCAAAAGGATGGAAGGCTGAGTCAACCTTCAGCCTGGTGGGATTTGAATTGCCAAATTGCAACAGCCAGCTATCAGCACAAGTAGCCAATAGTACTGCACTCTAACAACTGAGCCACTGAGGCTCTTATAGATGTAACAGATAGATAGATAGATAGATAGATAGATAGATAGATAGATAGATAAATAGATAGATAGATAGATAGATAGATAGATAGATAGATAGATAGATAGATAGATAGATAGATAGATAGATGGATGGATGGATGGATGGATGGATGGATGGATGGATGGATGGATGGATGGATGGATGGATGGATGGATGGATGGATGGATGGATAGATATAACAAAGGACCAAGTTGCTGCAGGAATATTTGAATGGAACCTAAAAATTCTACTAATATTTATTTAAGTAAAAAATGTATTACTTTCATACACTATAGGTGTCTGATAATTTATACTGTTGGGGAGGGTGGGGGAGACACTACAGCAATACTATTTTCTTTCCCCCAAAATAGTAATAAAATCTTCTTACCTTCTTATCTTAATTTAGTCCAGAGGTTCCTAAACTTTCTTGGCTATTCCTTTCACAATGTTGCCAACTTGCCAGCCTTTTTAGAGTAACAGACAATTCAGCCCCAATGTCTGACATTACTAAAAGTAGATTAATGCCCTTTTAAATGTGATACATGAAAGTTGCCATTTCAACAGATGTGTTCTGTGTGAAATATAATTTATCCAGCTTGGTGGAAATATTTATGATGAACCAAAGAGCTTCCTGTTCAGAAAGTCTACTGCAAATCTACTGCAAAACCTGTTAATGAACTCTCTTTCAATGCAGCCATTAAACTATCCTTCTGAATCACATAGACCAGGGGTGTCAAACTCAAGGCCCATGGGCTAAATCTGGCCTGCAATGTGGTCAGATCTGGCCTGCAGGGCCATCCTAATCTACTCTGTGCAAAGAGGAAGGATAGGGCCAGCGTGGCTTCAGCCTGGTATACTCAATCTGAAGATGAATGATCGGGCCAGCCTGGCTTTGGCCCAGTCTACCCAATGCAAAGAGGAAAGATTGGGCCAGCCTGACTGGCCCCTGAGGTCAACCACAGCCTGATGAGGTCCTCTCAATAACACCCCTGGCGAAGACAATCCATGATGAAATTATGAAGGATTTTTTTTTAATCATATAGGTTTTCAGAATCAGCATCATTTGAACATCTTGAAATCTCACTGTTTTTTATGCAGAGTCTGAATCTGAGGAGGAAGACAAACAGCTCACAGGGAGTGGGAGTGTGGCTCCATTGGCTGTAGAGGAGGCTGGGGAAAGCAAAGTTCAGCTGGGCAGAGCAGGGAAGAGGTAGATCAAGGGAGAGAGAGTTCAGAGGAAGACCCAGGCCCGCCCCTCTTCATCGTAGGACATGCAGGGAGAAGAGAGCAACATGTGTTGCGTGGCTTACAGGGGATGAAAGGGCCTTGATTCCCTTCATTAGCCACACCTGGGAATGAAAGTTTAAAAGAACTGAATGCTGACTGTGGCAAATAGACACATAGCAAAAATAAAATTAGGATTTTGGAATTAGAATTAGTACTGTTTTTCTCAATAGTTACCATTGCTTTGTTCTTGAACCTACAGCAACAAGGCATTATGATTCCACCCTATGCATTTTCCTCAAATAAATTATATTTTCTCCTAGCCTTTTGTTTTGGATATTCAGAGGCCAATTTTACACCAAACAAATCAGCTTCCCTACTGGTTGGGTGGGGTGGGTGGGGGGAAGTCCCTGCTTCTGCCCAGGTGGATCAAGACTTCCCTTTTACTTAGTGACAAGTGTTTACAGAGTTTGCTCTACACATGCCTAGATTAGTTACTATGGGTATGGCCAGACACAGGTCAGATTTATGTTTGCAGGACATCCTTTACCCATGTTTTAAATATTGTGAGGAAATATCTTTGCTCAGGTGCAGACTAATTAAACCTTTGCACATAGGAATTTCACATTCTGCTAGCTTTTATTTCCCTCCAGAAAGGCTCTAAAATGGGTTTGCTCACCATATTTGTTCATTGCTTATGAAAGGGTTGGAGGGTGTGTGTGTGTGTGTGTGTTTCCAGTTAAACAAAAAGATGTTTATGTGTTTAGTTATCAGAAACAAAATACATAAATAGGCTGCAAGGTGCTGATTTAAAAAAAAAAACTCAACAAAAATACAATTTTACTGAAGCGGTGTTTCAAAAGTAGTGAAAACAGGTTTTTTTTTTTCATAGCAAGTTTTCTATTCAGACAAAACTGAGGAATGCTGGCAAATGGTGAAGGTGATTATGTTACTCATTGACTTTAGGAGTGGCAAGCAATCTTTTCTGTTGGAATTAGGTAACACTTCAGAGTTTGTGATCTTGATGGAGTTTTGATTGTGTTTTTTATTATATCATTAATTAAAACTACTGATCAGCCCCCATTATAAGATAATATTACTTATAACTCCTTATGTGACTGACTTTCAGCTGTTAACTCAAGAATTGGGCTGGAAAGAATAAGCTTAATCAACCATTTTAAAGGAAATGTCTCTGATGAAGTAGAAGATGAGACTCTTCTTGCATTTATGACATTCTGTGTGGGCATGAATAGGAGACCTCCAGAACTGTACTAGAGTTCAGATAAGAAAAGGAAATGGTATTTCCCTTTTTTTGTTCCTTCCTCTCCTTGTGCATCTGTTTATCAGAGATTTTGGATGTTGAACCTGTGCAATTGGTTGAGCCATTATTGGCTAAAGAGAAATGTTGAGATGGAGCATGGTAATTTTGCTTATCTATCAAAAGCTACTTCTGGATTATTTTGTGCTAATTCTTACTCTGAAACACTGTTACCTATCTGACCTCTTTAAAAGAAAAAAAAAGTGTTCAAGAAAGGTAAATTCATATCCTTCCTTAAGCTATGCTTTATTATCTCTGATCCCACTGCAATTTTTTGCTTCTTGCAGCTCTTAAAATCTTTCTACTTGCTGGATTAAATACATATTTTCTGTACTTTACCTATTTTCTTCTTGCACAACAGCTAGGACCAAATACTAAAGTGCAACCTAGTATTTATGCATTTGTGACCTTGAGCCAATATTTATGGGTCACATTAACTTTGCAGTATGGAGAAACATACCCAAGGGCTTCTACAGACATCATCACAAGCATTTCACTAGGGACTCACTTAATTCTTCAGAGGTGAAAGGTTAGTGCATTTATTTACAATGTCAGTTTATCATCAGCAATATTTTCCAGAAACCACCTCCAATTCAATGCCTTTAGCTCACTTTTATATGATTCTGTGTTCTAAAAGGCAAATTTGCTAGCTATATAAAATGCCCTCCAGAAGTGCTGGGAGACCATGCTTGAATTGACGTTCACGCTATGAAGATTATTGAGGCCATGGCTCCCATTAGCTTGTTACTAACCCTTAGATTAATGTCACAGGCCCTTACCTCTAACTTTTGGACAAGATTACCTAAAGGAAGAATCACTTTCTTATATGCATTCCCAGGAAATTTTTTACCCAATTTGGTATTAATGATTTGTTGCTGTAGCTGTTGTTTAAAACCAAGCTCTACGGAGAGTGTCTTGAAATTATAGCCAATTGTGTAGTTTAACTGTAACAGGATTCAAGAAACAAAATGGCTATTGCCAGCATGGCAGGCTTTGCCATCCAGCTCATCCATTCATCTGATTAGCTCCTGGTTACCCTCATTCACTGCCTTACTCACTCGCTTCTTCTACATGGAGGGTGAACATCTATGGGTTGCCACTTAGAGGGAGAAGATAGGCTAACATAACACATTGCCACTACACCAGTTTAACAAGATTTGCAGTAAAAATTGATGCTTCCAACACATGACACTGAATTTTCACCAGTGCCTCCAGCAACACATATTGTCCAATAGCTGTTCCACCACTGTCTTATTAAATAATCTACACATGTACACAGTCCAGTTCTGGCCTGGTCAAACATTGGCTGCCAAGCAGATTTTCCTACCATGTCCTGCAGACCAAAATCTGCTAGATATGTTCAGTTCTCCATTGCATTGACTCATCACCCAAAGGGTGTTTGAAGTCTTTCTGATCTATTCCTAGGACCTCAGAATTTCCACAACTGACATCAACATTCTTCCCCTTTTTCATGGCTTTTGACATTGCCAAGAAAATTCTAAACCTGGAATAATGAATCAAAATAGTTAAAACATTTTCACCTGAAGCTTCCAATACAATTCATCTTTCAGACACCTTTCCCTTTACACTTCATCTTCCATCACTAAACTTCTCTCCTTGAATGATGAACCTGGATTCTCCCTTGAAAATATCTATAGAGACCTGCCATACTTCATTCAAGCACATAGTCTTTATTTTTTACCCTGAATGCACCAGTTCTTTGCAATAGTTTGCTTTAAGCACAAGGCTCCGTTTGCTAATTTCCTCTATAGGTTTATCTTCAAAACTCCTATACACCTCCCTTCAAATTAGAAGGTAGTTTTGAGGACATTATCTTCTGAAAGCCATTTCCTATAATAGTCCTTAAATATCCTAAAACATCCTCTTTTCCCCAAATAGCACTGTAAAATTTTCTTTGTCATATATAATTTCCCATTCTGTCTATGTTTATAAACCTTTCAAAACAGATGTTGCCTATACAGATTGCAAGAATAATCAGCTTTCTTTGCTGAACACTTTTTTTTTTTTGGTCAAAATACTGTGTGATATGTTGTGATAGATTTTGATTCCGCAGATTTGTAAATCTGCTTCAGCTACTTCCTTGTTCAGCTTTTGTTAAAATATGCTACCTATAATGGAAGATGTTTTCTATATTATGCTATTATCCTGAAACTGAAACATTATCCACTGAGGAGAAACACACCACTGATCCCATTTGGACTATTTCATTTGAGTTGCTGCATATTCAAATCTTGCATCTCTGATTGCTGGTTTATCTGTACCCTTTTCCTTCCTGACTCTTGAGTTCACGGCTCAGTGTTCACCATTAGATACTGTGTATATACAAGACCTTCTTTTGAATTTTGCTGGGACATGCCGAGTTTTAAAATGTTGAGTTTACTGAGTAAATGAGCTTATTTTTATGTTTCCCAATATTTCTGAATTAGATAGAATTGTGTCTGCCATCTGTCCCTTAAAATAATAGAATCATAGAACAGGCAATTTAGATCTCTAGGTACGGTCTGACCAAAGCAGGATAAAGTGAAAACTATTGTTTCCTATGGACTAGAAAAGTTATTTCTAAAGTTGTTACTTACTTTATATTTGCCTTTTTTGCAGCAATATCACATGCTGGCTCAATCATGTAGTATTCCAAGAATGGTGAAGGGGTTGGACTAGTAAGTGGAAGACTTTGAATTCTAGTTTTCTTTTATTAGAAAAGCCAGCTGAGCAGAAGTGGTATTCAGCAGGTTCTGACTAGTTCTGGAAAACTGGTAGCGGAAATTTTGAGTAGTTTGGAGATAGATAGATATATTGGTAGACAGATAGAAAAATAGGTAGGTAGATAGGCAGGCAGGCAGAACTTTTGGATGAATGTATGGATAGGTAGGTAGGCAGGCAGGCAAGAAGACAAGCAGGCAGGAAGATAGATATACAGAACTTTTGGATGGATGGATGGATGGATGGATGGATGGATGGATGGATAGGTAGGTAGGTAGGTAGGAAGATGGGTAGATAGGTAAGTAGGTAGGTAGGTAGGTGGGTAGATGTAGATATAGATATAGATAGATGAAAGATGATAGATGATAGATGATAGATGATAGATGATAGATGATAGATGAAGAGAGAGAGAGAGAGAGCTAGCTAGGTAGATAGATAGGTAGGTAGGTAGGTAGATAGGTAGGTAGGTAGATGATAGATAGATGATAGACAAATAGATAGATAAACTGGGTAGGTAGATAGATAGATAGAAAGTAGGTAGGTATATAGATTGGTAGATAGCTAACTAGGTAGATAAGTAGGTAGGTAGATAGATGATAGATAGATAGATAGTGTTAAGCCTGGGTTCCCCAACCAGGGTTAAGGAGACAAGCTAAACAGAATGTGCAGCGTTAGTCAGATAGGCACACAGATAAATGAGTGAGATAAGTTTGTATGTTTGTTAACATACAGTAAAAATAACAGATACGCTTGTGCTATCAAAAATATAGTTTATTCCATTTAGAGTTTATAGCATAGTCAAAATAACAGTCCATTAGTCATGTATCATTTAGTCAGTCCATTCAAGGATATTCAGTTAGCAAAAGTCCGTGTAGAATATCCAATGTCAGTTCACTTACAAATCAGTCCTTTGTCTCTCCTTTTCACTAGGGGAAAAACGCAGTCTTCAGTCTATCCAGTAATGAGGGATCATCAAGCCAGAGAGAGCAAGCTGACGTTCCTTGCTTCTTTTATGGTGCTTTTTACAACCACTCCCTTAATTACATTCCTATATTTAAAGTTGCAGACACTTTAACTTATAAACCATGATAACATATTTATTATTTTACCTAAACCAGTTAGGGTAAACAATGTTATCCCTAACATTCTCCCCTTTTAGGTAAATATAATAATATAACTATTTACATCTTTAAATCATATTTGTTACAACTCTCTTTAAACTTAATTACTCCTTGAGCTTTTGTAAATTGGTCTGCAATGTTTTCTTCTTTCATGCAGTATTCGAATTTAATTAGCCCATTCTTTACAGATTCTCTAACATTTAAGTATCTTAAATCAGTATGCTTTGATCTAGTTTTTACAGCAATACTAGTAGCTAACTTTATGGCTGCTTGGATGTCCTCGTACACAACAATGGAATCTTTAACAGTTACATCCATGTCTAATAATAACTGTTTGTACAAAATTAAGTCAGTCTATAGTAATGACAGACATGAAAATTCCGCTTCCATCGTGGACAAGCTAATATGCTGTTGCCTGATTGACCTCCACCCTATTAGTGTCTTACCAAATAATATAGCCATCCAGATGTTGATTTTCTAGTGTTTATGTCAGTTGCAAAATTTGCATCTGCATAGGCACTAAGACTCAAATCACCCTTTGGTTCTATATACAATGCATGGTTCATTGTTCCTTTAAGATATCTTAAAATTCTCTTTAATGATTGCCAATGACATTGATGTGGATCTGAATTAAAACGTGCCAGCTGATTAACATTATAAGCTATATCTGGCCTAGACCAATTGCTTATATATGATAAGCTACCAATCAAAGATTGATATATAGACTTATCAAATTTGGGACTTTGATCATCAGTTTGGCAAACTTCCTGACTCATTGGTGTCTTTGCCGGTTTACAAAGTTCCATTTTATATGTTTTAATTAATTGGCAAATTTTATCTTCTTGAGATATCTTAAATCCATTTTTTGTTTTGTTAATTGTCAATCCTAGATACTTTTTAATTTCACCTAAATGCTTTATTTTTATCTTTTTGGCTAATAATGATATAATCTCATTAGCTTCATTATTAGTCTTAGTTATCAAAGCAATATCATCTGTAAATAATAACAATAATGACACCGTTCCATTATTTTCTCTTTTAAACACACATGGATCTGCTAAACCAGATTTAAAACCTATATTGTTTAACTCTTTCACAATATATTGGTTCCACTCAAAGCCAGATTGTTTCAACCCTTAAAGACTCTTTTTGAGTTTCCAACAATCATTTCTATTTACTTTATTGTCTTTTATAATAATTGGCTTTTTCAAATATACAGTGTGCTGCAATGGTGCATGCAAATAAGCAGTTTCTACATCTAAATGATTAATGACATAGTTTTTCTTAGCTGCCCACACTAATGCTGCTCTTAAAGATGTTGCTTTAAGACTTGGTGCAAAAACTTCATCGTAATCAGATGCAGTTTGATTAAATCCTTGAGCTACCAACCTAGCTTTATGGGTAACAGTCCCATCATTTCCAGTTTTTACTTTAAATATCCATTTGCACCCAATGGATTTTTCTCCTGGAGGTAATTTGGCATCTTCATATACTTTCATTACCTTTAATGAATTTAGTTCTTTTTCCATTGCCTTTTGCCAATTCTCCTGATCCTTAGCAGGATACATCCTAAGTTCATCTACACTAGTTGGAACTTTATTTACTTGGCAAACTATACTTGCTTGATACCTATCAGGTGGCCTAGTTATACGTGTAGAACGTCTAGGTATTACAGGACTTACAGGTGGACTTTCATTTATTAACTCTTCTTTGTTATCTAACTCTTCCTGATCAACAGTTTCCTCTTGTTCTGGTCCTATTTGTTCTTCGTGGACTTCTTCTTTTATTGGACTCTTCTTATAACAATTCTGATCTTTCTGCCTTTTGTAGGGTTCAATAATTACTTCATTATTTAAATCTTGCTCTAATCTTTCCCATCCTACATGTTCTAGGAATATTGCACTAGCACTGGTGTAAACTCTAGATGTTCCTGGTTCCCAGAATCTATAAGATCTATGATTAGATTTATATCCTACAAAAAATAATCTTTTAGCTGTATGTTGTCCTTTGTGTTTGAGTTGTGTAGGGATATGCACCCATGCTGGTGCTCCAAATGTGTGCATGTAACTTAAATCAGGTTTTGTACCATGCCACAGTGTGAATGGTAATTCACTGTTGTTGAATTAACAACATTATTCAATATATGATAACCACACATTATTGCTTCTCCCCATAAATTGTCAGGTAAACCTGAATCAGACATAGTACGTGCCATTGACTGTAGTGTTTGGCCTCGTCACTCTATAAAGGCATTATGTTGTGGCCTATATGGTGCAGACATTTTATGTTGAATATCTTAAGTCTATTCTGGAATTTATTATTTGTAAATTCCACACCATTATCTGTTGTAAGAGTTACTAATTTCTTTTTAATTTTCCTTTCTGCAAATTTTATCCAATTAAAGAGATTTTGATACGTTTCAGTTTTGCTCTTCATTAAATAGCAAAACCCATATCTAGAATAATGGTCCATTATACTTAATATGTATCGAGCTCCTCCTACACTTGGTTTTTTCGGACCTATTAAATCTGCAAATACTACCTCTAAAGGCTCTTTGGCAGTAAATCCATCAACTCTATTAGCCGGTATGACCCTGCTTTTGCTTTGATTACAGGCAAAGCATTGCAAATACTTATTACAAGGTTTCAAACTTATTCCTTTAGATAGTTGAACAGTTCTCTTAAGCATTTTAAAATGTAAATGCCCTAGCCATCGGTGTAACAAGTGAATACATTCATCATGACGTTTCTTATTATCATAAACCGTGTTAGCCAACTCTAAACCATTATCATTTAAAACATATAATTCACCTCTTAAAGATGCAGTAATTTTCTTATCTTCTTTTTCAATTATGCAGTTATCTCCCCTAAAGGTAACTGCATATCCTAGTTTAACCAAAATTCTTACTGAAATTAAATTAAACTTAAGTTGTGGTACATATAACATTTTTACATTCTCTTTTATAAAAGAACAATATGCTATACCTTGACCTTTAACTTTCAGTTTCCAGCCATTGGCTAACGATATCTGCTGTGTACTTTGGGACATTTGAATAAAATTTCTGTTATCATTTGTTATACAGTGGGATGCTCCACTGTCAACCACCCATAAATTATTTTTTATAGCTCCGTTAATATACATGGCTAACTCTAAATTTTTATTTATCTTTTGATGACTTTTAGTATTCTGGCCAGCGTTCTGGTGCTTTGCTTCTTTTATTGGACTCTTCTTAAAACAATTCTGATCAATTTTGCAATGCCAATCTCCCCAGGGCAGCAATGCGACCGACTTGACCCTCTTTGCTTCAATCCAAGGTACACTTCCATTGGGTCAAGCAAGGGGAGGTGCTCTGCACATGTTCAGAGAATAGGCTTCCCCCAACTTCGGGGAAGTGCTCCACCCATCTTTACACTCCACCTGGGGGGAAGAAGAGGTGCGGAAGCAGCCCACACTGGCGGAGGTGGAGGGAACAATCGCTTGGAAAGTAAGCAAGCAAGCCCAGGGCTCAGTCAGAAGAACCGAGCTACAGAGGGAGGCTAGGTTCTAGGACCAGGCCAGCCACATAGAGCCAAACCGAACTGAGCCACACACCTTGAAGAGCTGCAGCTGCACCCACCCGAATCCTGTGTGCAAGCCTGGCTGGCTGGAGAGGTGGAGGCCCAGCAGGCGCTACACACCCTCTTGTTCTCCTCCAGGGAAGGGGGCCCTAACACCAGACCACCCATCCCTTCCACTGCACGCCTTGGGAGGGGTTTTCGGGCCTTCTGGCATGCCTCCACCACTTCCACTGGAGAGGGCAGCCAGCAAGCTAAGGCACCCCTTTCCGCCACCTCGCACCTCTCCCCCCGCCAGACTTGGCAAGGCTCCGGCTATGGAGCGGTGAAACAGTCAATGGGGTGACCCTGTGGGGCTGGTGCCTTTAATGCCCCCCTGCTGCCTCTTAGCGCCTCCCTGCCAGCCCCCTTGCCTTTTAGCACCCCCCTAAGGCATCCCACCACTGCCCACTTTGGGAACCACTGATCTAATACATATCGATTTTACAGAAGACAATATTGAAAAAGCACTATGTAATCTAAAACCATCTCTATCAATTGGACTGGATGGAATATGTGCCTACTTCTTTAAAAAGCTATCCACTGCCATAAGCTATCCATTCTAAGCATAATCTTTGAAAAATCTTTCAGGACTAGTTCCTTGCCAAACTTATGGTCACTAGCTATGGTCATCCCCCATCTTCTGGGAGACCCCAGCCTAGTTGAAAATTACAGACCAATCTCTTTATGCTGCATCACCTGTAAAGTCATGGAATCAATTAGCACATCCATTATACTCCACTTAGAGACAAACAACCTTCTCTCTAATAAACAATTTGGTTTCAGGAAACAACTATCCTGTAATCTGCAACTCTTACACTACAAAAACATATGGACTACACATATCAGGGCAAAGCAATAGATGCAATTTATATAGACTTCTGTAAAGCCTTTGATTCAGTGGTACACAAGAGACTACTTCTAAAACTAAAATCTTATGGTATATCTGGACACCTTCATAACTGGATAGAAGCATTCCTGTCAAACAGACAACAAATAGTCAGAATTGGGAGTGTCCTATCAAATTCTGTACCTGTCAACAGTGGTGTCCCCCAAGGCAGTGTTCTAGGACCAACTTTCTTCATACTCTACATAAACAACCCCTGTGATCATATTAAGAGCAACTGTGTTCTCTTCACTGATGATGTAAAGCTATTCAACACCACAGACAATACTGCTACCCTTCAAAAAGACCTTGACTATGTATCAGAATGGTCAAACAAATGGCAACTTCAAATCTCAACAAATAAATGCTCTGTCCTACATATTGGCAAAAAACATTCAGAAAATAAAATACAGGCTGAATAGTCAAGACCTTGTTGATGATCCAAACTCTATCAAGGATCTTGGAATACTCATCTCAAATGATCTAAGTGCTAGAGCCCACTGTAACTACATAGCCAAAAAGGCATTAAGAGTTGTTAACCTAATCTTACATAGCTTTTTCTCTGGTAATATCACACTTCTAATTAGAGCATACAAAACATTTGCTAGACCAATACTTGAATACAGCTCATCAGTATGGAACCCGCATTACGTATCTGATATTAATACAGTTGAGAAAGTCCAGAAATATTTCACAAGAAGAGTTCTCCGCTCCTGTACTCATTGCAGAATACCTTATGCTACCAGACTTGAAATTCTAGACCTAGAAAACTTAGAACTATGCCACCTTCGGTCCGATCTAAGTATAGTATATAAAATTATATATTGCAATGTCCTACCTGTTAATGAATACTTCAGTTTCAACCATAATAGTACAAGAGCACACAATAGATGCAAACTCAAGGTTAACAGCACCAAACTTGATTGCAGGAAATACAACTTCAGCAACAGAATGGTCAATGTCTGGAATACTCTACCTGACTCTGTGGTTTCTTCTCCAAACCCCAAAAACTTTAATCTTATACTGTCTGCTATTGACCTTTCCTAAGAAATCTGTAGAGGGCATGCATAAAGCGCACCAATGTGCCGACTGTCCCTGTCCTATTGTTTCTTTTTATTTGTCTTATATGTATCCATTTCATGTATTCATAACTATGTTTATACTTATACCTGTTATCTTATAATCTCTTGACAAAATAAATAAAATAAAATAACATGCATCTGTTCTTTACAGTGTCATTTGTCCCAGACATTATCAAGAAAAGATAATTGCCAGTCAACTTAATAAAGTCCAGGATTGTTTTGTCACATTCCTTATTGTTCTGTTTACATTCTTGAAAACCCCGCGTTTTGATTGGGCAAAGCGCGGGGCGATCTGATTGGTTGGACAAGCCGTGCTGATTGGCCCGCTAAGAATCTCCCGCGATTGGTGGATTCGAATCGCGGGAGATTCAAAGCGGTGCCATTGGCCGTGGCTGCCGCGGCTTGGAAATAACAAGCCGAGAGTTTTTCCTTGGAACCCAGTTCGGTTCCGGGGACCAATAAAGAGCTGAAACCTAGTCAGCAACTCCTGCTCTCTTTCCCGACAGACACGACACTGGCAACGAAGGTGGGATACTGATCCTGAACCCCATAAGCACATGTCCGACGGAAGCCAGCAAACCCGACGAGATGGCCAGCATCGCACTGCCCGCACCCTTCAACTCTGCTACCGAGGACTGGGAATCTTACACGGATAGATTCCGCATGTTCCTCAAATGCAGCGACATGAAGGATGCCACCGGGCCGAAGAAATGAGCCGTCTTCCTGACACACTGCGGGCCTGCAGTGTTCAAGATGGCGAAAGCCCTAGCGAAACCTGCTGACATCACTGCAATGGATTGGGATGACCTCGAGCCCTTACTCTGAAGGCACTACACTCCCGCCATGCCCACCCTCATCCGACGGCACGAGTTTTATCGGTGGGACCAACGGTCGGGCGAAAGCCTCAGTGACTTTGTTGCAGAGCTGCGGAGCCTAGGAGGACTATGCGGGTTCTCTAACATGGACGAGGCCCTGCAGGACCGAGTCGTGCTCGGGCTTCGGGACCCCGTCCTACAAAGTCGACTGATGGCCAAAGGCAACATCACCCTCACCGATGCCATCACTGAAGCCACTGCAGCCAAAGCCACCAGGCAGTCAGCAAACCGCATGCGGAGACCGGACGCCGGGGACCGCATCACGAACAACCACCCTGCACGGGCGACCGAGGCCCAAACTGAAATGACCACCCACCATGGCGAATTCCACTCCATCTCTGATACGTCGGACGAGGAGGAGGAAATCCACCGGCTCCAGGCAGG
The DNA here is from genome assembly GCA_033807585.1 of Hydrophis major. Classification (NCBI taxonomy): domain Eukaryota; kingdom Metazoa; phylum Chordata; class Lepidosauria; order Squamata; family Elapidae; genus Hydrophis; species Hydrophis major. The sequence continues at coordinate 90,525,300 of CM066328.1, read as the reverse complement.
ACATGACCATCGCAGCCAGTGGGGTCATAAGTCTGGGACCACATGTGCCAGTTGCAGAGGCAACCACCCTAGAGCCGAATGCCGGTTCTTCAATGCAGTCTGCTGGCACTGTGACAAAAAGGGTCACATCGCCCGTGTCTGCCAACTTAAGAAATTCTACAGCCCCAGACAGTGGGACCACAGCGAGCGGAGACGGGAGAGCACACTGCCCAGAACCAGAGACCGCCCAGCCGACAGCCATTGGGACCGGAGCGGACGAGCCCGACAAGGTGGAGAGACCCGGTGGAGGGAAGAAACGCACCAGACTGTCATCATTGGCCACACAACAACCACCGATGCCCGCAAGGTCTACGTGGAGGTAGGCATCGAAGGCAAACCTTGTAAGATGGAGGTGGACTCCGGGTCCTACCTCTCCATGGTCACCTGGCAGGAAATAAAATGCTTGGTGCCGACCATCCAAAGGAGGGGACTGGAGAACCAGAGACTAATCCTCAAAGACTACCAGGGAAACCATATCCCGGTAGACGGAACAGGACAATTTACAGTAACCTTTAAAGGATGCACCGCAAAACTTCCCCTCACAATCGTCGATCGAGACCGACCCAGCCTGTTGGGACTTCAATGGTTCGCATCGCTCGGCATCGAAGTCACGGGCATTGACCACATCGCCGAGGCTGACTGGGAGCAGCAACTGGCACGGGACTTCCAAGAAGTATTCAACGGCACCCTAGGCAAGTACCGAGGGCCCCCTATATCCTTCAGCCTAGACCTAAACATTCCCCCGAGATGCCTAAAACCAAGGCGGGTACCTTTTGCACTCAAGCCAAAAATTGATGAGCAAATTGACAAGCTCGTCAAGCAAGGGGTCCTACAACCAATAGACCATGCCCAGTGGGAGACCCCAATAGTCACCCCAGTCAAGCCTGATGGGTCAGTGAGAATCTGTGGGGACTATAAGGCTACCCTAAACAGCGCCTTGCAACAAAGAGCTTACCCCATCCCAGTAGTGCAGCATCTTCTACATTCACTGGGGGGAGGCAAGGTTTTTGCGAAACTCGACCTGGCCCAAGCATACCAGCAGCTGCCGGTCGATGAGGAAACTGCAGAGGCGCAAACCATAGTCACCCACCAGGGAGCCTTTCGATGTAACTGACTCCAGTTCGGAGTCAGCGTGGCACCTGGAATTTTCCAGAGCCTCATGGAGAGACTCTTACAAGGCATCAAGGGGGTGGTACCCTACTTCGACGATGTACTGGTATCGGCAGCCAACCAGACCGAACTAGAGGGTCGCCTAAGGGAGGTGCTAACGAAATTCAAAGAAACCGGGCTAAAGGTGAAGAAGGAAAAGTGCCAACTTTACACAGAATTCCTGGGGTACCTCCTAGACCGGCCTGGCATCCACCCCACCAACACCAAAATTAAAGCTATCAAAGAGGCCCCCACACCCAGGTCAAAAATGGAACTGCAGATGTTTCTGGGACTACTTAACTTTTATAATGTGTTCCTGCCCCAAAAAGCGACCGCGGCGGAGCCTTTGCATAGGCTTTTGGACAAGGCGGCTACCTGGACTTGGGGAAAACGCGAGGAAGCCGCCTTCAGGAAAACCAAGGACCTGCTCACTTCGGATGCCGTCCTCATCCAATACAACGAGACCCTACCATTAGCCGTCACATGCGACGCATCACCCTTCGGCGTTGGCGCCATCCCCAGCCACACTCTTCCCGACAGAAAAGAAGCACCCATCGCGTTCTTTTCAAGGACCCTCACCAAACCGGAGCGGAACTACAGTCAGCTGGACAAAGAGGCCCTGGCTATCGTCGCCGCAGTGAAAAGGTTTCACGAGTACTTCTACGGCCGGACGTTCACCATCATCACCGACCATAAGCCACTGTTGGGAATCCTTGCAGGGAACAGGGCCACCCCGAACATTCTATCTCCTAGAATGACAAGGTGGTCCAAATTCCTGGCCGCCTACAACTACCGGTTCACACACCGACCCGGTAAGACTATCACCCATGCGGATGCTTTAATTGGTCTAGGATCCACATAGACTTCGCCGGGCCCACAAAGGAACACACATTCTTAATAACCGTAGACGCTTACTCCAACTGGCTGGAAGTAAGCAACATGAGAACCACCACCACGGAGGCTGTGACCAAAGAACTCTGCAAACTCTTCGCGACACACGGCCTCCCAGACGTCCTCGTGTCAGACAACGGGCCTCAATTCACCTCACTGGAATTTGAAAAATTCCTAGCGGAACGGGACATATGACACGCACTGACAGCCCCGGGGCATACGGCGGCTAATGGAAGGGCAGAACGGATGGTTCAATTCACAAAAAAAACCATCCAGAAAATAGACCACGGGGAGATCCAGGACAAAATAAATAAAATGCTTTTTATACAACACATAACCCCGAATGCTACAACAAATAAAAGCCCGGCAGAGCTACTAATGGGGAGGAAAATAAGATCCCCACTCGATAGACTACACCCCACATACAACCCAGAGAAACCCCCAGACTCCACCAGCAAACACCGATCCTTCGCACCAGGCGACGCCGTCTACACGAAGAACCTAACCGGAGACCCACTATGGATACCAGCAACCATAACCTAGGTGACAGGTCCACGCTCGTACCAGTTACAAATAACCGACGGACGAGCATGGAAATGCCACATCGATCAATTAAGATCGAGGACAGCTACAAAAGACACAACCAAACCCCTCAACACAAACCAAGAGGGGAGGGAATACTCCAGACACCAAACCCCAGAAGAAAGAAACCAGCCATACTCACCAGCAAGCAGCCAGTGCGAAACCTCACCAGGAAGAAACAGCCAGGCCAGCTCAACCAGCCCGGAAAGACCAAGCAGGAGCGGCAAAAACCGCAGCTCGACCAACCCGGGTAGACCGGGAAGGAGCTGCGAAGAGCGGCCCGGCAAGACATACCAGGTGGTTCCAACGAGAGACACGGAGATCCCGACTGAACCGGCCGGGAACCAACCTACGACTGACCTGCGCAGGTCCAGTAGACAAGTACAGAGCCCCGCCTACCTACGGGACTATGTTATGTAGGACCAAACCAAGAGGGGAGGGGTGTTCTGTACCTTCATTTACATTCTTGAAAGCCCCACGTTTTGATTGGCCAAAGTGCGGGACGATCTGATTGGTGGGTGAGCCGCACTGATTGGCCCGCTAAGAATCTCCCGCGATTGGTGGATTCGAATCGTGGGAGATTCAAAGCGGTGCCATTGGCCGTGGCCACTGCGGCTTGGAAATAAAAAGCCGAGAGTTTTTCCTTGGAACCCAGTTCGGTTCCGGGGACCAATAAAGAGCTGAAACCTAGTCACCGACTCCTGGTCTCTTTCCCGACGGACACGACACTTATTCTTACGGCTGGCAGACAGCTCATTTTGGCAGCCAGTGAATCTGATGGCACACATTTTGCTCTTTCTGATTGTACTGTATTAAATCACTAAGTACCACAGCATGTCTTTTTGTAGTTTTATGCTGCATGGTTGTATTCTTACAGCCCATCAGTGATCAGCTTGTTGTCTGCCTGCCTATTTTTCCTCCTTGAATGCTGATAGTCTAATTCTTCGAACAGGCCCTGAACATTTCTTGCTGAATTCCAGCAATGGAGACTATCTTCTTTGCCTCTTGCATCCAGTTGTTGCTGCAATCCAGTTGTTGTTCTAAATTGGACCTGCTCCTTCACCTGTTTGATTTTCAAATGGAAAGTTGCCTCCATGGTAACTTCTATTGTAAGGCCTCCCTGATTTGAAATGACACATATCCATTTTTATCACCTAAAGGTTAGTCACTGGTGCTACAAATACAATATGTTTTAAAAACACTTTCAGAAAGGGTTGGTTATTTGTCTGTTGGTTTTATTCCTTTCTCAGGCCCTAAGAGTAATCGAGTACTAACTATAGACTTGGAAAGAATCTCTCTTACTGATATTCTTTTACTGACATTGGCAAACCCCTATGGTATAGATTCTTCTTGACTCAGTAGCTTTGCTCATTTTCAAGAAATTGGGTGTGATCATTTATTTACTGTCTAACCTCTTTGTAGTCATTTATCTTTTATTGGATACTAATTTCTATTTTATCATTGTTATCAGGTTCGCACACTGCACATATCAAATATTTGGGGGCAACCTTGGTTTTTGAACTTCTCTTCCTTCCTTCCTACAAATTATTGTTAAGGAATTAAGATGAATCACTTGTTTGCAGCATGCATTATAGTGATTTCTCAATATTATTGTAAACCTCATTAAATTTAAATCACAAACTATCTAATGGAAAGACTGGTATTAATTTTTCAAACTGTAATCAGCATAAGACCATGAAATAGAAGTTTTTCTCCTCCTGTATACCAGCTAGAAACTGAAGATGCCCTGCCAAGGAAATGAGATGTTTAACCCCCCCAGAACACTTCTTCATTGAGGTTCAGCTGGTCCCTACTTTGTGGGTCTTTCAATAAATGAGGGAGCCTTTTTTTAATTCTCCAAGGTTCTTCCATTATAAAATAAGTCTGCTTTTATAATCTTATACAATACTGACTTCATGATGATGCTTTTGTAGTATTTTCTATTATTTTAATCTCATGCATTTAATGGTTTATATGCAGGTGTGGGATTCAAATTTTTTAACAACCGGTTCTGTGGGTGTGGCTTAGTTGGTGGGCGTGGCTTTGTGATCATGTGACTGGGTGGACATGTCTTGGTGGTCATGTTACTGGTTGGGTGTGGCCAACTCAATATCACTCACATCGAGGCACGTATCTCCTTGCCTGGCCTCTCATGACTGTGGGGATGCTGCAACAGTCATAAGTGTGAAAAACGGTCATAAGTCATTTTTTTCAATGGTCACTCCACACAAGCAAAGTACCAGCAAAGGAGGGGAAAAAAACTCCAGAGAGACAGGAAGTCTAGTCCTGCCAAAATGTAATAAGAATTAACGGAGAGGCAGTTTCTATAAGCAACACCAGAATGTTTCCTTCCTGCATTCCTTACAGGATTAGGCCAGTAATTTCTTCTAACAACCGGTTCTCCGAACTGCTTAGAATGTTAACAACCAGTTCTAGCGAATAGGTGCAAACTGGTAGAATCCCACCCCTGTTTATATGTATGATTATGGAATCATTGTCTCTTACTGAGAGAATTTATTGCTAATGAGAATACTACTAAAAACCATAAAAAGTAAATAGGGGAATTAGTATAGTATTGCTTTCTGGTTTCTAAATTTTAGTTTCCAGGTATCCTAGTAACCAAATATAATTCAAACTAGAAGGAAAATGTGAGCCAGGAGGCAAGTCATCAAAATATGCTCTGGGATGCCAACTGCTGTAGCGATCAGGATGACCAGCAATGTGATTAATTAATGTTTTCCTGCCCTTTGCTCTCTTCTGGCTGGGAACTCCATGGACACTGTTGCAGAATAATTATAGGGTGAAAATAATTTCCTCAGGTTTTATTGGCCATGATAAACAACATATTTTTTTTTCCTTCTTAGTTTTCTATCATTTGCCACTAGAGACAACTTTTGTAACCAAAGATGCCCCATTCAACTGAAATCTCATATGATTCCCACCTCTTGCAAGATTTGGGGGATGTCATCTCTAATATCTCTTGAGAATGTCAGCTTCTTATTCAATTTGTGGCATCTGGAGTTAATTACTTGTGTTATCCAATGCTTTTTCAACTAAAAAGTTTTTATTCATTTGTATTTTTGTTTGTTTAGTTAGCTTCAGATTTGTATCCTGCTTTTATTATTTGTAAGAAACTCAAGACAGTGAACATACTTAATAGCAACAGCACTTAGACTTATATATCACTATATAGTGATTTACAGCCCTCTCTAAGTGGTTTACAGAGTCAGCATATTGTCCCCAACAATTTGGATCCTCATTTTATCCACCTCAGAAGGATGGAAGGCTGAGTCAACCTTGAGCCTGGTGGGATTTGAACTGTTAAACTGTAGGCTGCAGAGGTAGCTTGCAGTACTGTACTCTAACCACTGTGCCACAGAGGCTCCTAATGCACCTGTTTTTACCACAACAATAATCCTGTGGGGTGAGTTGGGCTAAAAGAGAGTGACTGGCCAGGTAGCTTTCACACCTAAAACATGTAGAAAATCAGCACCTACCCCTCTCCTAGGAAAATGAAATATTTGAGCCACACTTTTTAAAAAAAGGCAGAATATTATATTTCCCCAAAGGGAGAAATGGATAAAGATTTTTAGAGGCAGAAAGCAACCCCCACTTTTCTTAATAGCGACAGCAGATGTCAGCACTTAAGAGATAAAGAGCTTATTGAAAGAAGACAAGTATAGCTCTATTTATAAGCAAATATCCTCACCCAAGAGCCAAAACAGGATGAAAGTCATTAAGACACAATAGTAATTGCCCAACACCCTTTCAAAACACGAGCCCTTCATTGCATCATCTTAGAGCAGTCCAAACCTCAACCAAACTTAGCTCAGACAAACACCTAGGATTTGTACTTTGCCTATAGAGCCAGCTATAACCCCTACATAACCCCTACATGGCCCCATGGGAGTCTGACAACAGCCAATAGAATACAGGTTCTTGCTCAGGAATAGGAAGCTCAAGCGCAAAGCCCAAGACAAGGTATAAAAATCCCTCACTCTCAACTCCATGTGGTTAGCTGCACCAGAACTACAAACCCTGGTGGTTCTGTTCATTAATTAATAAATGGACCTCTGTTCCAATCAGCCTCCAGCCTCCATTTTGTCTCCAGTGCCTTCCTTCTGGACCTGGATATGTCTTCAATCAGGCAGGACTAGAATTCACAGTCTCTGGTTTTCTAGGTCAGCACTTTAACCACTACACTAATCAAGCCTATAAAGTTGGTGAGTGGTCATATGGACTTGTGGGACAGAAGACACTTGCTTGGAACCTGCATTCTGGGAGCCAGTTTGAGCACCACTCTTTGACTCCCTTTTTGGAGCAGAAGAAGATGGGTGCTAATTGCCTATTGAACTATGGGCATCCTTACCTCAGCTATAAACAACCAATCCAATGCCACTGCCTTTGGTAATTCACTGGAATCCCTATTTTCCATTACGTACAAATCACAGTGCAGAATTCTTGGAATCTGGGCATTTTCATTAGTTTGCAATTCTGAAGTGCACTGCCTCTAAACAGACCCATTCGAATCCTATTTCTACTTATTCTTCAACCTTGCACCTTGCAGCAAGTTCCTGTTTCCTCTGAGCCCTTTGGGTAAAAGATCATCATAATATAGCATATACCATTTCACCTTGTGTTATTTTGCCTGCATTTTGTGTACAGCTTCTCGCAGTTCATTGTTCCTTCCTTGCAGCTGCCAATTTCTCTGATGTGTCACTTAAACCTAAGCTTATTCTGAATGGAAGAAGACAATGAGTCTTGCTCTCCAGATTTCCCTCATAAACTTTTATCAGTTGATTGAGTCAAGGTACATATTTTCATGTTGCTAATGGTTATAAAGGTTTTAGTCAGGCAGCTGGGTGTAAGCAGGTGTTTCTTTTTATTGTCAGATGTGACTGTTGTAAATTACCTCTCAGTTTGAACTGGAACACATGAGTATTGCAAAAAGTCCTTCTGGCATTCAGAAATCATAATGTCTGTTTCTGTCTCCACCATCACCCCCCATTAATCTCTTTTTAATCCAAGCAACATTGTAAGGAGTAAAAATTCTTTACATTACATACAACTAGGATTATGGTTTATTTGTTGGACGAAGAGATTAAATTGTTTTTTTCCCTTTACTCTCTCTTTTTCTTTGATAACTTTTCCTTTAACTGATATCCTGAGCAGACACTTCTCCCTGCTCAACCTGTCTTTGATAGAGGTCAAAATATATCCCTTGGATTGAAAAGCAAATACCTCAATTCTTTCTCTGACAATGATGGCAGTGTCATTTTCTGCATTAAACTTTGCAAGATGATCTGCTCTTGGACAATTTTTGGCTGATCTCCATTGTTGTCTTGCTCACCTTTTGCATTTAATGGTTACCTTGGCACGGAAAGAACGAGTTTTCCAAATTCAAGGCAAGGGGTTCATTTCTTGAGGATTCCCATATAACCCTAAATTCAGACTGCAAAACAGCCACACACAAAGAAGAGCTGTGATGCAACAATTCCATCTGTCTCTTCATGTACACTTGTTCTTTTTATACTTATAAAATGATAGCTGGGAGAACGTTCTTTGCATATAGTCACATTCAGCACCGTTCTCCCTTAACATCTGCTAGACCAAGCATAACTGTTTGGGAATGGAAAGCAGGAGAAGATTTAAGCTCCATCATTCCGCAACACATCTTTGAGTCCTTAGGACAGGGATGTGCAACGATGGCAACCATATGACCTGTGGACTTCAATTCCCAAAATTTCTGAGCCAGCCATGTTGGCTCAAGAATTGTGGGAGTTGATGTCACAGATCATAAAGTTGTGATAGTTGCCCATCCCTGCCCTAGGACAAAAAGTAGACAAAGGCACACTTTATAAGCGAAGTAGACAAGCAAATTGTCCCTTGAATTTAAATAAGTTTCATAATTGCGGTTCTCCAGATGTTGGAATCCAATTCTTACATGCTTGATGGCCAATGATTTTAAAAAATGGCAGGAATTGCTGATCAGCAATTTCCACAGGTTAACACATTGATCATATTTGCTATAAGGTGAAAAAAGATAATCTTCTTGCCATGAAACAGCTACCATCTATTCAGATGAAGAGGAACATAACAAACTATCATTTATTATTTATAATTATAGACAAGTCTTCATGCTTACTTTGTGGGAAAGAACCAGGAAAACCCAAGTGATATTTTCATAAAACTGTAAACCAAAGTTAGAAAAATAAAAATTTGGAACAAAGCACAGCTATTCCTCCTTTTTTATTTTTGATGAGCACGTGTATAAATCATCAGTGGTGGAATTCAAATATTTTCACTACCAGTTCTGTGGGCGTGGCTTGGTAGGCATGACAGGGGAAGGATACTGTAAAATCTCCAATCAGAGGTAGTATTTGCCAGTTCTCTGAACTACTCAAAATTTCCGCTACCGATTCTTCAGAAATGGTCAGAACCTGCTGAATACCACCTCTGTAAATGAGATATGAAAACACTCTATATTTTAAGTAGAAAATACCAGGGAAGAGTTTGTACCTATAAACATGTGGACTTAAAAGAGAGGTAGTTGGGTATCTGATTCCTTGCCAAAAGAAGCAAAATGAGTATTATTTTACACAGTACAATTGCACAAGATAGTGTGGTTACATGATGCTAGGAAATGAATAAACCAAGGGTTTATGCTGCTTCTGACTACTCTGGCACCAAGCATACCTTAGAGTCAATTGTGCATGGCTGAATACTGAGGTTATATTCCAATATACCCTCAGTTCATACAGAATATATGCTTGCAAGCATGGCCCAATCCCCAGCCAGATTCATGGCACCATTTAGTCACTTCTGTAGTTGTGATTCCTTTACAGCTTATCATGCCTTTGGCTCAGGGAACTCACAGCTAAAATATGCTTGTAGGATCTCAGCACTAAGTGTAAGCAGCTGCAAAGAAACAAGCAAGGAAAAGTAGTACATCAGAATAAAGTAACTGGAGTTCAGCCAGCTCTGACATAGCTAGACAGTGGCTTGGAGAGATGGAGATGAGATATTATGAATGAAGAAAGAAAGAGGAACTTGGGTCACAGATATCAGCTGTTTTATGTCATCATTGTTTGTTCCTTGCTTGGAACATGTGCAGTTTGTGTGAAAGAAATTTAGCTCCAGTTAAGAAAGGAGTCATTTTATTTTTAAAAAATGTAGAAATATACCACTAGAGTTTATTAAGCAAATGGAATGATTTTCTCGCCACAAAATGTGTCATTCCTCTCCAGATTGAACCAATATGCTCCAAATCTTAGGATTCCATGCTAGCATAAAGCATTCAGCGACTGAATTAAATTTATACTCAACTCTGGTGATGAGTAAAGGACATCAAGGATGGATGATATTTTATACCACTATGTAGAAGCTCCTTGTCTGAGTTTTATTTTGATTTGCTGCCATTTCTTTTTATTAGCACTTTCATTCCTATGTGTGGTGGTTTGTGTTTGTCTGTCTGATTTGATGGGGGAGTTTTAGATTGAATCTAAACAAACAAATAAGCTTTAAAAATTAAATTAGATTTCATTTGCATAAACAGGGAGTAAAGAACTTTTTTTTTTTAATCACAGAAAGCATATTACACCCATTACTTGAACAGAGGCAGCCCAGAGAAAAATGACATTTCCCCCAGCACAGGAAGCACTAAAAGTCCTAAGAATAAATTTATAGGAATATTTTAACCTTTTCCTTGATCTTTGAAATGTCATCATTCTGTAGGATATACTGCTAATGGCAAACTTTTATAGGAACTGTGGGATGGGTTTGATCTTTGAAGAAGTGTTGGAGAAAATGTACTCAAGAATAAAAGAAGTTCTTACAGTGGCCTTGGAATACAATATAAGTCTACATCTTGCACACAAGCACAATACTCACTCCAGGATGCTGAAGTCAGAGGTATCAGGCTGGAACTACACATCTTGGCAACTCAAGCTTGCCAGCAACACCAAAAATCTGAGATAGAGTTCTCTCTGCTATCAAAGTATAGAAGAAAAGTATAGAAGAAAAGTATAGAAGAAAAAGTCGTGTTCATCTCCATTTACCCAGTGGTTGTCCAGAATATTGGCTGTCATTACAAAAGTAGGCAAAGTAGTTTCCTCTCCTTTTCTTCTGAAAGCAGTCTTGATTTCTTTTGGCCTTAAAGCATCAACCATTTCAAATGGCATTGCAGTCATAAGAAATGGACCAAGGCTTTAAGAAAGCTACCAAAATCTTCTTTTGAAGCTTAATTGTAATGATTTACTATACAGTTATGGTATGTCTGCTAGTCTGAAGTCAAGGGAGAAATTTCCCCATTGGGAAGAAATGTTTTCTTCTGCAATACGTAGCAATATACTTTTGCCTGACATGTTGCATTGCAGTGTATTCAGATCAGTATCCAGATGTGTATCCTCTGGGCAGCTGGATTACAGCTCTAAGAATTTTTCAGCCAGCACGGCTATTGTTAACATTTCTGTAATCCAAATGTCTGAGGGTAACTGGTCTGATTTTGTCCTTTTCAGGATAATCTCTCAAATCCTGAAGAGATAAATAAAAAATCCATTTGTAATACATTAGGAAAATGGAAACTGTTACAGTAAATAATTAGCAATAGTAATAGCACTTACACTTTTACAACACTTCATAGTGCTTTAAAGCCCTCTCTAAACAGTTTGCAGGGTCAGCATTTGGCTGCCAACAATCTGGATCCTCATTTTACCAACCTCAGAAGGATGAAAGGCTGAGTCAATCTTTTTTTTTTTAAACAAATTTTATTAATTTTACAAAAAACAATACACAATCCAGGCATAACAACTTAAAAAATCTTTTCTAAAAAAAAAAATAATAATTAAAGAAGAAAGCCAATAGAACATATAAAATAACTCCAAATTGTAATATCAATATTTACATTATCTATTTAACTTCATATCTTATCCAGACTTCTCCTTTTATCCAAATTATATTTCTTGCTTATTAAAATTTTATTGCCTTTCATAAACATACAAGACACAAAACATAAACAAAACTAAAACATCTTTTCTGAAGGTGCCTGATCCCGGGTTGAAACTCTTCACACAGACACAAATTCAAACATCATATTCACTTTATATATCCTTCCATATCTTATTATCATTTTCTTTTTCTTTTTTTTATAAACCAATTTTATCAATTTTACAAAAACAGTGCACAAACAATCAAGGCATAACAGCTTATAAATTCTTTTCTTAAAAAATAATAATAATAATAATTAAAGAAGAAAACCAATAGAACATAATGATTCCCAATTATAATATCAATATTTACTTTATCTATTTAACTTCATATCTTATCCCAGCTTCTCCTTTTCATCCAAATTATTTCTTGTTAATTAAAATTTTATTGCCTTTTATCAATATACCAAAAAAAAACATAACAAAACCTTTATATATCCTTCCATATCTTATTACCATTTTCAATAACATTCTTTGTCTGTTCTATTTCCAACTATCCATTCATCTTTTTTCTTTTACTATACTTCTCCTATACACTAATTGGAGTGACACTTTTAACTCATTACCCTAACTTAAAAGTACTTCATATAACACTTAATTTATCTTGGGATTCTGTTTAGTAGATTCTAAAATTACACAATAAATTGTATACTCTAGATACACATATAAAAACACAATCTTATGTACCTTCCAGAATCCCCCTTTTATCCTTAATTAGATTCACCCATTTTTCTAAATAAACTTTTTTTCTTTAGATCTTGCTTCCCACCATTGAGGCTTCTCCTCCCCCCCTTTCTCTCTTGCTTATTCTTCTCCTTGCCCTTTTTACCCCTTTGTCTCTCCTCCTCCCTTTTCTTACTCCCTTTCCTTTGCTTTCTAACCTTGCATCCACCTTTTCTCTCATTTTTCTCTTTTTTGGTTGTTTTTTCAAATCTTGAAATCCCCTTTTTCTTATCCTCTTTCTCCTCTTCCCCGGAAAAAAACCATTGTTCATCAAAGATGGCTTCTTGTTCCTCTTCTTCTTTGTCCCAGTCATTCTGCTGCGTAATCAATTTTTCATCAGTACATAACGCCATTTCTAAAAATTGAAATAAAGTGCCCAAAGTATCTTTTCCATCTTGTTCTTCCTTTTTATATTTTTGATATTCAGTCTTTAGTTCATCCACAAGCGATGCCATCCTGAAAAGAGAAACTTTCCCCAAAACAACCAACCAAGTATTTTTAATCAAAAATAATTCAAAAAAAGTTCCAAAAGTTAATACTTTTCTTCCTTCTTCTGTTTCTCTTTCTGGGGTTACTGTTTAATCAAAGAGGTCCAATTACCATATATCTTTCTTTGAGATTCTAGGCAATCTCCTCCTTTTTCCACTTCTGCTCCAATTTTTTTCCTCTCTCTTCCCACTTGCAACATCAATTTTTAAATGATCAGAAATCCATACCTCTAATAAGGGTTTTCCAATTTCTTAAATTTTTAAGTCCAATATCCAAGAACTCTTTTGTCCCTTAACTTCAACTTTCAGAATAGTTCACCTTCAGTGCCCAAACAAATTTCAAATCTTCATCTGCTTTTTCCATGGGGTGGGAGAGTGAAGAAAAAAAAGTTCCCTTTAACAGCTTCTCTGCCGCTTTCGATCTTCTTCGGGATACAATGTATCCTCCAGCAATTCAGACAGCTCAGTTCCAGCGAATTTAAAAGATGTTGATTGACCCGGCTCAGCCAGCACTTTCACTTTTCTTGCTTCCTCCAGCACAATCTTACCCAGTTGCAGGCTTCTTCGTGGCAGCCATTGCTGACCACCGTTCCACCATCTTGGGAAAAAGGGGTTTTTCCAGACGAGGAGGGAGTCTGCGGCACCCCCAACTCCCTGTCCGGCTTCCCTCTCTCTTCGTCTGTCCCTACAGGGCAGCCATATCCCCCTGACCCATTTGGATCAGGGGTACCTCGGCGGCAAGCGCAGCAGGAATCGTGAACGGTCGCGAATTCCTGCTGCCACTGAAGCCACGTGGAACCGGAAACCCAAAAGGCTGAGTCAATCTTGAGCCAGTCAGAATCAAACTCCTGGCAGTCTTAGCCTACAATACTGCATTCTAACCACTGCACCTCACAACTCACCCATTACAATTATAACATTGATAATCATTACATTGATTGTCAACCCCTTTCCACTTCTATTTTAAAAATTGTTTTCTAAATACTAATCAGTTTGGTTACTGAGGAATAGAGGATTGCTGAGCCCAAAATTTGAAATCAATTTATTCTGTTCTAAATAAGCTACCCTGCCATTTGTACATCAAGTTGCCAAAATCCAGCTATTTATGTAACTGTATGGCAAGTTGTTACCTTACATGTATACTTCTGAGGGATGCCAATGCAGGAATTTGTCTGCCTTTATTTCCTTTCATTTTTAGTCTGTTGATTTAGTAAAGAGTTGTTGGCATGCAAAAGTATTGGTTTCCTCAAAGTTCAAATTGAGGCTGTGATGTCCAAATTCACTGACTCTGGCTTCATTCAATTTTCATATGGTGAGGGAGAGGCTTCCGGTTTAGTCTCTTTCTCTATACACAAAATGTAGTAATGCTGCATTTAGCCTGTATTTATAATTACCACTTTGGTTTAAAAAAAAAATCTCGAAAGGGAGGGAAGAGAGAATAAGTCAAAAAAAAGTTATGTATGCAAGAATTAATGTGAAAACAAGTCAGATAAATGTAACCTTATTTCATTCATTGACCAATAGAAATAAATAAAGCGAATAAAAATACAACAAGAACAATGAGCAACCATTTGTGGGCAAAGCTTGCACATAATGTAGCAAAATTTTGCTACTTTTAGAGAAATGAGGTTATCTTGATTATTTAACAGATAGTATAGATAAAAGCTTTCAGAGTGCCTCAAAAATTTAAATAAGGGATGGGTAATCAACTGGTAGTGATTGTAAGAATAAATAATTAAAATACTAACTAGGACTACAGAGGGCAAGATATTCTTGTAAGATACAAAAACAGAGCTCAGGAAACCTTATGCAGCTTATGCCATTAAAGGATAATATTTATAGCTCAGGGTTGGAATGAGGGATCCTTGGTTCTCTCTGATCTTCACTGTTTCCTTGCAGACGTTTCATTACCGAAACTAGGTAATATCATAGTGTGCACTGCACACTAGCACTGATGATGTTACTTAGTTTGGGTAATGAAACATCTGTAATAAAGCAACCAATCTCAGAGACCAACAAGGGTCCCTCAGCTTATGGCATTCTTGACTTGAGCAAGAAGCCTATATATCTTCCTTTGCAGTCTAGGTAGACAGAAATAAGCTCATGGTATTTCAGCCACCTTGATTGATGCCAAAATTAGCAATCCATTGAAAACCACATGGAGAGCTACACTCAGATTTGACAGTTCATTATATGTGTCGATTAATCCAAGATTTGTTGTAAACTTAGTTTGTTCAGCATTTGAAGGCAGAATGGCTTGGTTCAAACACTGTGCTGTCAAACACTGTGCTGGTTGGTAGTCTGGTGAAATTGTATATCACATAACCTCAAAAGTAAAGATAGGTTAATAGAGCCATTGTGGCATAGTGGTTAGAATGCAGTATTGCAAGTTAATTCTGCAACTGCAAATAGTTTGATTCTCACTGGCTCAAGGTTGACTCAGCCTTCCATTCTTCAAAGGTTGGTAAAATGAGGACTCAGATTGTTGAGGCAGCATGCTAAGTCTGTAAACTATTTAGACAGGGCTGTAAAGCACTATGAAGTGGTATATAAGTCAAAGTGTTATTGCTATTAGTACAATTTATATACTCTACCAGCAGTGCAATCTTTTCAGTTGCCAACCACTCTTCGTTAGACAAAAAAATTAAAAATCCAGGATAAGGGAAGGGAGACAGGAAAATGAGTAAAAGTTTAAATCATGCCTGCAGTAGGTTGCATTCTAAAACTCTAAACACAAAGTGTATAGAATTTTCATCGTATGTAAGACTAAATTGTCTTTTGTTTTCCCTTACATAGCACCAGGAATTTCATCCTTAAAAATATGAACCATAATAATGAAATATGAACCATAACAGCTTTGAAGCCTCAGGGAGCAATAAAGAATGCAAGGAAGGAGAGATGGAGAGACACCAGCATAAAAGTAGCAGAAGCTGTTGACTTCATAACAGCCAAGTTTGAGGCTTTGGGGTTGAAAGGATTCTAAATCTGCCTCACTTTTTCACAGCATCGCATGGTTTGATCACAGAATTATCCAACCCGTTTGCAATTGGTTTGCCAAGCTCAGTTTCCCATTTCAAAAAAAGGGAAGAATTACTTGTCATTACTTGATAGAAGCCAACATATTTGATAGCATATGCATTTCTGATCTGTTATTTCCTTTTAGAAATCTTGAAGAGTTAACCCAGATGCATGAAGCAGAAGAACAGAAATTAATGCTGGGAAAAAAAGATAAAATAATAGCTATGATTAATTATGAATCAACTCTATCAAATGGAGATGTTAATCCAATTTCAATACTTATAAAAAACACCACTTCTATTGCTGCGTACAATTTATCCATCTGCAGACTTGAGTAGTATGATTTGCAAAAGAATAAATGATTGCTCAACTTAGTCAAGAGAAACTGCTTGCTTCATTAGCAAGTTTCAAATTATCATTTGCGTTGTGATAATATATTTATTTTAATTCTGTAAAATTAATTATATGACCAAGTTTTAAACTGTTAATTTATTTGAAATAAAAGCAGATAGAACTAATCAGTGCAGAAAACACTAAGAATTCACTAAGCATGAGCTACCCAGTGAAAAACAATTTCAGATTTTTTTTTTCCAGCGGGGCAAGAAATCTAGCCTTATTATTTCACCTGTACTCATCATTTTGCATGCATTTTGCATGCATTATTTGGAAATAATTATTTGATATTGTAACCATTTGTAAAATTCCTAATTTGCACTGTGGTGGTTAATTAAGTTAGTGTGTATTTCTACAGTGCTTGGTGTCTGGGCTTCTAATATACATATCAAGAGCCTTTTTACTGAGGTTTGTTACCAACTTTAAATTGTGTGGATGGCTATGCAACCTGTTCATAAGCAACTTGTGCACAGGAAGGAAATAAACAATGAAATTTGTAGGGATAAATAATGAAAGGAAAATTTTGTTCACTCTATTTGGAGAATACACTTGATTCATCAGGAACGATGGGTGGCATGACCAAATTCCACTCTATTTTTGTCAATGGTTATCCCAAATGTTGGAAAGGATTTTGTTTTCTATGAGTTGGATTATCTTTATTTTATTACCCTCTTTAACTCCTTTATGCATGTGTGCCTAAAAAACATATGGTCCATTGTCATTTGAACAATGTGTATTTTAACTGTTATATTTCCAGAAACATGACAGTTCCCTGAAGTAACACTTCTCAAGAACGGTAAAGAGGGTGCAAAGTTGAAATTGAATCCCAAGAGTTCAACTTTATTCAAGGAAGAACTATATATGATCTCTCCATGAACTAAAATCTGCCCAGGTGGTCGCTAGCAATCAAAAATGATTTGATGGTACATAATCAATCAATGAACTAAACAAAAATATGTCAAGGGATGAAAGTTTGCATAAGCTATTAACGCATGCTTATATGTGCTTCAGCCACCTCCCCCAATACACACAATAGTATTATGTGGAAATGCTTCCATGAGCTTCATCCATTCTTCCAGCAGAAGTTTTCCTCATTATTGGTACATGTCTGACCTCACTATTGGTGCATGTCTGTCAAGTTCTTGATTTCAATACAGTAGGCCAAGGAAGTGGGTTATATGCACATTGCTTATGATAACAGATAAGACATGTAATTAGTGGAAAGCAAAGCTACTTATATTCACATTTGAACTTTTACCAATTTTACCAACTTGACTGCAGTCCAAATCATGATTTTGGAGGGATTTTTTTTAATGGGATTTTCATTAAAATGGTCTGATAATCTGTAATTAGTAAGGGTCATTGTGACATATTTGTGGATGACGGTCTGAAGAAAGATATCACAGTGGCACTGTTGCCTTGCTTGTTGGTTTAGAGACCATTTTAAAGTACCACTGAAGCAGCTGTTTCTCAGTTTTTTTGAGATATCTATACAGAGGTCACTTTAGAAATGTTTTCCCCTACAACAGGGGTGTCAAACTTGATTTCATTGAGGGCTGCATCAGGTTGTGTTTCACCTCAGGTGGGGGGGCAGGGGCCATGGCCAGCATGAGGTTGGGGGGCACCTGTAGTGGCTTGATCTCTCTGCCAGCAAAAACAGGCTCCCAAACTCCATTTTTGGTTGTGATGTCCTCCTGCAACTGCTAGCAAAAACGGTCCTCACAAGCTCTGCACACAGCTTCACAAGTTCTGTGCACGGCCCTCACAAGCTCCATTTTCACTGGCAGAGGCACTGTGGGCTGGTCCTTTGCTATTTGCAGGGCGGCATAGCAGGCCAGATCTAAGCACCCCATGGGCCGGATCTGGCCCCCGGGCCTTGAGTTTGATACCCCTGCCCTACAAAGTCTTCTAGTTAAATTGAAGTAGTGCAAAATAACATTTTCTCTTCTGTGGCATACTTTTCAGAACATAGATTAAATGCTCCATCTCAATTCACAGAACCAGTGCCTAATTTCCATGCTTTCAGCAGAGTGTATAAAAATGTCCTTGGGGTTCCAGTTACAAGGCTTCGGCGGTGGCAGGAATCCGCTTCTCTGTGGGTCCCTGCTGCGCTCGCCGCTGAGGTACCCCCAATCCAATTGGATTTGAGGGTTGTCGCTGCCCTGAAGAGGCAGCAGAAGACAGAGGAGATCCGGGCAGGGGTCTGGGGATATCGCACCCCCTTTCCCCAGCCAGCTAGACTTCTTTTTCCTGAGGTGGTGGAGCGGCTGTCAGAAATGGCAGCCTCAAAGGAATCTTCAACCAGATAAGAGTTGTGCAGGAGGAAGAATCAGAAGGAGAAGTTTTCTTGGCTGAACCGGGTCATTAAGATACTTTTAAACACCCTGGAAACCTGACTTTTGGATTGATACATTTGTTTCCAAAAAAAGTTGTTAAAACAGCGAAAGTGCTGAAAGGAAAGTTCACTCCCCTTCCTTACAGAGAAAGCAAATGAGCACTGAAAAAGGTAAAAACAAGCTCATTGTTCTAAGTGGGAAGGAGAGGACTTAAAAAAAAATCTTTTAAAACTGGTTGGAAGAGACGCTTAGAAGATTATAAGACCAACAACTAATTGTAATACGGCTTTAAAATATATTTGGGATTTTGCCCCAGGAAGAAAAGTTGCAAAGAGAAGAAGAGAAAATAATTTCTGGCTGTTTGGACTGTTTGATAACTTTGACATTTTCAAATTACCTTAAGACTAAAAATATCTGGGTTGTTTTTAAAAAATTTACAATGGCACCATCTCTGGATCAACTAAAAATGGAATATGAAAAATTAAAAGAAAGAGAATCAAATGGCAAGAATTCATTGGGAGCTGTCTTCCACTTTTTAGAAATGGCAGTTTCTACGTACCAGCAAATACTTGATGAAGAAGGAGAAGGAGAAGAAGAAGAAAAGGAAGCCATTTTTAATGGACAAAAAATTTTGATTAAGAAAGAAAATAAGAAGAGAGGAAGGAAAAATGAGAATTTAAGATTTGATAAAATAACCAAGAAAAAGGGAAAAAAAGGTGAAAAAAAAGTACAATGTTAGAAAGCAATTGAAAAGAGAATTACAACAGAGAAGGGAAGCTAAAAAGGGGGAGATTAGGAGAAGGGGGGGCAAAAAGATCAGACTGGAGAAGAAAGGGAGGAAAAGAGGGAAAAAAAGCCACGGTCTGGAACAAGATATTTTTTTTTAGAGATAAAGGATAAAGGATGTATAATTTTAGAAAGATTCTGCAAGAATACATAAGATAGTATTGTAGTATTTGCATTTGAAATAGTCTATTGGAATATTATAAGATTTAACAAAATATTAAAATATTAAAATGTTTTATAATGATAGATTTCAATATTTAACAAAATATCAAAGAGAATGTGTAAAATGATTAATGTTTAGTTATACTATTAATAGAATTAGAATTAGAATGGAAATTATATATTTAATTATATTATAAGTTTATTATTCTTTTTCTTTTCAGAATGCAATATGTAGAATGTACTAAGCAGAATCAGGATAGAAATTATGTATTATTTTAAGTGTTATTTTAGGGAAAGGCATCACACTTTAAAAGTGATTACAGGGGAAATTCTTTTGCTGAAGAGAAGAGATAACTAGATGATTGGAAAAGAACAGATAAAAGATACAAATATAATGATTCTGAAATAAGATGAAATCAACAAAATATAACTAAGAGAGTGAAAAGAAGGGAGAAGTTATATAGAAAATATAGAATGGTTAATAAGATATGAATGGCATATAAGGTGAGCACGAACTTGATTTAGGTCTGTCAAAAAAGATGTAACCCACTTTTCAAAAGAAGTTTTATGTTTTATGTTTTGTGTTTTGGTTAGCTATGTTTTGATTGTGAATTAAAAAAACCTTGGAGGAATTAAAAAAAAGGGAGAGAAATTTGGAAAAGACATGTATAAATAATAATTAAGAAGGTTTTATCTTTTTATGTTTCGTTTTATGTGTTTATTTTGTGTGTTTATGCTTGATGGAGAATTAATAAAACCTTGATAGAATGAAATATAATTGGATAAAAGTGAAGGGAGAAACAATGAGAAATTTGGAAAAGATATATATGTGTTTAAATGGAAATGTGATAATGTGGAACCATGCTTTAAAAAATAATGCCTTATTTGCTTTGTTAAAACTTATAAGTAATTTTTGAGAAAGGAGGTTTTATACTTTGATGTCTTATGTTTTGTTTGTCTTTAAAATCAATAAAATTTGTTTAAAAAAAATGTCCTTGGCTTATATAAGACTTATATACCACTTTATAGTGCTTTACAGCCCTCTCTAAGAGGTTTACAAAGTCATCATATTGCACCCAACAAATTTAGGTCCTCATTTTACCCACCTTGGAAGGATGGAAGGCTGAGTCAACCTTGAGTCTGGTGAGATTCGATCTACCAAATTGCAGTAGGAGTGAGCTTGCAGTACTGCACTCTAACCACTGCACTATCCAGGCTCCTCTAAATGTAGGATCTGTGCCTGTGGATAGGTACTACCCAACAGGGTTTTCTGATACTCTCTGAAAGCAAATACTTACTTTCCAGGAGACTGATTCTGAAATCATGGATTTGTGGGAGGATAAATATTATCCATCTGTAATAGTATGAAATATGAATATTTTATCAATTAATTAGTTGAAACTCATATAATTAATCAGCTAAGTGTCCTTTAATTGGACAACAGCCAACTTGATTTGTATCTTAGATGCAATGCATAAACCTGTATAACATGATACACATGTCAGACCAGCCAAAGATCCAAGATCGCTTTAGACAGTGCAGGAAGGAACTTTCATGCCCAGAGGCAGTGTGGGAAAAACATTGTCTGTGCCTGCAGTATTGTGGCAATCCAATTCAGCCTTTCAGCTCTACCTGGCATCCACTTCCACCAGCTGTCCACCCAGGGTTTCTAGCTAGACTGTCTTTGCAGAAGTGCATAATGGAAAACAATAGCCTCATCATTTGAATAATAATGTGAAAAGTGGACAGTCATTACCCAAAGCTCCCTTCAGTTCAGTACCCAAAAGAGCTTTCTTCCTATCATTCTCCTCTACAGGAATAGGCATTCATGATGTTTAGGTTCTGCTAATAGGGCAGGCAATTAAACCACAACTGCAGTGACCTCTGAAATGTAATGCCTCTGGGTATTGTAAATTTTTCCCTGTTAAAGGTTTATATTCCTTCATTCAGGATCTCATTTTGGATTATTTTTCACACTGGGGCCTGGATATAATTGGTGCGTGCTGCAGATTTATTTCTGCAAGAGGTCAGGTAACCAGTGTATTTCACCATTAGGTTGCCCGGAGCTTTTATTCCCTCAAATTATGTTTCTATCAAATGCTCATTTTTCTGCTTTATGAGCTGTGGAGTATTTGTGCAGTTTGGCATTTGCAGTGATTTTATCCTCCAACAAAGTTTTCTCTTCCTGTAGTTTTTCTTTGAGGATGCTTTTGCAAAGCCAAAAATATCTCTGAGGAAGATGGGCAGTTAAGAAGAAATGTAAAAGGAGAGAGAGAGGGAGGGAGGGAGAGAGAGAGAGAGAGAGAGAGAAAGAGAAAAGACCCTTTGGAGTTATCACTATAACCATTTGCCCACAAAAGTGATACAAAAAGTCAGATCTAAATGAAAGATAGCAATTGAAGGCTATGCCATATTCTGGTGTTGCTGTAAAGGAAGCAAATTTGATATTTGAACTACTAAAGTTTTATATTGATGCTACTAATACATTCATTTCAATCAAGATAGATAGTATTCTCTGCATTCAATGCAAGCTACTTTAAAATCTTTAAACAAGCAGAAAAGAAAAGAAAAGCAGGGGAAGAAAATGAGACAGTTTGAATGAGATAAGTATGCATCCTTGAGCTTACTCCCACTCCTCTCCTGTTTCCAACATTGAAAATGAACCACTTCTGGCTTTTAAGTCCCAATGAACCTAGTATTTTCGTCTAGAAATATGTGCCTTTTATGAGATCATGAAAAGGAAATATTCAAGAATACTTGAATTTTAAATTAATGAGATACATAGAGATGGAACAAACAAGAAAATATGCTGGAGAGGTGATTTCAGATAGAGATGGTCTCCTCAACATAAGGAAGTACTGCAAGATTGCTGAGCAGTTATGCAACAGACAATGACAAACATTCATTACATTTGAATGAAAAGGGAAATTTGAGAAATAAACAAAGATAGAAAAGCTTCACTCCTATCTAAACAACATTTTGAAGAGTGGGAAGCAGAAGAAAAAGTGAAACATTGTGTTTTGTCTCTTAAGCTCTGTGATTTACTGAACAAAGCTTACAAAGCTGTAAAAAACAGGTATCGAAAATGAAGACTCCTACCTGTATCAGTCTTCTGCCATTTGCCATAGTGATCAAAACATGATGAAAGATGCAGAGAGAGGATGGACTTTCCAATAATATAATCCTTAGTGGGATTCAAATGTTTCAACAACTGGTTCTGTGGGCGTGGTTTAGGTGGTGGGTGTGGCTTGGTGTGGCTTGGTGGTCATGTGACTGGGTGGACATGGCTTGGTGGTCATGTTATTGGCTGGGTGTAGCCAACTCAATGTCACTCACATCGAGGCACGCATCTCCTCCCCTGGCCTCTCATGACTGTGGGGATGCTGCAACAGTCATAAGTGTGAAAAATGATCATGTCACTTTTTTCAGTGCCATTGTAACTTTGAATGGTCACTCCACACAAGCAAAGTACCAGCAAAGGAGGAGAAAAAAAACTCCAGAGATGTTCCTGAGACAGGAAGTGTAGTCCTGCCAAGAATGTAATAAGGGTTAATGGAGAGGCAGTTTCTGTAAGCAACACCAGAATGTTTCCTTCCTGCCTTTCTTACAGGATTAGGCCAGTAATTTCTTCTAACAACCGCTTCTCCAAACTGCTTAGAAGGTTAACAACTGGTTCTAGCAAATAGGTGCGAACTGGTAGAATCCCACCCTGCCTTGCATATATTGTGTATATAGGAAGCCCTCGGTTTGCTGGGCCAAGTGTGAAGGTGAGTTTTAAAAGTAAAATGAACTTCCATCTAGCCTATTTGGTAAGTAAGAGAGCCATGTTGTGACTCAGAGTTGCCCAGTTTTTTTTTTCAGTTTAAGAATTTACTTGGCTGCAAAGAGGTACAGCAAGATTCAGACTTCAAAAAATAAATTGAAGCTATGACAGAAACAATTTAGTCTCAAGCTTTGGAGAAATTCTGGTCAGTGTATTTTGGTGATAAGAGGGGAAATTATGGGTTTGAAACCTCCAGCTATTACATATAAGAGTAAGAGTAAGTCTCATTGAATTTAATTGGTTGACTTTTGAATAGACACATTACCCTAGTAAGTGTTGCATTCTAAGCTGCTGCATTCTGTCACAGCTCTTATAGAATTTTAACTGTAACTACAGAAATATTTGTAGAGACAAAGCTTTAAAATCTGTCACATTGAAGACACTGCTATACCTTTAAGGAGTTTGGGGCTGTTTGAAATTACAAATAAATCAAGTGAGGTTCAGGACCCAACAATCATTGTGAGAACATTTCTAGAAAAGCACTTCAGTAACATTGTCTTTTGCATCTGTTTTCCTAGAATCATCCATTTCTGAACCTTTTGTATTTCTACCTGGAGCTTATTCTGCCTTTCTTGATGGCAGGCCATTGTGCTTTGGACATAATATAATAATTCAGGAGACAATAATGCTTGCCATTATGTATTCTGTTATTAAGTAAAAAAATCACAATATTGAAAAGAAAAATTATAAGAAAAGGATTCAGCCTGCAGGCTTTTTAATGCAGACTGAAAGACAAAAAAAAAAGAGGAAGGGGAAAAGATCATTTTATCATTTATAGTCTGATATATTTATATGATTGTGCCATTAATGTGTAAATTTGATATGCTTAAGAGCAAATGCTCTGGGGCAGAATGTTCTGTTTCTCTTCTTGTCCATACCAATCAGGCTGCTTCATGAGGATTTCAAGTTAAGCTTCCAATTTAGGAGTAGTTTGTGAACAGGGTCCAGGCCTCAAGCTGGCCTACTTTGTCTATGACACTGTTCTGTCCCTAATTAGCATTCTTGAGATCCCCGCGCTTTGATTGGCCAAAGCGTGGGGCACTCTGAGTGGTCAGGCGAGCCGCGCCGATTGGCTCGCTAAGAATCTCCCGCGATTGGTCCATTCGAATCGCGGGAGATTCAAAGCGGTGCCATTGGCTGCAGCCGCCGCGGCTAAAGGAATAAAAGCCGCGAACTTTTTCCTTTGCCCCAGTTCGGTTCCAACTTTAAATAAAAGAGCATGATTTGAAGTCACCGACTCCTGGCATCATTTCGCGGACACAACACTGGCGACGAAGGTGGGATCCAGACCCTGAACCGAACCACATGTCCGACGGAAGACAGACGAACCACCACGATGGCGAAAATCGCACCCCCTGCACCCTTCAACCCCGCCACCGAGGACTGGGAATCGTACTCCGACCGATTCCGTATGTTCCTCGAGTGCAGCGACCTGAAGGATGCCACCGACCCCATGAAGCACGCCATCTTCCTGACCCACTGCGGGACCGAGGTATTCAAGATGGCCAAGGTGCTTGCCAAACCCGCCGATGCGACCGCGATGGACTGGGACGTCCTCGAGCCAATACTTCGGCGGCACTATGCTCCAGAGGTACCCATCCTGATCCGACGCAACGAATTCTACCATCGGGACCAACGGTCGGGTGAGAGCTTCAGCGACTTCGTTGCCAAGCTACGGCGCCTAGGGGGGCTGTGCGAATTCGACAACCTGAACGACACCCTGCGAGACAGAATCGTGCTCGGTTTGTGGGACCCCATCCTCCAGAGCCGGCTGATGGCCAAGGGCAACATCAGCCTAGCAGACACCCTCACCACAGCCGCAGCCGCTGAAGCAACCCAAACCTCCGCCGACCGCATGCGCAGACCAAACGCTGGGGACCGCAGCGGAAACAACAACCCTGCGAGGTCGGCCGAGGCCCAACCCGAGATGACCACCCACCAGGGCAACTTCCACTCGGCATCGGGCACTTCCGATGACGAGGAGGACATCCATCGCCTCCAGACAGGCCGCGACCCACAGAACCAGCAGGGTCGTAAGTCGAGGACCAACTGTGCCGGTTGCGGCGGCGACCACCCCAGGTCGGAATGACGGTTTTTTGAATCGATCTGCCGGCATTGCAACAAGAAGGGACACATCGCCCATGTCTGCCGCCTAAAAAAGAACTGCAGCCCGGCACGATGGGACCAGAGCGACCGGAGGAGAGAGAGCACACCACCCCGGACCAGAGATCGCCCCTCGGACAACAGATGGGACCGGAATGGACGATCCCTGTGAGGCGGCGATAACCGGCGAAGAGAGGAGACCCATCAGATGGTCACCATCGGCCACGCCATAACCAATGATGCCCGGAAGGTCCAAGTAGAGGTAGGCATCGAGGGCCAGCCATGCAAAATGGAGGTGGATTCCGGGTCCTACCTCTCCATGATAGCATGGCATGAAATAAAGTGCTTGGTGCCAACCATCCAAAGGAGGAACCTAGACAGCCAGAGACTCATCGTAAGGGACTACCAGGGAAACCGCATCCCGGTAGTCAGAACCAAACACTTCAACATCACATATAAAGGGCACACCGAAAGGCTTCCCCTGACAATCGTTGACCGCGACCGCCCAAGCCTACTGGGACTGCAATGGTTCGCCCTGCTCGGCATCGCAGTCACGGGAGTCGACCACGTCACCGACGACAGCTGGGAGCAGCAACTGGCCCGGGAATTCCAAGAGGTCTTCGACGGAAACCTAGGCAAGTACCGAGGGCCCCTTATATCATTCAGCCTAGACCCAAACATCCCCCCAAAATGCCTGAAACCAAGGCGGGTGCCATTCGCACTTAAACCCAAGATAGACGAGCAAATTGACAAGCTCGTCAAGCAAGGGATCCTACAGCCAATAGACCACGCCCGGTGGGAGACCCCCATAGTCACCCCGATCAAGCCCGATGGGTCGCTGAGGATCTGTGGGGACTATAAGGCCACCCTAAATGGCGCGCTACAACAAAGCGTCTTCCCCGTCCCAGTAGTGCAACACCTACTGCACTCACTGGGAGGGGGCAAGGTTTTCACCAAGCTCGACCTCGCCCAGGCATACCAACAGTTGCCAGTTGACGACCAAATGGCAGAAGCGCAAACCATAGTCACCCACCGGGGGGCATTTAAATGCAACCGACTCCAATTCGGAGTCAGCGTGGCACCGGGAATATTCCAAAGCCTAATGGAAAGACTATTGCAAGGCATCAAGGGGGTGGTACCTTACTTTGACGAGGTCCTAGTGTCGGCAACCAACCAAGCCGAACTAGAGGGTCGCCTAAGGGAGGTCCTAACCAAATTCAAAGAGACCGGGCTCAAAGTCAAGAGGGAGAAATGCCAACTATACACGGAACGGGTAGAATTCCTAGGATACCTCCTAGACCGTCACGGCATTCACCCCACAAACTAAAAAATCAAGGCCATCAAAGAAGCCCCCACACCCAAGTCGAAGATGTAACTACAGGCATTCCTGGGGCTACTTAACTTTTACAATGTCTTCCTGCCCCAAAAGGCGACAGTGGCAGAGCCCTTGCATAGGCTCCTGGACAAGGCGGCGACCTGGACTTGGGGGAAATGCGAGCAA
Organism: Hydrophis major; assembly: GCA_033807585.1. Taxonomy (NCBI): domain Eukaryota; kingdom Metazoa; phylum Chordata; class Lepidosauria; order Squamata; family Elapidae; genus Hydrophis; species Hydrophis major. The sequence goes on along the minus strand of CM066328.1, from coordinate 90,498,322 downwards.
GCCGCCTTCCAAAGAACAAAGGACCTCCTCACTTCGGACGCCGTCCTTATACAGTATAACGAGACCCTACCTCTGGCCGTCACATGCGACGCATCACCCTTCGGCGTCGGTGCTGTCCTCAGCCATACCCTCCCCGACAGAAAAGAAGCACCCATCGCGTTCTTTTCAAGGACCCTCACCAAACCGGAGCAGAACTATAGCCAGCTGGACAAAGAGGCTCTGGCTATCGTTGCCACAGTAAAAAGATTCCACGAGTATCTCTACGGCCGGACATTCACCATCATAACCAACCACAAGCCGCTCCTGGGAATCCTTGCAGGAAACCGGGCCACCCCGAACATTCTGTCTCCCCGAAAGACAAGGTGGTCCGAGTTCTTGGCAGCCTACAACTATGGACTCATACACAGACCGGGTAAGACGATCTCCCATGCAGACGCCTTAAGCCGCTCGCCGCTACCGGAACCTGACACCGACCCAGCACCCACGACGACCACCCTCAGCATAGAGACTCTACCCAACCTGCCCATAACCGCGTCAGACATTGCCCGAGAGACTAATAAAGACAAACGTCTGGCGCGGATGTTGCATTGGGTAGAGAAAGGGTGGCCGGAAAGGGACAACGACGAGTCCTTCAAAACGTTCCGAAACCGCCAAACGGAACTCTCGTTATTAAAAGGGTGCATACTATGGGGGAATAGGGTGGTCATTCCAGAAAAGCTACAAGGGAAGGTTCTGGAACTGCTACACGAGGGGCACCCTGGCATCGTTAGGATTAAAGCCCTGGCCAGAAGTTACGCTTGGTGGCCAGGGATGGACAAACAAATTGAGACCTGGGTAGCACGGTGCCAACGATGCCAGGAAACTAGGCCAAGCCCACCCACAGCACCCGTCCTAGAGTGGGAAACCCCAAGGGGACCTTGGTCTAGGATCCACATAGACTTCGCCGGGCCCACAAAAGGACACACCAACTAGACGCTTCCTCCAACTGGCTGGAGGTAAGCAACATGAAGACAACAACCACGGACGAGGCCGTGATCAATGAACTCTGCAAACTCTTTGCAACGCACGGCCTCCCAGACGTCGTCATTTCCGACAACGGGCCCCAATTCACCTCGCTGGAATTCGAAAAATTCCTAGCGGAAAGGGGCATCTGCCACGCGCTGACAGCACTGGCTCACCCGGCGGCGAACGGTAGGGCGGAACGGATGGTGCAATTCACTAAGAAAACCATCCGGAAAATAGACCACGGGAAGATCCAGGAGAAAATAAACAAACTACTCTTCACCCAAACACATAACCCCAAATACCACAACAAATAAGAGCCCAGCTGAACTATTAATGGGGAGGAAATTAAGGTCCCCACTCGACAGGTTACACCCCACGTATAACCCGGAGAAGCCCCCAGACTCAAACAGCAAACACCGAACTTTCGCACCTGGCGACCCCGTATACGCAAGAAACCTGACGGGAGACCCACTATGGATACCGGCCGTCATCACACAAATAACAGGCCCACACTCGTACCGGCTACAAACAGCAGACGGACGAGCGTGGAAACGCCACATCGACCAATTAAGGTCGAGGACTGCCAACCAAGAGACCACCGACGCACAAACAGGCGAAACCAACCCCCACAACACAAACCAAGGGGGAAGGGAATACCCAGGGGACCAAAACCAAAGAAGAATAAACCAGCCATACTTACCGGAAAGCAGCCATCACGACCCCTCGCCAGGAAGAGACAGCCAGGCCAGCTCGACCGACCCGGAAAGACCGAGCGGGAGCGGCGAAACCCGCAGCTCAACCAACCCTGGAGGCCCAGGAGGGAGCTACGGAGAGCGGCCCGGCCCGACCGACCAGCCAGTTCCCACGACGGCATCGGGAGCAACAGAGATCCCGACTGAACTGGCCGGGATCCAACCTACGACTGAGCTGCGCAGGTCCAGTAGGCCCAGATGGAGCCCCGCCTACCTACGTGACTACGCGACGTAAGGACTGAACCAAGAGGGGAGTGGTGTTCTGTCCCTAATTCGCATTCTTGAGATCCCCGCACTTTGATTGGCCAAAGCACGGGGCACTCTGAGTGGTCAGGTGAGCCGCGCCGATTGGCTCGCTAAGAATCTCCCGCGATTGGTCCATTTGGATCGCGGGAGATTCAAAGCGGTGCCATTGGCTGCGGCCGCCGCGGCTAAAGGAATAAAAGCCGCGAACTTTTTCCTTTGCGCCAGTTCGGTTCCAACTTTAAATAAAAGAGCATGATTTGAAGTCACCGACTCCTGGCATCATTTCGCGGACACAACAGACACCATGACCAGAAAAATCTCCAAATCTCCAGTCCATCCCAAAATAGCTACATCAGCATGATTGCTAATTGTTCAGCTGGACATGTCTATATGTGCAGAAATCTTCCATACAGGTACAGAGCCTCTTATAAATTATTATAATGAAAATTATTTTATTCCAGAAGATTTCATTCAGTAAGACCATCCTCATGTATATTTCTCTTATTGTTTTCGTTGTGTGTGTGTGTGTGTGTGTACATACATATATTAACACATTAATAAAGTTGTTTCGTGACAGTAACAAGGCCAAGGCAAGGCCAAAAGAAAAACACTTTTTCAATTAATTACTCATTTATAGTTCATCAAAATATTTTTAGTTAATGGTGCAGTTATAAGGCATGTTAAATATGTTAATGGTGCAGTGGTAAGGCATGTTAAATATGCAAGATATTAAGATAAATATCACTTTAATTATACAGTTACACTGTAAGATATTGACTGGTTAACAGATAGTCTGGGAATCTAAGAAACCACTGCTGCTTTTTTTAGCATGTATGATTATGCCTATGCTTTCACTATGATACAAGGCATCTTAAAAACCTCTGTATCTAAATCTACTTCATATCTAGACTAAGAGTATGGCTTTACCATACAAAAGTCAGACATCAAAGGAACAGTAGACTCTAGAAAGAGTGAAGACTGTCGTGTTGTCGGAAATGATGCCAGGAGTCGGTGACTTAGTATCAAGCTCTTTTATTGAGTTAGGAACCGAACTGCGGCTAAAGGCAAAACTCGCGGCTTTTTATTTCCAATCCGCGGCGGCCGCGGCCAATGGCACCGCTTTGAATCTCCTGCGATCCGAATGGACCAATTGCGGGAGATTCTTAGCGAGCCAATCGGCGCGGCTCACCTAGCCAATCAGAGTGCCCCGCGCTTTGGCCAATCAAAGCGTGGGGATCTCAAGAATGCTAATGAGGGGACAGAACACCCCTCCCCTCTTGGTTCAGTCCTTATGTTGCGTAGTAGGTGGGGCTCCGTCTCAGCCTACTGGACCTGCGCAGGTCAGTCATAGGTTGGATCCCGGCCGGTTCGGTCGGGGTCTCTGCTTCTCTGGACGCTGTCGTGGGAACCGCCTGGTCGGTCGGGCCGGGCTGCTCTCCGCAGCTGCCACCTGGGCTTCCCGGGTTGGTTGAGCTGTGGGTTTCGCCGCTCCCGCTCGGTCTTCCCGGGTTGGTTGAGCTGGCCTGGCTGTCTCTTCCTGGCGAGGGGTCGTGATGGCTGCTTCCAGGTGAGTATGGCTGGTTTATTCCTTCTCGGTTTTGGTCCCCTGGGTATTCCCTCCCCTCTTGGTTTGTGTTGTGGGGGTTGGTTTTGCTTGTTTGTGCGTCAGTGGTCTCTTGGGTGGTCGTCCTCGATCTTAACTGGTTGATGTGGCATTTCCACGCTCGTCCATCGGTTGTTTGTAGCCGGTACGAGTGTGGGCCTGTTAGTTGTGTTATGACGGCCGGCACCCATAATGGGTCTCCCGTTAGGTTTTTCGCGTAGACGGCGTCGCCTGGTGCGAAAGTTCGGTGTTTGCTGGTTGAGTCTGGGGGTTTCTCTGGGTTGTACGTGGGGTGTAATCTATTGAGTGGGGACCTTATTTTCCTCCCCATTAGTAGCTCTTCCGGGCTTTTATTTGTTGTGGTATTTGGGGTTATGTGTTGGATGAAAAGTAATTTATTAATTTTGTCCTGGATCTCCCCGTGGTCTATTTTCTGGATGGTTTTCTTTGTGAATTGAACCATCCGTTCCGCCCGACCGTTCGCCGCCTGATGCACCGGTGCTGTCAGTGCGTGTCGTATGCCCCTTTCCGCTAGGAATTTTTAAAATTCTAGCGAGGTGAATTGGGGCCCGTTGTCGGAAACGAGGACGTCTGGGAGGCCGTGTGTTGCAAAAAGTTTGCCGAGTTCTTTTGTCACGGCCTCCGTGGTGGTTGTTCTCATGTTGCTTACCTCCAGCCAATTGGAGTAAGCGTCTACGGTTATTAGGAAAGTGTGTCCTTTTGTGGGCCCGGTGAAATCTATGTGGATCCCAGACCAAGGTCCCCTGGGGGTTTCCCACTCTAGGACGGGTGCTGTGGGTGGGCTTGGCCTAGTTTCCTGGCATCGTTGGCACCTTGCTACCCAGGCCTCGATCTGTTTGTCCATCCCTGGCCACCAAACGTAACTTCTGGCCAGGGCTTTTGTCCTAATGATGCCCTGGTGCCCCTCGTGTAACAGTTCCAAAAACTTCCCTTGTAGTTTTTCTGGGATGACCACCCTATCTCCCCATAGTATGCACCCTTTGAGTAACAAGAGTTCCGTTTGCCGGTTCCGGAATGTCCTGACGGACTCGTTGTTGTCCCTTTCCGGCCACCCTTTCTCTACCCAATGCAACACCCGCGCCAGACGTTTGTCTTTATTAGTTTCTCGGGCAATGTCTGACGCGGTTATGGGTAGGTTGGGTAGAGTCTCTATACTGAGGGTGGTCTTCGTGGGTGCTGGGTTGGTGTCAGGTTCCGGTAACGGTGAGCGGCTTAAGGCGTCCGCATGGGAGATAGTCTTACCCGGTCTGTGTGTGAGTCCGTAATTGTAGGCAGCCAAGAACTCGGACCACCTTGTCATTCGAGGGGACAGAATGTTCGGGGTGGCCCTGTTCCCTGCAAGGATTCCCAGCAGCGGTTTGTGGTTGGTGATGATGGTAAATGTCCGGCCGTAGAGGTACTCATGAAATCTTTTTACTGCGGCGACGATAGCCAGAGCCTCTTTGTCCAGCTGGCTGTAGTTCCGCTCCGGTTTGGTGAGGGTCCTTGAAAAGAATGCGATGGGTGCTTCTTTTCCGTCGGGGAGAGTGTGGCTGAGGACAGCACTGACACCGAAGGGTGATGCGTCGCATGTGACGGCTAGTGGTAGGGTCTCGTTGTACTGGATAAGGACGGCATCCGAAGTGATGAGGTCCTTTGTTTTCTTGAAGGCGGCTTCCTCGCGTTTCCCCCAAGTCCAGGTCGCCGCCTTGTCCAAAAGCCTATGCAAAGGCTCCGCCGCCGTCGCCTTTTGGGGCAGGAAGACATTATAAAAGTTAAGCAGTCCCAGAAATGCAGTTCTGTCTTCGACTTGGGTGTGGGGGCTTCTTTGATGGCTTTGATCTTTTGGTTGGTGGGGTGAATGCCGTGACGGTCTAGGAGATATCCTAGGAATTCAACCCATTCCATGTATAATTGGCATTTTTCCCTCTTTACTTTGAGCCCGGTCTCTTTGAATTTGGTTAGGACCTCCCTTAAGTGACTCTCTAGTTCGGCCTGGTTGGTTGCCGACACTAAGACGTCATCGAAGTAAGGTACCACCCCCTTGATGCCTTGTAACAGCCTTTCCATTAGGCTTTGGAATATTCCAGGCGCCACGCTGACTCCGAATTGGAGCCGGTTGCATTTAAAGGCTCCCCGGTGGGTGACTATGGTTTGCGCTTCTGCCGTTTCCTCGTCGACCGGCAATTGTTGGTATGCCTGAGCGAGGTCGAATTTAGCGAAAACCTTGCCCGCTCCCAGTGAATGTCATAGGTGTTGCACTACTGGGACGGGGTAAGCGCTTTGCTGCAAGGCGCCATTTAGGGTGGCCTTATAGTCCCCACAGATTCTCACCGACCCATCATGCTTGATCAGGGTGACTATGGGGGTCTCCCACCGGGTGTGGTCTATGGGTTGTAGACCCCTTGCTTGACGAGCTTGTCAATTTGCTCGTCAATGTTGGGTTTAAGCGCGAATGGTTCCCGCCTTGGTTTTAGGCGTTTTGGGGGGACGTTTGGGTCTAGGCTGAAGGATATAGGGGGCCCTCGGTACTTGCCTAGGTTTCCGTCGAACACCTCTTGGAATTCCCGGGCTAGTTGTTGCTCCCAGTTGTCGTCGGCGATGTGGTCGATGCCCGTGACTGCGATGCCGAGCGGTGCGAACCATTGCAGTCCCAGTAGGCTTGGGTGGTCGCAATCGACAATGGTCAGGGCAAGCCTTTCGGTGCGCCCTTTGTAGGTTACCTTGAACTGTCCGGTTCCGACTACAGGGATGCGGTTTCCCTGGTAGTCTTTCACGATTAGTCTCTGGTTGTCTAGGCCTTTTCCCTGGATGGTAGGCACCAGGCATTTTATTTCTTGCCATGCTACCATGGAGAGGTAGGACCCGGAGTCCACCTCTATTTTACATGGCTCGCCTTCGATGCCTACCTCCACGTAGACCTTTCGGGTGTCGTTGGTTGTGGCGTGCCCGATGGTGACCATCTGATGGGTCTCCTTTCTTCGCCGGGTCTCGTCGCCTCGTAGGGATCGTCCATTCCGGTCCCATCTGTTGTCAGCGGGGCGATCTCTGGTCCAGGGTGGTGTGCTCTCTCGTCTCCGTTCGCTCTGGTCCCATCGTGTAGGGCTGCGGCTCTTTTTGAGACGGCAGACGCGGGCGATGTGTCCCTTCTTGTCGCAATGCTGGCAGATTGAATCGAAGAACCAGCATTCGGACCTGGGGTGGTCGCCTCCGCAACCGGCACAGGTGGTCCTCGACTTACGACCCCGCCGGTTCCGTGGGTCGCGGCCTGCCTGGAGATGGTGGATTTCCTCCTCCTCGTCGGAAGTGCCCAATGCTGAGTGGACATCGCCCTGGTGGGTGGTCGTCTTGGGTTGGGCCTCGGTCGACCTTGCAGGGGGGTTGTTCCCGCTGTGGTCCCCGGCGTTCGGTCGGCGCATGCGGTCGGCGGATTTTTGGGTAGCTTCGGTGGCTGTGGCTTCGGTGAGGGTATCTGCGAGGGTGATGTTGCCCTTGGCCATCAGCCGACTCTGGAGGACAGGGTCCCAAAGGCCGAGCACGATTCTGTCTCGCAGGGCGTCGTTCATGTTGTCGAATTCGCACAGCCCCCCTAGGTGTCGTAGTTCTGCGACGAAGTCGCTGAAACTCTCACCTGACCGTTGGTCCCGATGGTAGAACTCGTATCATCGGATGAGGATGGGCACGGCTGGAGCGTAGTGTCGCCGGAGTATTGGCTCGAGGTCGTCCCAGTCCATCGTGGTCACGTCGGCGGGTTTGGCAAGCGCTTTGGCCATCTTAAACACTGCGGTCCTGCAGTGGGTCAGGAAGACGGCTCACTTCTTTGGGCTGGTGGCGTTCTTCAGGTCGCTGCATTCGAGGAACATGCAGAATCTGTCGGAGTATGATTCCCAGTCCTCGCTGGCGGGATTGAAGGGTGCGGGAGGCGCGATGTTTGCCATCGTGGAGTTTCGTCTGGCTTCCATCGGACACGTGCTTCGGTTCAGGATCAGAATCCCACCTTCGTCGCCAGTGTCGTGTTGTCGGAAATGATGCCAGGAGTCGGTGACTTAGTATCAAGCTCTTTTATTGAGTTAGGAACCAAACTGCGGCTAAAGGCAAAACTCGCGGCTTTTTATTTCCAAGCCGCCGCGGCCATGGCCAATGGCACCGCTTTGAATCTCCCGTGATCCGAATGGACCAATCGCGGGAGATTCTTAGCGAACCAATCGGTGCGGCTCGCCTAGCCAATCAGAGTGCCCCGCGCTTTGGCCAATCAAAGCGCGGGGATCTCAAGAATGCTAATGAGGGGACAGAGCAAAGACAAAAGCAACAAAGATGATTAAGGGACTGGAGACTAAAACATATAAAGAAAGGTTGCTGGAACTGTGTATTTCTAGTTTAATGAAACGAAGGACTAGGGGAGGCATGATAGCATTGTTCCAATATCTCAGAGGTTGCCACAAAAATGAGGGAGTCAAACTATTCTCCAAAGCATCTGAGGGTAGGACAAGAAGCAATGGGTGGAACCTAATCAAGGAGAGAAGCAACTTAGAACTAAGGAGAAATTTCCTGACAGAACAATTAATCAGTGGAACAACATGCTTCTAGAAGTTATGAATGCTCCAACACTGGAAGTTTTTAAGAAGAGGTTGGATAACCATTTGTCTTAAATGGTATAGGGTTTTCTGTCTAAGCAGGGGGTTGGACTAGAAGGACTCCAAGATCCCTTCCAACTCTGTTATTCTAAAAATAAGATGGGGTAACTCAAAATATCTGTTTGTCTTCTTACTGGAAGAGCAGGCTAATTATCCCAATTGCAAAGACAAACTTGAGGATGGTCTTGAACAGGGGTTGCCAACCTTTTGGACCTCAGGGACCATCAAACTCATAATTTTATATCCCGGGAACCACTAATATGAATTTTGACTGATGGTGGCTTGCTGACATTGGTGGGAGAGTGAGAGATCTGATTTCTCTCTCTCTCTCACACACACACACACACACGCACATACAGGCAGGGGTAGGATTCAAATTTCTTAACAACTAGTTCTGTGGTCATTGCCTAATTTGTGGGTGTGGCTCAGTAGTCTTGTGACTGCGTGAGCATGGCTTGTATGTAAATATTATAAATATTTATGTAAATGTTGAATTTTTTATTTAAAAAAGAGCAACTTTTACCAAAAATCAGGCAAAGCAGGCGGGCAGACTGAGTTGTTCACAGAATCACGTATTAACTTAGAGATCTATGATTCTACAATTGGCTACCTGAGTCTGTCATATAAAAATTACTAGCAAGCAAACTCATAAAATTTGCTAGCAAGCAAACTCACAAAATTAACTCACAACACACTATGTATGTAAGTATTGGTTTTTTTAATTTAAAAAAGAGGAAGTTTTATCCAAAAATAGGCAAAACAGGCAGGCAGATTGAGTTGCTCACAGAATTACAGATTCACTTAGAGATCTATCTATCTTCAATCGGCTACCTGAACTGAATAATAGAAGCTTCAATCCTAAAGGTTCAGCTCTGAAGAGCCAAAGATCTCAAGATTAGCTAGAAAGAAAGAAATGCAACAATTTCCTGCTTTTTAGCTAATCTAAATCTCCCCGCACAGCAGAACAGTTGATGGTCAGAAAAACAAAAATAAAAGGAAAAATAGCAACTTAGCAGGCAAGTTTGCCAGGCAAGGAGTGAGTGGGGGGGAGGTTCCCGCTGGCCATGTGGGCAGCGCAGCATTGTGTTCCTACACAAGCCGGATTAATTGCTTTGGGGGGGCTTTGCTCTGGGGGTGACATTTCTCTGTGGACCACCAAAATTTTCTCGCAGACCACCAATGGGCTGCAGCCCACCAGTTGGCAACTGCTTGTCTAGAAGCCAGTGTTACTTCAAGAAAAGTGAAGAACACACTGGTATTGAATAAATAGCAATATAATGAGATCTCTGAGGAAGCCAGAATCAAGGAGTTATCTGGGAGCAAAGGAAGTGAGAGAAAGGTCAAAAGGGGAAAAGGCAAATCCAAATGGGCATATGGAATACTTGGACACCTGTGGCAAGAAAGAACAGGTGTTAAGTTCTAGATATGGAAAATAACTTTATCTATCTTAAATAGTATAGCAGAATGTAATCTGAATTCCCAAGAGGAAGAGGCTAGATTCCAGATGACCAAGAGAAAGTGAAGTTTAGATACTTTAGTGGGGAGAAAGTGGGTCAAGTTCACTGCTCCCTAGAAGTTCTCAAAGTTTATCTTTTACATACAAGTAGTTAACTTTAGTTTGGCAAAATGTTTGTCTATAGGTGAGGAACAATAAAAGAAACTGCTTAGAAGTGACTGTGTGTGTGTTTTCTTGGTTTTTGGAGTCTAATAAATAATTATATCACCCAAACACTTCTTAACTCCACAAAAACCAATGAAGTCTTTTTAACTCCACAAAAACCAACAAAGCCAAAACTCTCCCTGAGGAGGATAAGTAAAGGTAGTAGGAATTTCACTGCTGCAAAAGACAGAAACAGCTGTGTACATTATGAACTTTTCAAACCATCACAAGATGAATAGTGTCTTCATGATACATATATCCAGGGTATGAGGAACAATCATCAAAATGATTAATTGCCATCTATTCCTGCTTATCCAGGTGGAGACAAATAGCATTGATAGAAGAGGATGAATAATGCAGATGATTACAAGTGACTATCAAATCCTGGATTGGAACATGAAGTTGTTGGGATTGTCAGTAGTATTTTCATCAATCCTCCACAAGGAACAAGAAAGATCTTAATTCCTAGACCATGATCCACATAACCAAAGAACAATTGGCTTGTTGTAAAGACTTCCAAAACATCATAAGACTGAGCTAGTTGGATCTCTAATGGGTGGAGGAGGGTTATAGTTCCCAATAAATTATACATCTCAAATGATGATGAAGGGAACTGAAGCACACCAATTCTGCTTGATCCTATTGGATGGACAGAAACTATGAATCATAATTGAATGTGCATGATTTAGCAAGCATAATCCCAATTTTGAAGAAAGGGAAGAGAGAGGATTCTGAAAATTACAGATCATATAGTGTAATATTTCTAATGCACAAGATAGTAGATTGCCAAACTATGTATCTACAAGCATTTAGGAAAAAATGCCACCTTTATGCAAAGTCAGAATCAGTTGGTCAAGAGCAAGTCTTGTAAGAATATATCCTTTTTGCAGTTTGGTAGACTAAGAAAATGCTACAGATATCATGTACCTAAAATTCAGTAAAGACTTTACAAAGTTTCTCACGATATCATTGCGGCCACTACAAATAAATTTCAACTACAAGTACTGGGGGGACCAGAAAATTTGCAATTGGTTAACAACTCAGTTCCGATTATGATTGTAAATCATTATCTACTGTTCTGGAGGGCATGTATTGAGTAGGGTTTCTCGGGGCTCTGTCCTTGGCCTAATCGTATTCAGCATCTCTATAAATAGGTTAAAGGAAGAATACAAAGAATGTTTATCAAATTATCTATTATTTTCAAAGACAAAATCATAATTCAAAATGACCTCCACAGGTTTAAACATTGAGCCATATCCAACAGAATGATATTCAACTGTGACAAATGAAAAAAAAAGTCAAATGTAGAAGTAGAGCGTTGGAGTGACATAGCTTGGTGGCAATATATGCAAGAATATCCTAAGAGTACTAGTGAATTATCAGTTGAACATGATCAGTGTGATAAGGCATCTACAAAGGCCTATGTGATCTTGAATTTTATTAACAGAAGTATTGAAGATGGTAGGAGGCAATAGTTTTTATTGAACTCCACACCATAGTTAGCCTGCATTTCAAGTACAGTGTCCCATTTCTGGCATTTCATGTTAAAGGGGACAAGAGGAGCTGTTGTGGATTTAAAAGTGAACTATCATAATATAAGTTCAATGAAGAATAGAGCATAGAACTGTTGAGCATGTTTAAAATGCAAAAAAAAAAATGAGAGGAGAGATTATAATAGTCTACTAATATCTAAAAGGCTGTCACATTAAAAAAAAAAAAAAAAGTTGAAATTAAAAGAAAAGAGATGTAACCTAATGATATTAAGATGAATTTGGTGTAAAGCAATCTCTACCTAGAATAATGGTATATTCCTCCTTGTTGGAGATTTACAAATGGGGCGGAAGGGAGAGGTAGAGGGCTACCTATTGAGAATCCTTTACTGAATTCTTGGAGTAAGAAAGAGTTTGAGGTAAAGATCTGAAAAGCTCTAATTCATATAATCTATGATTCTATAAAATTTTGGTTCATATAAGTAATATTACAAAGACAAGAACTAGCAAGAAAAAGGTTAGGAATTATTGCAGGAAGAATAATTTTAAAAAACAAAGCAGGCAAGCATGTTGTGAAGAGAAAGCAATTATTGTTTTTATCAGCATTGCTCTTGAGAAACTGCCTACTACTTTCAAGATAGATTTTACTGTATATGTTTTCTAATTTTACTGTCATCAATCTGGCACAAGACCTTTTTTTGTATGTATTTTTAAGCAATACTAAAATATGTTAGACATTTTTCTGGAGGGGAAAAAGTTTCCATTTCTTACAAACTAAAAATAAACAGAAAACAGAAGGCATAGGAAAGGAGACTGTTATGGACTAAGCCAACGCATCAGTAACAACCCTAATAGCTCTACTTTAACAGCAGGCTCGTAATCTTGCATTTCTCATTGGCCCGCAAATAGCAAGTCGTGATTGGTCATTTCTAGCCAATCTGATTGGCTGTTAGTGGGTCTCTCTGATTGGACGCTTGTTAGAGCGGTAAACTCAAATCATTGGTTGTTTTGACAGCAGCCAGCTCTATAAAAGAGCTGCTGCTGCCCAAGTATTTTGCTCTGTTCTGAAGTCACTAATAAAGAGTTGAAGTCACAGTTTGATGTCTCATCTCTGTTCCTTGCGCCCATGCTCAGGACTTAACACTGGCGACGAGGATGGGATGCGGAGACAATAGAGCTGACTCATCGAACAAGACAGAGCACGTGGCTGAAGAGCGCACGCAACAAACGGCAGAATGACCAGCGGCACCATACCACCCGCTCCATTTGACCCGGCAAACAAAGACTGGGACTCGTATATAGACCATTTCCAGATGTTCCTGGAGACCAACAATCTGAAAGATGCTACGCCTGGCAAGAAACGAGCGGTGTTCCTGACCCACTGCAGCCCCGCCGTTTTTAAAATGGCTGAAGCACTTGCCAAACCAGCGGAAGTGAAGACCATGGATTGGGATAATCTTGCGCTGATCCTCTGGCCCATTACGCACCCGCAGTGCTTACACTGATACGAAGACACGAGTTTTACCAGAGGGACCAACGGAAGAACGAGAGCGTTGGGGACTTCGTAGCCGACCTCCGGAACCTGGGAGTACTCTGTGGTTTTGCAAACCTCAAGGAAGCCCTGAGAGACCGCATAGTTCTGGGATTAGATGACCACACTTCGCAGAGTAAAATCATGGTGAAAGGAGACATCAGCCTTGCAGACGTCATCGCCGATGCTACTGCCGCAGAAGCAACTAGGAAGTCAGCTGCTTGAATGTGCCGAGCGAACGCACTGCACCGCCAACTCGCTAGCGATAGTCCGCTCTCCTCTGAGAGGCACGCTATTACCGCCCATCATGAAGACCTCGAGTCATCCTCAGACAGTGAGGAAGATGAGGTCAACCGGCTCCGCTCGGAATGAGAGCAAAGGAACCAGAGACTTCCACGCCAATGTGCTGGTTGCGGGGCAAACCACCCGCGATCAGACTGCAAATTCCTCGACGCACTCTGCCGTTCCTGTGGGAAAAGAGGCCACATCGCGAAGGTCTGCAGAAGCAAGCGAGAGTCCAGTCTAAGCTGGAGGGAGAATAACCTCCAGCGGAAGACAGGCAAACCACCTGGAAATCGGGACCTCCTGAACCACCAATGGAACAACCACTACTACAGAAATCGAGCACCTGCCACTTCAACAAGACGAGAAGAGGCACACCAAACTATTACTATCGGCCACGCTTCATCGCTTGATGCAAGAAAGATCCACATTAGGGCCACTATTGAGAATCGACTATGCGTAATGGAAGTCGATTCGGGGTCATCCCTATCGATGGTCTCCTGGAAAACCCTCAAAGAGCTGATCCCTGCCATCTGTGGCCAGGACCTCAGCACTCAAAGAATCATCCTAAAAGACTACCAGGGAAACAGAATTCCGGTTGTCGGTTCCAGTCACGTCCAGGTATCCTTCAAGGACCGCACCGCGACGCTTCCCCTGACTGTCGTCGATCGTGACCTGCCCAGTTTGTTAGGGCTACAGTGGTTCACCCCATTCGGAATTGAACTAGCTGGCATACACCAAACTGGAAGCGATGACTGGGAAGAGGCCCTCATCCAGGAATTCCAGGATGTGTTCACAGGAACATTAGGCAAGTACAAGAGGACCCCTATATCATTTAATCTCAGTCCCTATGTAGCTCCCATACACCTTAAGCCTCGTAGGGTGCCTTTTGCCCTCAAGCCAAAGATCAATGAGCAACTAGACAAATTGATAGCCCAGGGTGTGTTGGAACCGATTGACCATGCCCGAGGGGAAACTCCAATAGTAACACCCATAAAGCCAGATGGCTCATTAAGAATTTGTGGGGATTACCGGGCCACCCTAAATCATGCGCTTCAGCAGAGCGCTTACCCAGTACCAGTGGTCCAACACCTTCTTCACTCCCTGGTGGCGGAAAAATATTTGCAAAATTGGACTTAGCTCAGGCGTACCAACAGCTACCCGTAGATGCGACGACTGCAGAAGCCCAGACAATAGTTACACATAGAGGTGCCTTCAAGTGCAATAGACTCCAATTCGGAGTAAGCGTGGCACCGGGCATTTTCCAAAGTTTGATGAAGAGGCTATTACTAGGCATTAAAGGCGTCGTGCCTTATTTTGACGACGTCTTAATAGCTGCCCCTACTAAAGAGTTATTAGGACAACGACTCAGAAGGGTTCTTCAAAAATTTAAAGACGCTGGCCTGAAGGTAAAAAGGGACAAGTGTCAACTTTGTATGGAGAGAGTGGGGTTCCTGGGATACCTTCTCGACAGACAGGGAATCCACCCCACTGAAAAAAATCAAACTGCAATCAAAAATGCCCCAAGACCTAGAAATAAAACAGACCTCCAAGCCTTCCTGGGACTCATTAACTTTTATAACATCTTCTTCCCCAGAAGGCGACCGTAACCGATAGACTTCTCAACAGAAAGGCTTCCTGGGTCTGGGAACAGCATGAAGAACAAGCATTTCAACAAGTAAAAGATCTCTTAACTTCTGATGCTGTATTGATACAATACAATGAGACTCTACCCTTAACAGTTACCTGTGACGCCTCACCATTTAGAGTGGGAGCCATTTTAAGCCATCTCTCTCTCTCTCTCTCTCTCTCTCTCTCTCTCACACACACACACACACACACACACACACACTCGTGATTGTGATCCAGGCACTGAGCAACCATCCTGGATTTCCAAACATTGCAATATCCTACCAACATGTAATCATGATTTGCAACCTTCCTTGCTGGTTTCCCTGATGGAAAATCAATGAGGAAGCTAGCAATATACCTCTCAGGTAAACTAGACCAGAAACATGGCTAGATGAGGCAATTCCCCTTTATTTTAAAGCTACATTAACAGAATCTTGCAAGTCTGAAGTCACAGATTCTCCACTGCAACTTTTAATCGTCTGATCAATTAGGGCAGGACCTTTCTAAATTTATTCCTCTGACCATAAAGACACTCAGGTTGCTCACTCTCTTGTCTGATCATTTCCTAGGTGGAATCTCTTCTCCCTACCTTCAAGGTCATTCTCATGTACCATCACAAATTTGGAAGTTGTGGTCACATGAAGTGCTCACTTAATGACCCAAGGAGGAATTGTCATCACTAAGCAGCACGGTTATGTCTTATCATACTTCACAGCATATACAGCTGCTTAGCAATGGAAATTCAGGTGTCACTTAACATCATTAAGCAAGGACCAGCTGTAATAATAATCTGCCTTTCTGGGGAAATGTTGCAACAGGGATAATACTGATAGTCCTTGTTCAGGGGCTGTCTCATTTAGAAACCGCTCAGGTATAATAGCGATGAAAATATATGATTAATCCTCACATTCACAATCTTGGCAAGTATGTAAAGCAAAGGAACGGTAAAGTAAGATCATAAGCGCAGTTTCACTTAATGACTGCTTCTCTTAATGACTGAGTTGCCAGTCCCAATTATGGTTGCTAAATAAGGACTACCTGTATATAGTCCCTGCAGGGGTTCTTATAAAAATGGCAGTAAAATGATGGATTTTGATTTCCTCAGAATAATGTGGGTGCCTATATAATTGCATGTTAGTAACAGATTTAACAGATAATCAGAGTTGGAAGGGACCTTGTAGGTCATCTAGTCTAACCTCCCACCCAAGCGGGAAACCCTACACCATTTCTGACAAATGGCAGTCCAATCTCTTCTTGAAAGTCTCAACTGATGATGCTTCCACAACTTCCATTGGTTGATTGTTCTCACTTTCAGAAAGTTTCTCCTTATTTCCAGGTTAAATCTCTCCTTGTTCAGTTTCCATCCATTATTCCTTGTCTGGCCTACAGGCGCTTTAGAAAATAGCTTGACCCCCTCCTCTCTGTGGCAGCCCCTCAAATATTGGAAGACTGCTATCATGCCTCTCCTGATCCTTGTCTTCACTAGACTAGCCACGCCCAGTTCCTGTAACCATTCTTCATATGTTTTAGTCTCCAGTCCCCTAATCATCTTGGTTGTTCTTCTCTGTACTTTTTCTAGAGTCTCCACATCTTTTTTATAGTGTGGTGACCAAAACTGGATGCAGTACTCTTGGTGTGGTCTTACTAAGGCTTTATAGAGTGGTATTAGTACCTCACTTGATCTCGATTGTACCCCTCTGTTAGTGCAATTTAGGATTGCATTGGTTTTTTTTGCTGCCACTGCACATTGCTACATCTAAACTATAATAACGCCAGACAGTTATGCTGACCTGGCCACATGGACCACACTTTTAAGGCCATTTTCTTAGCAACAAAAATTAAATTTAAAAAATGATTTTAAATTTTAAAAATTAATCATCAGATTAAAAATGTTCCTCGCTACTTGCTTTGTACAGATCAATTAGACCATGCCCACGATGGTGTAGTAAGCTTAAATTAAAAACTTGAGAAGTAATTAGACCACATCAATCAATTATTAATTTCCTATCAGGAGATTTGATGTAATGGCAAGGCTAGATGACCTCTGAAACACCTTCCAAAATTTATTATTCTATGAATTTGAAATAATTGACATGTGAATAATCAGCAGAGCTTGACTGGAATAAGTTACGAATGATTTCAGATATAAAGTTATTATATACAGTATGCTTGTTTATGTGTGTAATATTTAAATGTGTATATTTAATATTTTAGTATTGTGTGCTGCTTCTTAGTAGAAATCTTGCTGGGCATAAGACTACACCATGGCAAATTTATCCCAGGCACTTCAATTCTCTTGAGACATAACAGAATTGCATTTTACAGATATTTATTTAAGGGGGGAAAAATCTCATTGGCTTCATTTATATCTTGTTTCAGTGAAATAGGTCTAGGGCAGAATTTTGTTGGTTAGCTTTTAGATTTTGGATACTTTCTCGTAAATTTAAATTTGTGGCTGTGTCTCTGAGGCTTCAAAAATTGGACCCATTCAGCTTCTCTTGAAAGAAATGTCTAAAGAGGCACTTGAGCTAAGAAGTATTGCCATAATTTCACTGCCAGTTCCAGTGAATGGGCATGCACACCTGTTCAGTGAGATGGCCTGTAATTTTGTGTGAGCTGAAGTATGTTGTGAATGAAATAAGGGCCTGTTTCTGAAAACACACAAGTAATCCTTGAAATGTGGATCAGGGCAACTGTCTATTCATCTGTTAGCTTGAAAACTCAAAACAGTCCTGCACGCTTCTCTACAATACCTGAACTTGGAAAACCCACCCAGACCCATTTCTATTTTCCCAACTTCCCTAAGACATCCCAGAGAGGTTAAACTCTCTCTTCTTTTTCTTTTGCATGTAACTGAGATTAGTAAATGAGAACAGATATTGCTTGGCTTTTATTTCAGCCTAGTTGTTTCTCTGTTCAATTGTTTCTCCTCCAAAAAACAATTTACTTTACAGGCTTTTTAGGAAGAAACAGTGCATGCAATGGAAGGGGTCAAAGCTGTGGAAGACATAATTCCCCAGAGGCCAAATTGTGTGCTTGACTGCATGTGCAGAGGAACCTCATTGACTTTAAAGTAGAGCATTCCATGTATGGGCATCCAAGAGTAGAATTTGGCCTTTAGCATTGAGACACATACTGGTAAAGGAAGACAGTTTGTGGCAGCTGTTCCATAGATTTTGTTGTTTCATTCCTATATGAAACAAACTAGGGCAAGTCCTAGTTTGTGTATTGTACATAAAAGAGACTCTATTAAATCCCAAGTTTGCTGTCTCTGAATAGCAGCCAGTTCTTTACTGAAGTAACTTTTTCTTGGGGAAGAAAGGAAAGGAGGGCAATACATCATGCAAAGTATTCTGTTTCTGGTATGTATCATTATTAAAGGCATTTGGAAGTCCTCTCTTACAATCCCTGTTTAGATTTGCTTTAGAAAATAAAAGGGCAAAACTTTGTCAGGCAAGAGATGACAGTTACTGTACCGTTCTTTTAATTTTTTATTTTTAATCCTTGTTATCCTGCAGAGCTAAAAGCTACAATCAAGACCTTCAGGAGACACATGGATGTGTATTTGGCCCAGCAATTGTGATGTTCGTCAGAACAAAACTGACTGGATGACAGCTTTACAGATGACGGGGAAAAAATCAATTGGACCTAGTGTCAGGTCTGATAAAAGATATGAAGAAAAGAAGGGGTTGCTAGACAGTCCTTGGAAGAGAAATAATTCTAGCCAAAATGAAACATGCCAAAACTAAATATCTTCCATTATCAGAAAATAATTCTCTATGTTAAGAGGACATTACTGTGAACCATTTTTTAAACATTCTCTTAACTAGAGAAGAGCAATGCAGTTCTCACCAGTGTTTTTTTTCCTGGACATTGATTTTTTTTCCACTGGACATTGATTTTTTCTCCCTACCAAAGTGTGCTTTTCTAATAGAGCTTGAAATTAACATGGCTTTTGGTGGGGTCAGGGGCTGTTGTTTTCCTCCTTGATCATGTATAAATGCATACACGGCTCTGGGAAGTAGATTTCGTTAAAGCCATTGTTAAAAAATGCATTAAAAATACACACAATACCTTATTTTTATCTAGCTATTGTGGTGAATGGTGATTACTGCATTGGAATTTCCTTATATTTACCAATAAGGAAAAAAGAAGGATTTTACATTTAAATTGGCCTGCAATTTCAATGAATCTTGCAATTTAATTTGGGATGAAGCAGCTCCATGAAACAGGATGACCTCTCACAGAATAGGACACATCGAAATTTGCACTGGCAATAGCCACACCTTCAAATCTCCTGTCATTGGTAACCTGGCATTACCAACTGAGCCATGGTGGCACAGTGGATAGAATGCAGTATTGCAGGCTAACTCGCTGCTTGCTGCCAGCAGTTTGATCCTGACCTACTCAAAGTTAACTCAGCTTTCCATCCTTCCAAGGACAGTACAATGAGGACCAAGATTGTTGGGGGCAGTATGCTGACTCTGTAAACTGCTTACAGAGAACTGTAAAGCACTATTAAAGCAGTATATAAGTCTAAGTGCTATTGTTATTATAATTATACTATAAGCCAAACTGGAGATCCAGTTTGATCACTAAGCTAGAAAGGAGGAGAAAGTTCAAGTCCTACCTTAGCCATGAAAGCCTGCTGGGTGATTTTGGGACAGTTATCCTCTCTCAGCCCAATTCACCTCATAGGGTTGCTCTTGTGTGGAAAGCTGATATGTTTGCTACCTTGAATTATTTGTAAAAAAAAGAAAAAGAAAGGCAGGATATAAATAAACCAACAAACAAATAGATTAGAGATTTCCAACTGATGGTCATGGGCTAAAATAAGGTGTCCCAAGAATACAGTTTTACCAGCCTTCAGTTATCTGTCCTAGAATAAAGAATTAACAGAGGAAATGGAGGTTATGGCAACCCACCTTAATTAAGTGCAAGAAATTGCCTTCGCTTTTCTGCTCCTTATTCACGATGGCTTTGCTTTTAAAGCGTTTGTTGATCAGAGCTTTAGAGGTCGTTCAAAACCATCTGCTTGAGCCTTTTAGAAAATGTGACTTTTAAAACATGCATATGTATCTCAAAAGAGTGGCAGTTAGCTGTTCAGCCTTTTGCCTCCACTGGAATAACTAAGAAGTTATTCCAGTTTGACACTTTTCCCCCACAATCCATGCATGTGGTAGCAGCTCACTCAGGATGAAATCTTGTACTTTAGCTCTTAGTTGTTGCAATTGTTTCTGAAAGTCATGTAGCATCCCTCTTGTCCAAATCACTCAGCAAACATTGTTAAAATTATAGTTGTTACTGCCACACAGGATCACCTGATTATATTCATCTTCCGTTCTCGGCTTACAAACTCTGTTCCTGTCTATTTTCCCCTTGATCCTGACAAACAGAATGTTCTTGGATGTTTCATGATGATTCAGATAAATGAGTCTGTAAAACAACTATCTCTTGCTGTTGCTGTTTTAGTCACAAGCCGGCAAAGAAAGAGGTATCTTTAGAGGTAGAAAAACTATTTGAAATATAGTGATATCTTTTTTATTTTATTTATTTATTTTCTACATACACAATATTATGTATTATAAGATATCACAAAAACTCTGCCATAGTAACACATTTTGCTGCATTCTTTGATTAGTAGAAAATATTGCCTTTTCCAAAACAGATAAATCACACAGTTCTGACAGACATTCCTTGACATCTGGAATAATAATACTTTAACAATTTGTCAGAATAATTCTTTTAGCCACTCCCCCTGCTTGATACAACCTTAGCTCCTGACAGACAGTCAGATTCCTAAGCTTTGGTATATAATTCAATACTACATTTAAAAAAAAAATAAATTTTATTGGTTTTACAATTAAAACAGACCAACAACACATACATAAATGTAAGAGAGAAAAAGAAAAGAAGAAAGGAAGAAGAAAATAGAAAGAAAAAGATAGAAAACAATTAAAAACATTTTCATCTTCAACAGTTTGTGAGACCTCCTTTTTATCCTTATTTTATGCCATATACACACTTAATCCTTACATATATCTGTATATCACTACTACGGTTCTATCCTATCCTCTTTTGCCTTTTAGTGTGAAATCTATCTTTGGTCTGTCCATTTGTACCAGCAGTTTAGCTGTTGTGATATACTGAAGTGTCTTTATTTTTTAATGTGAAGGTTAATTTGTCCATTTCTGCACAACATGAAATTTTTTGAATAATCATCTCCTCTGATGGAACATGAGGCTGTTTCCAACATTGTGCAAAAGCCAATCTGGCCGCTGTCAAAATATGTATTATTATATATTTCACTTTTTTTTTGGTATTTGTTTATCAAAGATCCCTAAGCGAAAGGACTCTGGTTTCAATTTGATCTGTTCTCTTGTCATTTCCTCCAGCCAATTTCTAATTTTCTGCCAATATTTTTGAGTTTCTGTACAGGACCACCACATATGGAAAAAAGTTCCCTCTTTTTTTTTGCATTTCCAGCAATTCGGACTCATATTGGGGTGCATCTTTGCTAATCTTGAAGGAGGAAGGTGCCATCTATAAAACATTTTATAGGCATTTTCTTTGTATGCTACCAATTTTGTAATTTTATTATTTCTACCCTAGACCTTTTCCAATTCTGTTATGGTGATATATATTCCTATATTCCTACTCCCGGCTATCATGTTCCCTTTTACAATTTCTTCTTCTAATTCTACTTCTAATAAATAATTATAAAATTTTGTTATATTTTTTTTGCCTGATCCTAATAAAATTTTATCTAATTGCTGGAGTTTATTGTTAATTCCAAATTCTTTCTTGTCCTGTTTATATCTACTTTGAATTTGAAGATATGCCCACTGATCAATTTTTAATCCCGATCTTGAAGTTCTTGCCATGATTTCAGATTTCCTTGAGTATCCAATAGGTCCTTATATTTAATCATTTTAGTAATATCCAGATTATTTGGGTGAATCATCGTCTCCATTGTTGAGATCCAAATTGGTATTTTTAAATAGTGTTTTTTCCATATTTTCTTCCAATTAGTCAATAATGAATCTCTGATTAGGTGTCTGTGAAAATATTTCTGGCTAGTTTTCCCAATATCCCATAAAAAAGCATGCAACCCCCCTCTGCAAGTTATGGCCTTCCAAGAATAATATTCTCTTATTGGTTAAATTCACCCATTCCTTCAACCATACTAAAGAGGCTGCATTATAATACAACTCCCAATTTGGAAGTGCCAGCCCTCCCCTGCTCTTCATATCCTGCATTGCTTTTAAGTTCTAGGTTTTTTCCCTTGCCAGATGAATTTTGCAATTATTTTATTAAGTTCTTCAAAAAAAAAAAATTGTGTACTTTGATTGGGATCATCTGAAATATATAGAGGAATTTTGGAAGAATATTCATTTTAATAGCAGCGATCCTGCCTAAAAATGAAAGTTGCAGCTTGTCCTACTTAACCTGTTGCATCAATTTATCATAATTATTTTCCTTAAGTGTCTTACAATGTGCTGTCAACCATATTCCTAAGTATTTAACTTTCTTTATCACTTGTATTCCCATAACTTCTTCTAGTTCTAATTTTTGTTTTTCTGTTAAATTTTTGGTCATTAATTTTGTTTTCTTCCTGTTAATTTTTAGTCCTGCTACTGCTCCAAATTGTTCTAATTCATCCATCAATTTTTGTCATCTTTCTATTGATTCTTCAATGAAAAAAATCATATCATCCGCAAATGCTTGCAACTTATATTCTTCTTTCTTAACCTTTAATCCTTTTATGTCTGGGTTCTATCTAATTCGCGTTAATAATGCTTCTAGTGATAATATGAAGAGCAGGGGTGAGAGTGGGTAGCTCTGTCTGACTCCTTTTTCTATTTTTATTGGATGGGTATATTTCCCAATTATTATAATTAGCCTGTTGTGTATCATAAATGATTGTTATAATATTTTCAAATTTGGTGCTTAAATTCATATTGTAAATTTTTTGGATTAAAAATTGCCAACTTAAATTATCAAAGGCCTTCTCTGTGTCTAAAAACATAAGTGCAATTTGTTTTTCAGGGTGGGGTTCATAAAATTCTAAAACATCTAATACTATTCTTAAGTTATTCCTGATTTATCTGGTTAGGAGAAATCCATTTTGGTCTTCATGTATATGCTCATTTAACATTCTTTTTAGTCTACTTGCTATAATAGAAGCAAATATTTTGTAATCAGTATTTAACAATGAAATCGGCCTATAATTTTGTATATATCGGGGATCCAAATCCTCCTTCAGGATCAGCGAAAACAATGAGTCCAGCATCCTGGCTGCCAATAAGACATCATTAAAAACTTCCACCATAAGAGGTCCTATTTGTTCTGCTATTGCCTTGTACAGCTCCCCTGGGATCCCACCTGGTCCCGGGGATTTGTTGTTTTTCTGGTTCTCTATTGCTGATTTCAATTCAAACCAAGTAATGTCTTTGTTTAATAATTCTTCCATTTCTTCCCCAATTGCTTTATCCTTCATTTCATTTAAATAGTTTCTTATCCTATCTTTGTTAACTTCTTCCTTTTTATATAACTCTTCAAAATACTTATGGGCAATTTCTTTTTTCTGTTCTATCTCCTGCTGTATATCCCCCTTTCCATCTTTTAGCTGATATATCAATCTCTTTTCTTTCCTTTTTTAAGTCTGTATGATAGCCATCTCCCTGGCTTATTGGCATGTTCAACATAAGTTTGTCTAATTTTATTCAAATTTATAATCATTCTCTCTTGTTCAATTAAATTCAATTTATGTTTAGTTATTGTTATTTGATTTTGCAATTTTGAATCCTTTGGGGTACTCTGTAATTGAGTTTCTAATTTCTTAATTTTTTGTTGTAATTTGTTTTGCTGGGCATATTTTTCCTTATTCCTCTTGGCGTTATAAGAGATTGTTATATCTCTTGTTACTGCCTTCATTGTATCTCAAATGTTTTGTTTCGTAGTTGCTCCATTATCATTTTCCTTTAAAAAAATAGTTTAATTCCTCCTTGAAGTTTGTTGGTATATTCTTTTTCTCTTATTAACTGAGTATTTAATATCCATCTTTCCTTGGGTTTTTCCCTACCCTTCCATATTATCTGAATTGGATTGTGATCTGCCCATTCATTGGGTAAAATTTCAATCCCTTTTATCTCATTTGCTATTTCCCCATTCATCCATGCCATATCAATTTGTGTCCATATTTGATGAGGATTTGAATAGAATGTAAATTGTTTTTCCTCGGAATGTAATCTTCTCCATATGTCAATCAAATTTAATTCCTTCATCATTTCCCTACAAATCTTGGGAAGCTCTTTTTTCCCCTTTGTTCCTTCCCCAATTACTGTGCTCTTTTTGATAATCAGCAACAGAATTAAAGTCCCCTATAATACAAATATTTCTTTTTTCCAATCCTACTATTTTTCTATAAAAACTATTTTTGATCTCCATTTGGGGTGTAGATTACCACTAAGATTTGGGATGGCATAAATCCAGATCTGCAAAACCAGAGTTCTTCCCTCAGAATCCAACTATATTAAATCTGTTTTCAAATCCTCTTTAACATATACTGCAATCCCTTTCTTTTTCCCTACATCTGCTGGTATGGTGAATAGCTTCCCCAATTTTGGACATTCTAAATATTTTTCATCTGTTTTCTTTATATGAGTTTCTTGTAGACATACTATATCAGCATTTTGTTTGATTAGTTTGGCTATTATCCTTTTCCTTTTTATCGTTGAGTTTAAACCATTTATATTAATTGACAATAGTTTCTTTTCTTCTTCCATTTCATTAGTTCTGTTTCGCTTTTTGTCTTGTAATGGACTGGTCTCTCCTTTTGCCTGAAGATGTGTCCTATTTTCTTCTCTCTCCTGTTGTAATTGAGTATTTCCTTGATTTCCTAAAGTTCCATCTCTGTTCTTATGATAGCCTTGATCTTCCTGGGAGTTTGTTTCCAGTTCATCCTTACTGTTCTGGTCTTCCGGGCCTACCAATTGCTCATAAAATTCCTGGGCCTTTTCCATGAAGTCTATTTTGATTTTCCTTTCATCCCAAGAAACTAACATCCTCTCTGGGATTAGCCATTTAAATATGATTCTTTTCTGATTTAGGTAAGCTGCTAAGAATTTATAATGTTGTCTTTGTTCTCTTACTCTTCCTGGTATTTGTTTGAGAACCAAGACTTCTTAGCCTTTATACATGATTGTTTCATCTCTTGACATCCTATATATGATATCCCGGACACTCCTTCTTGCAAATCATATATGAACTTCTCTTGGGCATTTGTGGCGTCTCGCAAAATTAGTGCTAACCCTGTAAACTTCATCAAACTCCCTCAAGATGTCATCTTTATCCTTTTCCAATAGTTCAGTCAATATTCCTACCATTAGTTATTCCAAGTCTTCTCCTTTGGATTCCACTACATTTTGGAATCTCAAGTATGTAGCAGCCTATCCACCTCTAGGTATACCAGTGAGTCCTCCATTTCTTTACTTACATTCTTTAATTCTTCATCTACCCTTTCCAATTTCCTTTCAGTTCATTCAGTCCTTTTCTCTGCCTCTTTTATTGTTGCTTCATTTTTCTCCAAGCCCTGCTGTAATAATCCAACTTTGTCCTCTACTTTGGAGATATCCGCTTTCATTTCTGCTTTTAATTTCCCCATCTCCTCTTTTAGTTCATTGATATCTGCTCTCATCTCATTATGGTTTTTCATCATTGTTTCTTGCAGCTTCATCATCGATTCCTGTAAAGTCAGCAGAATTGATTGGATGTTGGCATTTGAGATGTTAGCTTGTTTCTCCACTGGTAATGTTTCTTCAATGGTTTTTTGTGCCATGGGCGAAGCTGTTGCCGACATAGTTGTTAACGTCAGGGTGACCTTTCTTCCAGTTTTCAGAGCTGTAGTTGTGGTGGAAGTCATTTCTTTTAAGATTTGTTTCTGTTGTTGTAATATATTAATTATATTATCCCAGATTAACATTCAGTAATAGAATCTCTATATTAGGATTGATCAGTATCTAATTACTTAATCTATCTATCTGCTGGATAGCTGTGCTCTTAGCTGGTTACTGGACTATAAGTTCTTATAGATAAAAATATTATCACTGTATTATTTTAAATCCAAATTCTAAATCACATATATATATATATCTTTGGTTATTTGGGTTTTCTCCCGCGTAAGATTGGAAGTATCTAGGCAATGTTTCGATGAAGTCTCATTCATCATCTTCAGGCTTGGTCTTCAGCTCTGTGCTTCTCAGAGTGATGTGAGCTTGCAGCTGCTTCTTCCTTTTAACTGCTAGTGGGGGTGTGACTTGATTGGGTGGGGGCTTGGCTGTGTTCTGATTGGCTGGAGGCGTGTTCTGTTCAGGTGGGGGCTTGGTTGTGCTCAGGTTAGTCTTAGTTGCTGGGGGATTTGAGCTGGTGAGCTGTGATCTTGCTGTTTGGCTTCGAGTTCGTGGTCGTGCTGCATCTTCATGGTGGGGGTCAGTTCGCTTCATGTATGGCTCAGAGGGGTTTGAAGTGGGTAGTGATGCAGCTGCAGTGCGGCTTCTGGTCCTTGGTCATGTCTCATCTTCTGTGTGGGTGTGAGTCTGTTTTCTACATGGAAGTGTGGTGGTGGCATCTTGTGCAGCTCTCAGGGGTGTGGGTCTGGTGTCATTCTTCATGTTAGGTACTCGTCTGTTCATGAGGGCAGGTTTCCAAATGGCTGGTAGGCGGGAGGTATCATCTCATTTATTCATGCTGTGTGGGCGTTTTTCTATCTCTATGGCTTCTCTGATTATTCTGCTGCTGAAGTGTTCAGTTTTGGCGATAGTTCTGGTATTTTTAAAGTCAATCTCATGTCCTGTGGCTTTGAGGTGTTGGACCAGGGAAGAGGTCGGTTCTTCCTTTTTGATTGAGTTCTTATGTTCTTCAATGCGTGCACTTATTCTTCTGTTAGTTTGTCCAATGTATGTGGTGGGGCAAGCAGTGCAAGGGATTTCGTATACTCCTTGATTTTCTAACTCGATTTTGTCCTTAGGGTTTCTTAGGATGGTGGATATCTTTCTGTTTGTGCAGAATGCTGTCTTAATGTTGTGTTTTTGGAGGATCTTGCTGATTTTGTCTGTAGTGCCTTTTATATATGGGAGGAGGGCTTTGCCATTCTCTTGTTCTCTGTCTTGGATTTTGGTTGGGGTTTCTTTTTGGATTAGGTGGGTGATCTTCTTTCTTTGGAATCCATTGGCTGTCAGCACGCTGGTGAGAGTGTGTAGTTCAGTCTCTAGGTGTTGTTCATCGGCTAAGCATTTTGTACTGGAGATGAGTGTCTCGGCTACGGAATTGATCTGTGCTGGGTGGTGGTGTGAGAGTGCGTGTAGATAGCGGTTTGTATGTGTTTTCTTCTGGTAGATGGTGTGTCCTAGGGAGCCATTGGATTTTTTGTATACCAAGACATCTAGGAAGGGAAGTTGGTTGTTAGCTTCTGTTTCCATGGTGAATTGTATTTTGGGGTGTAGGCTGTTGAGGTGTGTGAAGAAGTTGTTCAGTTTTTCTTTCCCATGTGGCCAGATTATGAAGGTGTCATCTATGTATCTGAGCCAGAGTTTGGGTTTGTGATCATATTTTTCTAGAGCTTATGTTTCAAAGTGTTCCATGTAGAGGTTAGCGATGACAGGTGAGAAGGGTGATCCCATGGGTGCTCCTTCCATTTGTTTGTATTTTTGTCCATTGTAGGTGAAATATGTATTGGATAGGCAGTGGTTGGTCAGATCTAGGATATGCTTGGGGGGGTTGTATTTGTTTTGGATGGCTGTCAAGGCTTCTTTTATTGGCACTTGGGTGAAGAGGGATATGACATCGAAGCTCACTAGTAGGTCACTGGGTTGTAAGTTTTGTTTCTTTATGATCTTGATGAACTGGAATGAGTTTCTTACGTGTGAGTTGATGGATTCTGCATAGGGCTGTAGTTGTTTGGTGAGAAATTTGAAATATAGTTTGAGACTATACAGCTGGCATCAGCTCAGGCACTTCTTCACAGAACCTATAAAGTCAGATTTGTTTCTATGTGAGGATAATATCAAGGGAGCTGTAGGAGCAGATTCATGCACTGAGCAGGCAGTGGACCAGACAATATATATAATTCTTTCCACCCCTTACATTATACATAATAATTCTAAGTGCCATTAAAGCCACTTTCCTTGGCCTATTTGTTCCCCAGCAGCCTGAGATCATTGTGGTTTTGATCTTTTGAGAAGTTTGCATTCTTAACAGTAACCATCATTCTGGAAAAAAATCCTGTGGAGACCTATAGCAACTGTGGACTGCGACTTTTGACTAACTCAAAATTAATTGGCTCATTTAGGGCGCGTCCTCACAATGTCCTGAAGATGCTCCAGTCTTGTGTTTCTGTCAGCTTGACTTTATACCAGAAATCCTGGTACACATACACACACACACACACAAGCAAAATGCACTTTTTATTTTTATTTATTTATTAATCAAATGTATAGAACCATCAATTAATTATACATAAATCAATCAAATTTATATAACCTACATGGTACACAACAATAGATAAAAGCTAAAAATGTGAAGAGTAAATACAAATATAAAAGGCCATAATAAGAAACTGGAAATACAATACATACAGGAAATAAAAATGCCTCCTTCAACAATGGAGCCATATGCTCTCCATCAATATAAAAGTGCACAAGACCATTTTCCTCTTGACCTCTTCTTTGCTTTTCCTGAATAAGGTTTGCTGCATATTTTATTGCACTGTAATTATTCCTTATGCAAAGAATGATTATAGCACTTGCTTTACACACAGAGTATTTGGTCTAATTTAGTAGTTTTGGTTCTGTTTGATTGCTACTTCATATTTATATATTGTGTATATTTCAATATTATGAAGCTGTTTTGGTTTATATTTTTTTTTCTGTTGTATGCTGTATTAATCCAATAAATAAATAAATAAATAATAATGAATGAATGAATGAATGAAGCTTTTGGCTTTCTTTCTTTTCTTTTCTTTTAAGATCCAGTGCATCATTTTATCATTTTCAGTCCTTCTGTTTAGAAAAAGTCTGTTTCAATTACATGGGTTAAACGAAAGTCTATTCATATATAGAATGGAAAAATAATACATTTAAAAGTATGATTGATGTGCTTTAGGACAGTTGAGATTATTAGTGAAGGATACAAGAACACTGAATGCTGTTCTGAAGGCAGGACAAAAACCACTACTTTGTAATGTTAGAAATATACCCTGGCAAAAATACCCAAGAAAAGAAAAGGCATAGAAGAAATTAGAGCAGAGGTGGGATTCAGCCGGTTCTGACCAGTTCTGGAGAACCGGTAGCAGAAATTATGAGTCGTTCAGAGAAATGGCAAATATCGCCTCTGACTGGCCCCACCCACTTCTATTCTCCACCTCCAGAGTCCCAACTGATCAGCTGGATCTTCCTTTGTTGCCCTGCACAGGAGAATGGAGCTGGCTAATGGGGTGGGGATGGAATGAGGATTTTACAGTATCCTTCCCCTGCTGCACTCACCAAGCCACGCACACCTCACCATGCCACACCCACCAAGCCACACCCATAGAACCGGTAGTAAAAAAAATTTGCATTCCATCACTGAACTAGAGGGAATGAAGAACTATTGCAGAGGGAAAGAAGAATGGTTGCCACATCACCAGAATGGACCAGCAACATTTTTGGAGTACAGGAATTAATAGCGTTGCCCTGAATTCCCAATCAACCTGCTTTTTCTGCTTCTGTTGCTCAGGCACTGCTGATTTGTTTGTTTGTAGTGCTTTACTTTCTTCTAGAGCAATCCCTGTGTTTTGATTGGTTACTTCTCAGGGACAGGAACACCACCTTATTACATTTTCCTGTCTTTTCTAACCCTGGGCAGATGCTCATCAATCACCATTTATAGAGATTCTCAGTCATCCATGGTTATACCAAAGGTCCTTTTTTCAAAAGTCAACTGGACTTTGTTTTTCCTTGAAGATATTTTGCTTCTCATCCAAGAAACGTCTTCAAGGAAAAACAATGTCCAATCTGGACTTTGGGCTCACCAATCACCATTTTCATTCATTCTCAAAGCTCCAAATGACCCTACCACTGTTGTTATACTGATTTATCTTGTTCTCACCCATCCATTTATTTAAGATCACGTTCATTCAGAAAGTTGCACAAATTGTTTCAAAAATTATCCTGGTTCTTCACTGTAATTCATGTTCAAAATTCTACTTTCCTATGCACCCAATATGATTGCCTGCTGAAACCAAATCAAGTACAATCACCTCTAAAAGTGCTTGAGATTATTCTGTCCACAATCAGATCATATGTTTAATCTCTCTAAAGTGCAGTTATCCTGATACTATTGCTACTACTACTACTACCACCACTTTTTCCTAGTTGAGGATGGCAAATAAGTTTCCATAAATTGAGTTGGTCTCCATTTTAGACATTTCATTCCTAATTGCTGGTTGATTGCCCCTGCATTCCAGTTCCAAAGGGTCCTTCCCATTGCCATTCTCTTATTTTCTCATTTTTTTAATGATTCCTTGCAAGGAAATGCTTTTGGCTTATACAGTCTTTGTGGCTGCATCATTGTTAGCAGCAACACTTATCATTTATATTAGCTAATTTGTCCATATTAAAGTGATAGAGTTTTTTAATTCCATAAAGAACATCTTAGGGAGCATGAATAAATTAATTTTCTATTTAACCTAGGACCAGATGGTTATAGAAATATTATGCATAAATAAATTATGGAGAAAATACCCTCACTAACAGTTAGGATTATTTGAAATGGCCTTTCCCAGAGAGAGAACAAGAGAGAGCTTTTTGCTTGTTTGGAACTGTATTCTTCACTGCAACTGACTGTCTAAGGAGATCAATTTTATATTTAATCAGTCTGGCTTTTAGCCCAAAGTTATATAGTAGAGCTTCGGTGGTTGCACCCTGGAGCCTTGTTCTACTGGGCATTGTACTAGCCATCTTCAAAGAACTTATAGATAATAGTCTTCATGGCATTTATCGTCTTCGATACTGATCAAGGCAGTCTTTCTCAATGGCAGGAGTGAGGCAATAATTCCTAAGAGGTTTGATAAAGGCTTATGCCCATCGGTTCCCCAAAGTGAATGCACACACATTTGTTTCCCATCCTCTGTAATTCTTGAAAATTATTACAGGTATGAAATGAGGCCCACAGTGATAGTGGAATGATACTAGTTAAGTATAGGGCAGACAGCGCTATTTTTCGCTTGGGCTGTATATGCTTCAAACATTATTTCGAAGAAGTGTTTCAGATTAGATGTCTGTGGAAATATTTTTGACTAGTTTTCCCTACATCCCATAAAAAAGCATGCCACCCCCTCTGCAAGTCATGGCCTTCTAAAAATAATATTCTCTTGTTAGTTATATTCACCCATTCCTTCAACCATACTAAAGAGGCAGCAATATAATACAATTCCCAATTTGGAAGTGCCAGTCCACCCCTGCTCTTCATATCCTGCATTGCCTTTAAATTTATTCTAGGTTTTTTCCTTGCCAAATAAATTTAACAGTTATTTTGTTGAGTTCTTAAAAAAAAAAAATTTGTGTACTTTGATTGGGATCATCTGCAATATATACAGGAATTTTGGAAGAATATTCATTTTAATGGCAGTGGTCCTGCCTAATAATAAAAGTTGCAGCTTACCCCATGATTCTAAATCCTTCTTTACCTGTTGCATCAATTTATCATAATTATTTTCTTTGAGTGTCTTACAATGTACTGTCAACCATATTCCTAAGTATTTAACTTACTTTGTCACTTGTATTTCCATTACTTCTTCTAACTCCATTTTCTGTTTTTCTGTTGAATTTTTAGTCATTAATTTAGTTTTCTTTCTATTAATTTTGAGTCCTGCTACCACTCCAAATTGTTCTAATTCATCCATCAATTTTTGTCCTCTTTCTATTGGTTCTTCAATGAAAAAAAATCATATTGTCTGCAAACGCTTGCAACTTATATTCTTCTTTCTTAACCTTTAATCCTTTTATGTCTGGGTTCTGTCTAATTCGAATTAATAATGTTTCTAATGATAATTTGAAGAGCAGGGGTGAGAGTGGGCAGCCCTGTCTGACTCCTTTTTCTATTTTTATTGGGCGGGCATTTATTATAACATTAGCTTGTTGTGTAACATAAATAGTTGTTATAATATTTTCAAATTTGGTGCCTAGATTCATATTATAAATTTTTTGGATTAAAAATTGCCAATTTAAATTGTCGAAGGCCTTCTCTGCATCTAAAAACATAAGTGCAATTTGTTTTTCGGGGTGAGCTTCATAAAATCCTAAGACATCTAATACTGTTCTTAAATTGTTCCTGATTTGTCTGGTCGGGAGAAATCCATTTTGGTCTTAATGTATATGTGCGTTTAGCATTCTTTTTAATCTGCTTGCTATAATAGGAGTAAATATTTTGTAGTGGGTGTTTAACAGTGAAATCGGCCTATAATTGTTTATATATCGGGGATCTGAATTCTCCTTCGGTATCAGCGAAATCAATGCCCCCCTCCATGAGTCCGGCATCCTGGCTGCCTATAAAACATCATTAAAAACTTCTACCATAAGAGGTCCAATTTGTTCTGCAATTGCCTTGTACAGCTCTCCTGGAATCCCAACTGGGATTGTTTTTTTTCTGGTTCTCTATTGCTGATTTCAATTCCAACCAAGTAGTGTCTTTGTTTAATAGTTCTACCATTTCTTCCCCAATTGCTTTATCCTTCACTTCATCTAAATAGTTTCTTATTCTATCCTCATTAACATCTTCCTTTTTATATAAATCTTCAAAATACTTGTGAGCAATTTCTTTTTTCTGTTCTATCTCCTGCTGTATATCCCCCCTACCATGTATTAGCTGATATATCAATCTCTTTTCTTTCCTTTTTTTAGTTTATAAGATAGTCATCTTCCTGGCTTATTAGCATGCTCGAAATAAGTTTTTCTAGTCAAATTCAAATTTATAATCATTTTCTCTTGTTCAATTAAATTCAATTTATGTTTAGTTATTGTTATCTGATTTTGCAATTTTGAATCCTTTGGGGTACTCTGTAATTGAGTTCCTAGTTCCTTAATTTTTGTAATTTATTTTGCTGGGCATATTTTTCCTTATTCTTCTTGGCATTATAAGAAATTATTATACCTCTTATTACTGCCTTCATTGTATCCCAAATGTTTTGTTTTGTGATTACTCCATTATCATTTTCCTTTAAAAAATAATTTAATTCCTCCTTGAGTTTGTTGGTATATTTTTTTTCTCTTATTAATTGAGTATTTAATGTCCATCTTTTCTTTGGTTTTGCCCTGCCCTATCATATTATCTGAATTGGATTATGATCTGCCCATTCATTAGGTAAAATTTCAATCTCTTTTATTTTGTTTGCTATTTCCCCATTCATCCATGCCATGTCAATTCATGTCCATATTTGGTGGGGATATGAGTAGAATGTGAATTGTTTTTTCTTGGGGTGTAATCTTCTCCATATATCAGTCAAATTTAACTCCTTCATCATTTCCCTACAAATCTTGGGAAGCTCTCATTTTTCCCCTTTGTTCCTTCCCGCATTACTGCGGTCTTTTTGATAATCAGCAATAGAATTAAAGTCCCCTATAATACAAATATTTCTTTTTTCCAATCCTACTATTCAGAGACTCATTATTAACTAATTGGAAGAAAATATGGAAAAAACAATATATAAAAGTACCAATCTGGATTTCAACAATGGAGGTGATGATCCACCCAAATAATCTGGATATCACTAAAATGATTAAATATAAGGACCTATTGGATGCACAAGGAAATTTGAAATCATGGCAACAACTTCAAGATTGGGGATTAAAAATTGATCAGTGGGCATAACTTCAAATTCAAAGTAGATATAAACAGGACAAGAAAGAATTCAGAATCAACAATAAACTCCAGCAATTAGATAAAATTTTATTAGGATCAGGCAAAAAAAAATAACAAAATTTTATAATTATTTATTAGAAGTTGAATTAGAAGAAGAAAAAGGTTGATTGCCTGGAGTAGGAGTGTAGGACGTAGCATCACCTTAACAGAATGGGAAAAGATCTGGGGTAGAAACAATAAGATTACAAAATCAGTAGCATATAAAGAAAATGCCTATAAAATGTTTTATAGATGGCACCTTCCTCCTTTGAGATTTGCGAAGATGCACCCCAATATGAGTCCGAATTGTTGGAAATGCAAAAAAAAAGAGGGAACTTTTTTCCATATGTGGTGGTCCTGTACAGAAGCTCAAAAATATTGGCAGAAAATTAAAATTTGGCTGGAAGAAATGACAAAAGTGCAGATCGAATACAAACCAGAGTCCTTTTTGTTAGGGATCTTTGACAAACAAATATCAAAAAAAGTGAAATACATAATAATACATATTTTGACCTTGGCCAGATTAGACCTTGCCCAATGTTGGAAGCAGCCTCAGGTTCCATCAGAGGAAATGATCATTCAAAAAATCTCAAGTTGTGCAGAAATGGACAAACTAACTTTGGCACTAAAAAATAAAGACACCTCAATATACTACAATAGCTGGAACTGCTGGTACAAATGGATAGACCAAAGATAGATTTTACACTATAAGGCAAGAGAGGATAGGATAAACCCATAGCAGTGATATACAGATATATGTAAAGATTAGGTGTGTGTATATGGCATAAATTAAGGGTTAAAAAAAAGAGAGAGAGAGATCTTACAAACTGTTGAAGATGAGAAAGTTTTTAATTCCTTTCTCTTTTTTCTTTCTATTTTCTTCTTTCTTTTCTTTTCTTTCATTTGTGTATGTGTTGTTGGTTTGTTTTAATTGTGAAATTAATAAAATTTATTTATTAAAAAGAAAAAAGAAATGTTTCAGATTCAGAAGTGCAGCTATTTATTAAAACAACCTGATATTTTTCAGGCTTTTGTGTGAGTCTGGCAGGGGGAGGGAGGAATAATGCCATTTTAACCAATTTTGCCACTGTTAAAACAGGACACTTTTTTCCTTCAAGTTCACAAGAAGCACACCAAAAAAAAAAAAAATCAGGCTGTTCTATTGAATACTAGAAAGGATCTTACTTTCAAATAATTTTTAAGTCTGCCAGCGGTTATATGAAAAAGCTACAATAAAACACCAAGCTGCATATTGTACTGCAAAATTAATTTAATCTTCTCCTTAAATCTTCCCACAATTCACAGCCACTATTAACTCTGACCACCTGTTTTGTGTGCCTGGTCTTCTCTCTGTTGCTAACATCAGATAGGGGGAATTAAATCTCCCTGAGCTAAGGTGCAACAGTAGCTCCGTCAAAACACTTGCCAGTAAATAGTAGATTGAGTTTGGTAAAATTGTCCTCAGCAATTTAATTCTGCTGGTTCATATTGCAGATCCCTCAGCACATGAACTCAATTAGATGATGCTTGTATTTGTGTAAGTTGACAGGATAAATTTCTGGTTTTCTTTCCATAGCCACAAGAAAAGCTATAATATTTTAAACACTGGAATGCTTTCAGAGTCTACTTGGGGTTTTGCAAGACACTGTGACACAGTGACACAGTGGTTGAGTGCAGTACTGCAGGCTGCTTCTGCTGACTGCCAGATGCCTCCAATTTGGCAGATCAAATATCACCAGGCTCAGGTTGACTCAGCCTTCCATCCTTTTGAGTACGTAAAATGAGGACCCAAATTGTTGGGGGGCAATATGCTGACTCTGTAAAAATAGTTTATTTTATAACAATTCATATAATCCTTCCAAATCTATCCTAAAAACATTTTATAAATATGATATCAAAAAAAGAAATATTTCTTTATATATTCATTATTTTCTAAAATTCTAAATATTCTATTATTGTGTTTTATTATCTAACCATTGATAGAAAAGGTCCCAAATTTTATAAAATTGTTTATCTTCTTGTTCTCTAATTTCAAATGTCAATCTACTCATTTCAGCACATTCCAATATTTTCTGTGATGGTATTTTCTCATTTTTCCAATTTTTAGCAAATTCAATCCTAGCCACTGTTAATGCATTTACAATCAGGTATGTCAAATCTTTACTATATGTATCAGGTAAAATTCCCAATAAAAACATCTCTGGTTTCAAGTCTATATGTTTCTTTATCATTTTTTCCAACCACATGCTAATTTTAGTCCAGTATTTCCTGGCCTCCTCACAAGTCCACCACATATGGTAATATGAGCCAGGTATCTGATGACATTTCCAACATTTTTCAGATTTATTCTTGAACATTCTTGCTATTCTTGTTGGGGGGAAATGTCACCTGTAAAACATCTTATACAAATTTTCTGTTGAATGCTGTTGACATTGTCATTTTATAATTTTGAGACCACAATTTTTGCCATTTCTCTAACTCAATCTCATATCCAAAGTTCTTCCCCCAAGCAATCATTGTTTCTTTAACTTGTTCTTCCTCTAGTTTAATTTCCAATAAATAACCATACAGTTTTTTAATCACCTTTTCATCAGTACCTGTCAAAATCTTATCTGTCAGTCAATTTATCATAAAATCCTTCTGTTTTAAAATCTTCATCATACCTTGAATGTATTTGCGCATATGAAAACCAATTCATCTTTATACCTTATTCCTCTAGATTTTGCATCACCCTTTTCATTCAATATTTCCCCATATCTAACTGTTTGTTCCTTTTTATATATTATAGGATAAGAAAATGCTTTAATAGTTGATAACCAGACTGGAATTTTCAAATAACATTGTCTTTTAATCTTTTCCCAATTTAACCACAAAGACTCCCGTATATGATGTCTTCTAAAATAGCCCTGTGTTTTAGTTCTCTTATACCACAAAAAAGCATGCCAGCCCAACAACAAATCATGTCCTTCTAGTGTCAACAATCTAGTCTTTCTTAATGTTATCCATTCTTTAGCCCACATCAATTTTGTAGCTTGGTAATACAACTCCCAATTAGGCAAACCAAATCCTCCTCTAGGTCTAGCATCTTGTAAAAGTTTTAACTTTATTCTCGCTTTCTTGCCTTGCCATATATATTTCAACACAATTTTATTTAAATCTTCAAAATAGTCTTTTCCAAGCCTAATTGGTATTGTTTGAAACAGGTATAAAATTCTGGGTAGGAATTTTAAAACCAATGTATTTCTGTATGAGATTGTATCCTTGCCTATTGAATTGCCTTAGGAATATGATTGATGGTTATGTTGTGAGTCATTGTATTCAAGATTTTGTAGTTTAGGTAGGTATCCTAACTGATGCACTAACCTAAGTTAAACAAAGCTATCCCTCTCTCTGACCAACCTCTTGGAGGATCTCCCCTTCTCTACTGATTGCCTCCTAGACAATAACCCTTTCCCTCATTCTCCAAGGTCACCCACATATTCCAATATATTTACATATTCCATGATAACATCACAGAGAACTTAAGATTCTAAGTCAGGGGTGTCAAACTCTATTTCATTGAGGGCCACATCATGGTGGTGTTTTACCTTGAGGGCTGGGGTGGGCATGGCCAGCTTGATGTCACTTGTGTCAGGGGCATCTGTCAGTGCCCAAGTCCTCTGCCAGTAAAAATGGGCTCCTGAGCTTTGTTTTCACTGGCAGAGGGTAGCAGGAGACCATTGCAACCAAAAATAGAACTTGGGAGGGCTTCCCATGGCTCTCCTGAGCTCTGTTTTCACTGGCAGAGACACCACAGGTCAGTCCTTTGCTGTTTTTAGGGAAACTCCACGGGCCATATCTGAACACCTTGTGGGCCGGTCCTGGCCCCCAGGCCTTGAGTTTGACACCCCTGTTCTAAATAGAAGTGGGGAAATGCAAGCCAGCTTTTGTTGTTGATTAACTGAGACTTACAAAATGATACAAAACATAAAAACATTGGAAATACTAAAGGGGATCTTTGAAGAATGGGGCCAGAAATTAGAAGCTACAATATCAACAGTATCATTAATTGTGTCTGATTCTATGGATAGTTTATGTCCAAAAAATGTCAACAAGGAAATGACTGACATGTGCCAAATTTTGTCTGACAAAACAGACTACCAAAAGTAGAAGTACAAATAAAATGATTTGGAAAGAAATGGTTTAGTTCAGTGGTGGGATTAAAAAATTTTTTACTACCAGTTCTGTGGTGGGTGTGGCTTGGTGGGTATGCAGGGGAAGGATACTATAAAATCTCAAGTCAGAGGTGGTATTTGCCAGTTCTCTGAACTACTCAAAATTTCTACTACCGGTTCTCCAGAACTGGTCAGAACCTGCTGAACACCACCTCTGGCTTAGTGGATATAAAAAACAAAACAAAACTGGCTGAAGTTTTAAAAATTAAAGGGATATACAAATGACAAATCAAGAAAATGGCCTGGGTATTGGTCCTTATTGGATCTACAAAAGATATGTTCAAAACTTTGAACAAATCTTTATCTGAGATTAAAAAAAAGAATTGAAGAGGAATTAAATCCTATCACAATATTGGAATGAACTCAAGATTAAGACTATTAAAATTAAAAGGAAAGAATATAAATTTGGTTTATTTGATTAAGATTAAAATAAGACATTTATTTGCAAATTTCTGGCAATTGTTTATGCACTCTGCTGACACCAACATTGAATAGGTAATGTTTTATGAATTTGCTTCTAGAGAAAGGATGAGCTACGGAATGAACAAATATCTATCTATAGCCTTATTATAGGGGGAGAAGAGTTCCTAACATAATCTATATTTATTGTAATAAAGATTGGTAGTCACTTCTTTATATATTATTTTTACTTGATTATATTATTTCTTTTCTTTTTTATTGCACATTTTATTGTTTCTTCTGTTTTATTTCTTCAAATTTGCACTAGTTTTTACTATTGTAATTAGAATTCTTAATAAAAAAAATATGCAACATATCAGCTAGAACTAGAACTACCTATCAAGTCCCATATAGTTCAACAAAAATAAATGAAGCAAGATTTACACTGACTTCAATAAAGTATCTTTAAGGCTATTCATGAGGTAAATAATACAGAGTCTTGGAAATTGCATGACATTTTCAACCCTCCTGCATTCTGAGTTCATTAAAATGCAGAGTCTCATTGAATATTTAGTGCCACTTGGGTGGAGTTCTTTTTATAAGATAAGTTCCCAATAGATTCTATTTCTTTCTTAATTGCTTGTGTCTACCTTTCTTCCCAGCTTTCTCACAATCTCTTAGAATGATGGCACAATTCATGGCAGATGGCTCAGCAGAATGCCATAGTTGGTGGTAATGACTCTTTCCAAGAAGTCAAATAGGATGAAAAACGGTACACTTCTGCTAATCCAGAACATGATATAGATCATCTATCCCAATCTTATTTCCATCTCCTGGTCTGCTCTAAATCATGACTGAAAGAAATCTAGATAGTTCTCTGTAGAAGAAGATGAAGAAATTCAGAGGATCCTGTGTAACTCATTTCTGACTACCTTCTCAATAACATCTCTAAAAATATGTTGAGGCAGGTTGGAGATGGGGCAGTAGCCATTCAGCAAGATTTGGCCCCTTAAGTAGAGAGTGTGCCAATTCCTCTTTCAATACAGGTGACAGTATGACCTCTTTACAGAAGCTCTTCTGAACTCCAACCATCAAAAGGTGGCAGGAGGAGCACAGATCGAGACCACAAGTATCAACTATCTAATTTCTTGAATTTCATAAGGCCAGGTCACCAAGAAAGACATCATTCTTTTCAGCTTATTTGGCTCTATTTATTTAGCATTCTACTTATTTAGCATAGGATGCAGTGGCTCAATGGCTAAGATGCCGAGCTTATTGATCAGAAAGATTGGCAATTTGGCGGTCCGAATCCCTAGTGCCGTGTAACGGAGTGAGTTCCCGTTATTTATCCCAGCTTCTGCCAACGTAGCAGTTTGAAAGCATGTAAAAATACAAGTAGAAAAATAGGGACCACTTTGGTAGAAAGATACCAGTGTTCCATGTGCCTTTGAAATTTAATTATGCCAGCCACAGGACCATGGAGACATCTTCAGACAGTGCTGGTTCTTCAGCTTTGTAATGGAGATGAGCACTGTCCCCTAGAGATGGAAATGACTAGCACGTATGTGCGAGGGGAACCTTTACCTTTACTTTTATTTAGCATTCAGATCTGAACTATTTTGCCCACAAAGAAACCTGGAAAAGCCTCCAGCTGGTATGTTGTCCAGCTGTGCCTCTCCAAAAGATTCCAAGCAAAATAAAAAACAATTTATTTGTCCTGAAGACAAATAATGCATTTTGATTCATATTGCCACTGAATAGGCCCAAACATGGTTGCATTCTAGTCTGTGGTTTAATTCACTTTTGGTTTTATGAAATCCAAGAATTTTCTAAGTCACTTCATTTTTAGAGCACCTCTGTAAAGAAAGGGAGCTGCTTAGGATGACTAGGAAGAGAACTCACAGGAACAATCTCATGTAACACTCAGGACATATCTATATTCCAAAAATCAATCAAATCCAAGCTATTGGGGAAATCCTCAAGTGCCCTTTGGAAACACCCAGGATCTACAGGATCCATGCAACCCTAAACTAATGCCAATTACTCTCACAAGGCATTGATTGAAGTCTTCTGGGACCAAAAGTCACAGAAACACCAGTACCTGTTCTGAAGTGACATCTAAGAGTTTGAGAAGGGTTTCTTCAATGTAGTAGAACAATCATTAGCCCCAGCTTATTTCTATGATCTTGAGGTCAAGGAAACTTGCATACAGTCACAGCTAAGGAAGCACTACTTATCATTGTCAAAATCTTCCAAATCATCACAACCATCCTTCCTCCTTGGCTTTGGAGTATAGTCACTAAAGGATCTGAAGCAATGAAATATGATTGTCTAACCAGCACCAGATCAATTTTTGAGGCCACTGTTAGACTGCTGTTGCTGCTCCAGTCACTGTTCCAGGTTTTCCTCTGGAAAGCCCCTATTTCTGGCTTGTATTCTGTCAGTGGCCTCTGACTTGATGCCATTCAGAGCAGAAGTTCCATTTAGTGGACAGGACACCTTGACTAGTTATCCCATGACTGCCTAAAGAACAACATTGATCTGTTGTCCTCAGTGGATGAATATCCTTAATAAACTACCATTAATTCCATTTCTTCCTTCCTGTCTCCTCTCTTATCCAAAGATAATTCTCCTCTTCTTCAACCACTTCACATCCCTTTCCATCCAGAATATCCCATAATTTGCAGCAACATCTCAATCTTACATCTTAGGTCTTGATTTCATTCCCTTCTTCCTTTCTTATCATTCTTCTACTATTCTGTAAAAAATCATAATGGGGAAAAATTATTAAATCATAGCATTCCTTCAGCTATATTAAATTCTCTTTCTTCCCACCCCCATATCCAACATTTTTGAGAAGGGTTGTTTGGTATTTTATCCATTCAAGAAGAAAAAGCATGACCAAAGAAAAAGCCTTTGAACTGTCAAGGAATGTTCTGAATTAAGATCAGTACTAATATAAATATACCAGAAGAGATTTACAGAAAAGGCACAAAGATGGCTCTAGTTTATAGTCAAGTCATGCACAAGAAAGCTGGAGGTTTGGATTAAAGAGCCTGGTATGCTTATTCATCCAAAACAGTAGAAAGGGACATAAAAAGAATTGAGCCATTCTTTCCTCCTGACAAAAGTCCAACAGTCATCAAATACTGTATTTACCTGAAAGGAAGACAAGGTTATTTTTCTGCATAATTACTTGTAAATGGGATGGTGTGGGTGGACAGAGACAGGTCTTCTTAGTTTTGCTGAGAATACAGTTCTGGAAAAAGATGTTGTTAAAAGGGAGAATGAAGGGGGAGATGTAAATTACTGAAAGAGAAGAAAAGGTTTGTCAGGAGCACCAAAGAAGCCAATGTCACATGGGAAATAGGGGCAGAGAGAACCAGGCTTCCTGGATTTCCTTTCTTTGAGGCTCTACCCTTGAAAATCTTCAGTTGGTGGAAAACATCCATGGACAAAAAGTTTTTCATTGCAGACATTCAATCTCTACCCATGTCAGGAGTAAGGATTGATAATGAGGAATACCATGGTGACTAAATGGGAATGGAAGTTCTAAGCTTGCTTTCATGGAAGCAAGAACCACTTACTATCTAATTTTAAAGCATAGGTTCCCTTATCTTACAACCAATAATCTCTTTCATCCAATGTTGTTCCAAACAGAAGTAAACCAGCAAAATACCCAAAAGATTTCTTCTTCAGATTCCACCCTCATGTAATAAGCTGAGTTAACTGGATCCATTCTGCATAGCAGCCAAAGCCTATGTAAACTTACCAGGGACTAAAAGTCAATGGACTAGGTGGGACTTTCAACAAAGCAAGTTCAGAAATCTGAGGCAGATTCCTATTTTTACTCTTGTACAAGCGTGTACATGTGTATGCAACAGGGTAGTTTTTGAAAATAGTTTTTGTATGGGAGATCCACTAATAGTATTAATGGGTGCCTTTATTTGTAAATAGTAGCATTTAAATCAATTACAATTATTTTGAATTAATTTAATTATTTTTTTGTTGTTCTCATTCTCTCTAGGTTTTGTTCTTGTTTTGTTTGTTTCCAGTAGTCAGCTCTGGAATATATATCAATAGATCAATGAGTTAAAGGTCCACATTTGTGGCTGGAAAAGTAAAATCTCCAGAACTGGGTTCTTTGATTCTCTATCTCTCTCTGTCTTTGTCTCTGTCTCTCTGTCTCTGTCTCCTTGTCTCCCTTTCTCTCTCTATATGTACAATATGTTTATATAGGGTCATTTTCCTTTCAAGTAAGTATTCATAATCAGTTGTTTAGTATGTCTTTTGATATCTTGCAATATCTGATGTGCAGTATGGGATGATCTCGTGTGCCAAATATCAGTGTTTGGACAAAGCTTGGAATTAAATGCTATTTCATATTGTATTTGTTTTAATTAAAATGTTAATAGGAATGTTTGAAAACAGCTGAACAAATGGATTCCCTTACATCTTTCAAAGAATAAGGAAGAAATGACATAAATCAAGAGTTTAAAACTTATCCTCAAAAGGAGATGAATGGATAAGCAAGAACTGATTTTGATTTGGATAAATATTACAAAAATCTTTTGGATAAAATAACTGGTAGTTTGCTTTATTAAGCAAACTGAAGCATTTCTGTTAGCATCTCAAAGAACTGACTAAATAAACTGTTGAAATTATGGTCTAATTATGTCCTTTAGTTATTATAATAATATCCATAAATCAGGC
This sequence comes from Hydrophis major, assembly GCA_033807585.1. Lineage (NCBI taxonomy): Eukaryota > Metazoa > Chordata > Lepidosauria > Squamata > Elapidae > Hydrophis > Hydrophis major. The sequence goes on along the minus strand of CM066328.1, from coordinate 90,455,228 downwards.
ATGAAAAAAACTTTGTAGCTCATTTCAGAATCTATCTACTATAGAGTTGTAGCATTTAACATATTAATTTCCAAACATTGTCATGCTAATGCGGTATTCTTACTTGAGAGTAAATTATGCAGATACATGCGTAGTATGGAGCTGTACACTTTCTTCAGAACTTATCTGGGTTCTAATTAAGTTTTATTTGCAGTATAAGATATTCCATTATAAAGGCAATAGAATGATAACTGGCAACTTAGACCTCTTACTACTTAGGGACATTTTTTTCCTTCTTCAAAAGCCTTGCATCCAACACAATGGATATTTTTGCATCCTTGGCAAAGGCACAAATACATCATATCATATCATCTAATATAAAAATTAACATCTTAAAAATCCAAAACTGATTCTGGATTTGGTGGCCTTAGAGTATGAGGATTGGAAAAGAACTAGGTTTGATATTTAGCAGAAAGGATGAGTCACATCCCCTAGTGACTAAGGGATATGGCAATAGGAAACTTTTAACTGCTTCTCTCAATTACCTTCACCAATTATGACTGTTTTATCATTAGATGGATACAAACTTGGGCACACAGTTATGTCCAAAAAGAATTGTGTATGTCAATTTAAAGTTGGCAGGTGAGTAGCTTATTACAGAACTCAGTTCTAGACCCAGGACAATTTAATATATTTATAAACAAAGAGAGGTTTGTTTGATTGATAGTTCAATACCATTAAGCTGGTGTCAATTCTTAGGTACCACATAAATTGACTTTCTCCAAATGATCTGTCATCAACTAGCCTTTTAAGTCTCTCAGTGGTATTTTATTGTTGTAATCCAGTCTATCCACTTTGCTGCTGGTCATTCTTTTCTTCTTTTTCTTTTCACTTTCCCACCTTTATAGACTTCTCGAAGGAGCTGGGTTTTCATATAATGTGTCCAAAAATCTGGTTTGAGCCTTGTCATTTGTGCCTTGAGTGAGAACTGGGGATAGATTTGTTCTATGATTCACTGCTTTGTTATCCTGTTTATCCTTGGTTTTCTCAAAAGGCTTAATACTTAAATCTGTTAATAGTCATTCTTTCCTTCTTCCTCAAAACCCAACTTTTGCATCCTTAAATTATCCCAGGAAAACTACTGCAGGAGTCTGACCTTTATAGATTTCATGGCTCCTGAGTATAGTTTTCAAGGCTTTCATTGGTGCTTTTCCAAATGCTAGTTTGGGGCATTTTCTTAACAGCTGGTTCCTTTACTGCTATTAGTTGATCCTAAAAGGAGAAATCATTCACCACTTCAATCTCTTCATTGTCCATTCTAAGGCTGGTTGTTGTACCTATTGTCATTTGTTTGGTCTTTATATTTATTGTTAGTCCCTTTTTTTCATTATACTCCTTAACTTTCACCACTAGTTCTTGCAGATTATTTCAATTTTTAACTCCCAGAGGAGTGTCATCATTATAGCAGAAGTCATATATGTCACTTCCTCCAATTTTAAACCATTTCCATCACCTTCAATCCAGCTGCCCTCAGTACATATTTAGCCAGCAGGTTGAATACATAAGAAGAGAGCATATGGCATTATTCCTTTGCTGACCTGAAACCAGTTTATTTTGCCATTTTTTATAGGACTGTGACTCTTTGTTCTGTAAGGACAATGAGTTGAACTGGGATCCCCATTTTCTAAAGGATATTTTATAGCCTGCCATAGTTGATGCACATATTTTAGTATTCACACACAGAGAGAAAGAGAGTTGGCCACCTAGATTTGCTGACATAGTTTACTTTTAACCTTTACTGGTTTTTCTTCTGTGGCTTGTCATATTTCTGTGGATATCCCATCAATTTCTTTGGCGTACTGTGAAGTAGTGAATGGAGTGCTGATTTAGCTTCATCTTCTAATATTACAGGATCTTTTAAGCTTCACCTTCTAATATTATAGAATCTTAAAAGCAAGGAGTATCTTCTAATATATTTTGGTTGTTAGCATCTTTACCATATAGGAATGAGAAAACCATACTGGATTACAAGTTGAATTAAGGCAGTATTCTGATACATAAGCAGAAAAAGTAAATTTAGTCTTTGGTTGAATTCACAGAAATATATCAAAATCAAAAAAGGCATTGTTCCTCTCTATTTTCTTAAATAATTTTTATTGAAAGTTTTAATAACAGTAAAAGAAAATACAAACTAAACATAGAAAGAGGGGAAAGTAAAGAAAAAAGAGAATAAAAGGTGTGCAGTAAAAATAAAAGAGAAATTTTTGATATTCAGTCTTTAGTTCATCCACAAGCGATGCCATCATGAAAGGAGAAACTTTTTCCAAAACAAGTATTTTTAATCAAAAATAATTCAAAAAAAGTTCCAAAAATTAATACTTTTCTTCCTTCTTCTCTTTCTCTTTCTGGGGTTAATGTTTAATCAAAGAGATCCAATTACCATATACCTTTCTTGGATTCTAGGCAATCTCCTCCTTTTTCAGCTTCTGCTCCAATTTTTTTTCCTCTCCCTTCCCACTTGCAACATCAATTTTAAATAATCAGAAATCCATACCTCTAATAAGGGTTTTCCAATTTCTTAAGTTTTTCAATGTCCAAGAACCCTTTTGTCCCTAAGCTTCAACTTTCAGAATAATTCACCTTCAATGCCCAGACATATTTCAAATCTGCTGTTTCCATGGGGTGTGAGAGTGAAAAAAAAAAAAAAAGTTCCCTTTAACAGCTTCTCCGCTGCTTTCGCTCTTCTTAGGGATACAATGTATCCTCCAGCAATTCAGACAGCTCAGTTCCAACTAATTTGAAAGATGTTACTTGACCCGGCTCAGACAGCACTTTCACTCTTCTTGCTTCCTCCAGTACTATCTTACCCGGTTGCTGGCTTCTTCGTGGTGGCCACTGCTGACCGCCGCTCCACCACCTTGGGAAAAAGGGGTTTTTCCAGATGAAGAGGGGGTCTGCGGTACCCCAACCTCCTGTCCGGCTCCCCTCTCTCTTCGGCTGTCTCTACAGGGCAGCCATATCCCCCTGACCCGTTTGGATCGGGGGTACCTCGGTGGCAAATGCAGCAGGAATTGTGAGCGGTCGCGAATTCCTGCTGCCACTGAAGCCACGCGGAACCATAAAAAGCTTACACTGCCTTTCAGGATTGGGGAAGGAGAGAGAAACCAAGAAATGAATCAGGCTATGATCCAGAAGAATTCAACCAAAGGAACTTCTTTTGTAAAACACAGAAAAATAACTCCCTTCCTCTTCAGCTCTGTTCTATGAAGCTGATCCTTCTCCTTTCTTCATGTGGCATAATATTCCCTTAGTCACCTTTCATTTTCTATCCAAACCAGGTGGTTGAGGATGGAAGCTGCAATTCAACACAATCATTTCGAATTGCACTAAGTGGAAATAACACTTACCAGTAATGTCAAAAATATTTTGCAAGCGGTTTCTATCATGGCACATAGTCAGTGGGACTATTCTCCCACACTTTCTGCTCTGCTGTCCTGTTTGTTTTAACTACCCACTCAGATTCTTCCCTCTGGCCAAGTTTTGTGATGAAGAAAGCCTCCCTTTGCACTTTGCAAAACAGCCTAGAACTTTCGCCATCTGTAATTGTGTGAGGGAATTATATCTTGATAGACTGGGAGGAGAACCCCACCTGGAAGAATACTTGGATAAGATATGGCTTAGCTTCCAGAAGGAATGTGGCATACCTCTCAGAGGAGACTGTATTTACTTTCTTGGGCTCTAATGGTGATGGGGGAGAAATGTACTTTCAGGTTTGCAACATTCTGTTGATGTAACCTTGCAACAAGGTGGAATTACCACACTGGAGCATATGCCTCCAGCACACAAGGCTGACACTACCTTATCATATCTATACTGCTTTCTTTCTCTGCTGACTTCTTGTGGTCAGTTACAGCACTGTCTCAGCCAATGCTAACCTCCTCTCTTGAGTATTGAAGATTTGTCCTGAAATTAATCCAGCTCTTTTGTAGTGCAATGATGGGTTATTCATTATATCAGCAAACAAATACTCTTATCTGACAAGAAAAGCTAAAAGCCAGGCAAGGTTAGCATTGAGTTTGAGTTTGTTCCCTTTCTTTTTCTTACCATTAGCATGAGATCACCCCACCACACCCAGGCCTATATGTAATTCTAGCTCTGGCCATGCCTAACCATTATGCCTAAATACTATTAACCCTATAACATGTCTACATCCCTATTCCAACCCTCACAAACTGATCCCCACTTGGTGCCACTTTTAACCTAAGGCTTAACCTAAGGCTTAACCTAAGGTGTTTAACCTAAGGCTTAATTAGCACCTATATGTGCCCCAACCCCCCTCTAACAATATGCACCACAGCAATACATGAAAAGAGCCATTTCCAGCCCCGCAGTTGCTTCAGAATCCATCCTGCAGCAACTCTCAACACCATTGGCCAACACACAAGCAGAAACACAGAACTGGCAACAGCAGAGATAAGGTGACATTCTCCACGACCATTCTCCATGACTTGCTGTGAGGCGTGTTTAGAGCTGAGGGGTTCCATAGCGAACTCAGAGCCTGACGCACTGGGGACATGTCCTGCAGTCTACTGGTGGTGGTGTATGGGATTCAATCCTTACTACTGTATTATTTCCTCTTCCCCAAACAGACCAATCATTTCCCTGAAAGTAGCCTGCATTATATTTTGACAGAGCAGCAACCCTTCCAGATTTTTTACTAACGTTGGTAAAGGATGGGCTAAAGACGCATCAGTTCTTAAGGTCAACATAATTTCCTTCAGTCTTCAGGAAGGGAGTAAAACACATCAGAATAGATATATGGTTGAGCCCTTATATGCTGCAGATTTGCCCTCTCTATAGATGGACTTCCCTCTCTCTATCAGCAGTCCCTTTGGGGTCTCTTTGACAACGTTTCCAATCTCTCTGAAATGCCAGCACTGAAATGTCAGGAGCAGTTAAACGCAGGAGATAAAGAACCCTCCCACGGGTGACAAAGTTGAAAGTGTTTGGCCATGGTATCAATAAAATAGCAAGAGCCAAAAATGTGGGGTATAATTATCATACAGGGTAGGTAATTATTTTCCACACTTGGAGCAGCTCCAGATAGAATTGATGTGGCAGCTTAAATTGTGCTGATCTGCACGGCGCAAGAACTGAACTCCTTGTCAGCACTTGATCATTCACAAAGGGTTGACTGAGTTGACTAATATTTTCTGAGTTGACTAATATTGTGTTGAGCTGCTGTTGAACACAGATGGTGATCATATTTTTACCGAGGGTTTTTTTTTTCATTTTGTTCATTCTCAATGCTGCAAAATTATAAGTTATACGTGTTTGGGAGAGCACATTGTTCTTGATTATTTCATTTAAATTTTCTTTAATTTTATATGTAAGCTGCCTTGAGATTCTGAGTCTGAGAAATTAAAAGTAATCTATTTGAATAGCCAGTTTTCTTAGAAATCTATGGGGAAAGCTGAAATGTGAATGGAAGAAAGGAAAAGAATTCTGGGCCAGCTTCCAGAAAGTTAGTCATGTTAGTAGCTTGCAACAAAAACAGCACAGTCTCACAGCACCTTAACAACAAATTTATTATGACAAGCCTATATGCATTGCTTCATCAATCCTTTGCAGGAAAAGAAGTATTATATATACACTTTTTATTTTGTTTATTTATTTATTTTGTCAAGAGATCATAAGATAACAGGTATAAGTATAAACATACTTATGAATACATGAAATGGATACATATAAGAAAAATAAAAAGAAACAATAGGGCAGGGCCAGTAGGCATGTTGGTGTGCAGGGCCAGTAGGCACACCCCCTACAGACCTCTTAGGAAAGGGGTGAGGTCAATAGTAGACAATCTAAGGTTAAAGTTTTTGGGGTTTGGGAAAGAAACCACAAAGTCAGGTAGAATATTTCAGACATTGATCACTCTGTTGCTGAAGTCGTATTTCCTGCAATCAAGTTTGGTGCAGTTTACCTTGAGTTTGTATCTATTGTGTGCTCTTGTATTGTTATGGTTGAAGCTGAAGTATTCATTGACAGGTAGGACATTGCAATGTATAATTTTAAATACTATACTTAGATTGGACTGAAGGCAGTATAGTTCTAGGTTTTCTAGGTCTAGAATTTCAAGTCTGGTGGCATAAGGTATTCTACAACAAGTAGAGGAGTGGAGAACTCTTCTTGTGAAATATTTCTGGACTTTCTCAACTGTGTTAATATCAGATACGTAATGCGGGTTCCAAACTGATGAGCTGTGTTCAAATATTGGTCTAGCAAATGTTTTGTATGCTCTAGTTAGTAGTGTGATATTACCAGAGAAAATGCTATGTAGGATTAGGTTAACAACTCTTAATGCCTTTTTGGCTATGTAGTTACACTGGGCTCTAGCACTTAGATCATTAGAGATGAGTATTCCAAGGTCCTTGACAGAGTTTGGATCGTCAACAAGGTCTTGATTATAAAGTTGTATTTTATTTTCTGATATTTTTTTTTGCCAATATGTAAGACAAAGCATTTATTTGCTGAGATTTGAAGTTTCCATTTGTTTGACCATTCTGATACATTGTCAGGGTCTTTTTGAAGGGTAGCAGTATTGTCTGTGGTGTTGAATAGCTTTACATCATCAGCGAAGAGAACACAGTTGCTCTTAATATGACCACAGAGGTCATTTATATAGAGTATGAGAAAGTTGGTCTTAGAATACTGCCTTGGGGGACACCACTGTTGACAGGTACAGAATTTGATAGGATGCTCCCAATTTTGACCATTTGTTGTCTATTTGATAGGAATGCTTCTATCCAGTTATGCAGCTGTCCAGAGATACCATAAGATTTTAATTTTAGGAGTAGTTTGTCATGTTCCACTGAATCAAAGGCTTTACAGAAGTCTATGTAGATTGTGTCTATTGCTTTACCCTGATCTAGTTGTGTAGAAGAAAAATGGTAAAAAGAGATAAAGTGAGAATAATAAATAAAAATGCTAATTAGATGTGATGTTGATATTGGATATCTTGTTCTTTAATATGTGAAAGGAGTTATTAAATTTCCCAATGAATCCAGCTATTAAACAGAAATGAAGGTTTCTTATCTGATAGAAAGAGAATGAAATATGTATTGATAAGCTGTTTCTATTATCAAATTAAAGCAATTCACACTGGTTTAACCAAACTCCAGGAACAATAATTGGTTTGAACTGATTTCTATTTCCATATGAAAAATGAAGAATGAGAAGACAGAACCAAGAACACCAACTCAAGTCTGATCTTTACGTAATCAGAAAAAAACCACCTCTCATCATATCTGAAGTGCAATTTTATTTATAATCCTTTGTTTTTATTTTTTATTCTGCCTTTATTTTATAAATATTATTTTATTTTATAAATAACTCAAGGTGGCAAATATACCTAATACTATTTCTTCCTATTTTCCCCATAACTACAATTCTGTACGGTGAACTGGCCTGAGAGAGAATGACTGATCCAAAGTTACCCTGCTTACTTTCATGCTTAAGGCAGGTCTAGAATTCACAGTTTTCCTGGTTTTAAGCCTGGTGCCTAATCACTAAACCAAACCAGACACTCCTTCCATTCCCCTCAAATGGCTGTGGCCAGTGGTAGGATTCAAAACATTTTACTACGGGTTCTGTGGGCATGGCTTGGTAGGCATGGTGTGGCTTGGTGAACATAGTTTGGTGGGCATAGCAGGAGAAAGATACTGTAAAATCTCCATTCCCACCCCACTCCTGGGGGAAGGTTACTGCAAAATCCCATTCCCTCCCCATCCCACTAACCTGATTTTCAGCTCCCTTCTCCTGTGCAGGGCAACAAAAGAAGATCCAGCCGATCAGCTGGGACTTGGGAGGCAGAGAATAGATGGGGCTGGGGCCGGTAAGAGGTGGGATTTGCCAGTTCTCCAAACTACTCAAAATTTCCGCTACTGGCTCTCCAGAACTGATCAGAACCTGCTGAATACCACCTCTGGTTGTGGCATTTCTATTTCTCTGAAATTCAGTTGTTATCTGAATTTTCTTTGCATCTAGCTGTTAAGGCTAAAAGAGAAATAAGATCCAAGGCAGTTGACATTCATAATAAAAGATAGTTAACAATAGGTTTCAAGTGGGGGGACATGAACAGATAAATGAGTCTCTGCAATAGTACGCTCTGAAATTACTGGCAGTGTATAATCACATGAAGCTGGTCTAGAACAAAATTAAGCAGGGTCAGATCGAGTTAATACTTAGAAGACACCAGGAGATCCTGGGGGCATAACTGATTAACTAAAATAAAAACATCTCAGCACAAGGCAATGGGAAACCACTTATATAGCCCCTGTTGTCATGAATTCAATTCATAGGAGTCTTTATCTTTAGGCATAGTAATACATTCCATTAAAATATTGGTTAAATGTGGACTTAAGTAACATTTTTACACAATATTATTAAGAGGTGTTTGATCAAATAGTCTAAGAAGGTGTCATCAGATGCACTTTAAGAAATGTGGAGGCAGAAGAATCCAATCTAGCTTAAAGAGACACAGGCAGAAATAGTTAATCAACCTTAGCTTTGCCAGTGTGAGTCACTGCCCCAAATCAAGTGACAAGTCTGTTCTCACCCAACATACATCTTCACAGCATCAGTGACTCTGGAAATTGGCAAGTGTTATGCATAGCTTCTTCACTTCTTGTTGATGACTGATTTTCTTCCCTTCCATTGCCTTTCTCTCCATCTTGCAACATTTTGAGCCAAGAGCACACATCTTTTCTACAAATGCCTTCTGCCTGAAAAGCTCTTGACAGGGGAGGAAAAATGTTTTTATGTTTCTGCACCAAAGTGTCTATTTCCTGAGCTCTTCAGTTCCTTCTGTGTATTGTAGCTGATGGTTTTGGTGTAGCAAATAACCTTTTCATGCACAATCAGCAGGCACTGCGGAGGACATTTAAACATTCCCAGAGGGGGAAGTAGAAGTTGAGAACTTTTAAAAATTCTGGCAAATAGCTGAGAATGGGAATCTAATGTTTCTGTTAAGTTCTGTGCATGGGCGCAAGGAACGGGGACCAGATGGTGAAAAGTGAACTTCAAACTCTTTATTAAACATTCTGAACAGAGCAAAACCCTAGGGCAACAGCATCCCTTTTATAGGCAAGCTGCTGCTCTAGTAACCAATAAGAAACGTGGAGTGTTAACCCACTTAACCAATGAGAGTGGCTCGTTAACAGCCAATCAGATTTTCCTGAATGGACCAATCCGATATCACTATTATTGGCCAATCAGAAGTGCAGGGTTAGAACCCTGCTATTTTCTAAAGCTTTTGATAAACTTTATTTAAGTGTTTTATTAGTTCATAACACCCCTTCCCCACGGGTTCCATTTGGGGGGGTGCAGTGATGTAATCTCTGAGGTAGGAAGGTTGCTTTGACTGTCTATTGGATTTACGCTGTCCCACTGGTTCTTGTCCGTAAGCCTGTTTTGGCGGGGCATTTTTGGTCAAGTCGGGTGCCGATGGTTCCTTGTTGGAAGACTCGGTACCGCTAATGTTCTTGTCATTGTCCTCTGACCCTTGCGGGCTTGCCTCTGTTGGGTTGTTCCTCTGTGGCGAGGCCACACCCATCCCTGATCCTTCTTCACTTGTTACGCCCGATGGCTGACTTCTTTCATTCCTGCTTTCCAACATCTCGAATTCGGTTTCTTCGACATCCCCTAAGTTTGGGAGTTACCGGAGTCATGGAAACTAGGTTGTAGCCTCAAGCGAAGCTGATCTATATGGCATTTCCATATTTTTCCATCGTAGGTTTTCACCCGGTACGACCTGGGTCCAGTGGCTTGAATAACAGTGGCCTCGATCCACAACGGTTCGCCAGAAAGGTTTCTGGTGAAAACTAAGTCGCCTATCTTGAACTTGCAGCATTTTCCGCTAGATCCACAGGGATTCTCTGGCTCGTAAGATGGGTGAAGCCTGTCAAGGTGGGAGTGGAGTTTGCGTCCCATCAATAGTTCCGCTAGAGTCTTGTTGGTGACGCTGTGCGGAGTGATGTGTTGGAGAAGGAGTATTTTATTTATCTTATCTTCAATGTCCCCATAGTCCATTTTGTAGAGGTTTTTTTTTAACAAACTGTACCATGCGCTTGGCTCTTCCGTTAGCCGCAGGGTGCACTGACGAAGTTAGCGCATGGCGAATACCGCAGTCTGCTAAGTATTGTTCAAAAGGAAACGTGGTAAACTGGGGTCTGTTGTCAGATACCAGAACGTCTGGCAGTCCATGCGTTGCGAATAATCTGTTCAACTTCCAGATGACGGACTCGGTTGTGGTATTTGTTAAGCCTGTTCCCCCAACCAATGTTAAGAAAACATGCTAAACAGAATGTGCAGCATTAGTCAGTTAGGCAGACAGGTATGAAATAAGGTTGTATGTTAGTTAACATTCAGTAAAAAGCAGATACGGTTCTGCTATCAAAATATAGTTTATTCCATTTAAGAGTTATAGCATAGTCAAAAACAGTCCATCAGTCATGTATCATTCCCGTCAGTCCATTCGGGGATACTCAATTCGCAAATTCCGAGTTGAATATTCAATGTCAGTTCACTTACAATAAATCAGTCCGTATTATCTATTCTCACTGTTGAGAAATCAACACTCCTTTCTCTCTCCCGTTCCAGTAGGAAAAAAAGGAAATCTTCAATCCATCCAGTAATTAGGGATCATTAAGCCAGAGAGCGAGCTGCCGTTGTCTTGCTTCTTTTATGGTGCTTTTACAACCACACCCTTAATTACATTCTTGCAGTTAAAGTTACACACACTTTAACCAACAAACCATGATAACTTATTTATTATTTTATCTAAACCAGTTAGGGTAAACAATGTTATCCCTAACATTCTTCCCCTTTTGGGTAATAATAATAATATAACCATTTACACCTTTAAATCATAGTTGTTACAACTCTCTTTAAACTTGACTACACCTTGAGCTTTTGTAAACTGGTCTGCAATACAGGTCATGCAGTACTCCAGTTTAATTAGACCATTCTTCACAGATTCTCTAACATTTAAGTATCTTAAATCAGTATGCTTTGATCTAGTTTTTACAGCAATATTAGTAGCTAACTTTATGGCTGCCTGGTTGTCCTCATACACAATAATGGCATCTTTAACAGTTACACCCATGTCTAATAATAACTGTTTGTACAGAATTAAGTCAGTGCATAGTAATGACAGACATGACAATTCCGCTTCCATCATGGACAAGCTGATATGCTGTTGTCTGATTGACCTCCACCCTATTAGTGTCTTACCAAATAATATAGCCATTTCAGAGGTTGATTTTCTAGTGTTTATGTCAGTTGCAAAACTTGCATCTGCATAGGCACCAAAACTTAAATTACACTTTGGCTCAAAATACAATGCATGGTGCATTGTTCCTTTAAGATATCTTAAAATTCTCTTTAATGATTGCCAATGACATTGATGAGGATCTGCATTAAATCACGCCAGCTGATTAACGCTATAAGCAATATCTGGCCTTGACCAATTGCTGATATATGATAAGTTACCAATCAAAGATTGATATATGGACTTATCGAATTTGGGACTTTGAGCATCAGTTTGGCAAACTTCCTGACTCATTGGAGTTTTTGTCGGCTTACAAAGTTCCATTTTATACATTTCAATTAATTGGCAAATTTTATCTTCTTGAGATATCTTAAATCCATTTTTTGTTTTGTTAATTGTCAATCCTAGATACCTTTTAATCTCACCTAAATGCTTTAATTTTATCTTTTTGGCTAATAATGATATAATCTCATTAGCTTTCATCATTAGTCTTAGTTATCAAAGCAATATCATCTGTATTATCTTTTATACCAACTGGTTTTTTCAAATATATAGTGTGCTGCAATGGTGCATGCAGATAAGCAGTTTCTACATCTAAATGGTTAATGATATAGTTTTTCTTAGCTGCCCACACTAAAGCTGCTCTCAAGGATGTTGCTTTAAGACTTGGTGCAAAAACTTCATCATAATCAAATGCAGTTTGATTAAATCCTTGAGCTAGCAACCTAGCCTTATGGGTAACAGTCCCATTATTTCCTGTTTTTACTTTGAATATCCATTTGCACCCAATGGACTTTTCTCCTGGAGGTAATTTGGCATCTTCATATACTTTCATTACCTTTAATGAATTTAGTTCCTTTTTCATTGCCTTTTGCCAATTCTCCTGATCCTTAGCTGGATACATCCTAAGTTCATCTACACTTGTTGGAACTTTAGTTACTTGGCAAACTATACTTGCTTGATACCTATCAGGTGGTCTAGTTACACGTGTAGAACGTCTAGGTATTACAGGACTTACAGGTGGACTTTCCTTTACTACCTGTTCTTGATTATCTAACTCTTCCTGATCAACAGTTTCCTCTTGTTCTGGTCCTATTTGTTCTTCGTGGACTTCTTCTTTAATTGGGCTTTTCTTATAACTAGTCTTTTCTTTCTGCCTTTTGTAGGGTTCAATAATTACTTCATTATCTAAATCTTGCTCTAATCTATTCCATCCTACATGTTCTAGGAATTTTGCACTCGCACTGCAGTAAACTCTAGATGTACCTGGTTCCCAGAATCTATAAGATCTGTGATTTGATTCACATCCTACAAAAAATAATCTTTTAGCTCTATGCTGTCCTTTGTGTCTGAGTTGTGAAGGGATATGCACCCATGCTGGTGCTCCAAATGTGTGCATGTAACTTAAATCAGGTTTCGTACCATGCCACACTGTGAATAGTAATTCACCTGTTGTTGAATTAACAACATTATTTAATATATGATTACCACACATTATTGCTTCTCCCCACAAATTGTCATGTAATCCTGAATCAGACATCATAGTACCTGCCATTGACTGCAGTGTTTGGCCTTGTCTCTCTATAAAGGCATTATGTTGTGGCCTATATGGTGCAGACTTTTTATGTTGAATACCTGCCATCCTAAGTCTACTCTGGAATTTATTATTTGTAAATTCCGCACCATTATCTGTTATAAGAGTTACTAATTTCTTTTTAGTTTTCCTTTCTACAAATTTTAACCAATTAAAGAAATTTAGATGCATTTCAGTTTTGCTCTTCATCAAATAGCAGAACCCATATCTAGAATAGTGGTCCATTATACTTAGTATGTATCGAGCACCTCCTACACTTGGTTTTTTTGGACCTATTAAATCGGCAAATACTACCTCTAAAGGCTCTTTGGTAGTAAATTCATCAACTCTATTTGCCGGTATGACCTTGCTTTTGCTTTGATTGCAAGCAGAACATTGCAAATACTTATTACAAGCATTCAAACTTATTCCTTTAGATAGTTGAACAGTTCTCTGAAGGATTTTAAAATTTAAATGCCCTAGCCTTCGATGTAACAAGTGAATACATTCATCATGAGGTTTCTTATTATCATAAACTGTGTTAGCCACCTCTAAACCTTTATCATTTAACACATACAATTCACCTCTTAAAGATGCAGTAATTTTCTTATCTTCTTTTTCAATTATGCAGTTATCTCCTTTAAAGGTAACTACATATCCTAGTTTAACCAAAATTCTAACTGAAAGTAAATTAAACTTAAATTGTGGTACATATAACATTTTTACATTCTCTTTTATGCAAGAACAATATGCTATACCTTGACCTTTAGCTTTCAGTTTCCAGCCATTGGCTAACGATCTGCTGTGAACTCATGGACATTTTAACAAAATTTTTGTAATCATTTGTTATACAGTGGGACGCTCCACTGTCAACCACCCATAAATTATTTTTTACAGCTCCGTTACTATACATGGCAAACTCTAAATTTTTCTTTTTCTTTTGATGACTTTTAGTATTCTGGCCAGCATTCTGGCGCTTTGCTTTTTTACAAAACCTTGCCAAATGTCCTCTTCCTCCACAATTAAAACACTTTTTAATTGCGTATGCAGTAGGAGATTCAATATCTTCTTTTTGAGGTTGCTCCCTCCTTAACTGATCTCTTTCAAGCCTTCTTCTGGCCTCTTCAATCAATCTGCCAGTGATATCAGTTAAAGTTAGGCTTTCCTTAGGCAAAATTTCAAGGGAAGTGACGTAGTTATCAAAATTGAAGAAAAATTATGTAGACTTGGTGTAGTTCAGAGAAAATAAGCTCTTTCTCATGTAGTTCTTGAAAAATGTTTTTCATAGTCTTCAAATGACTCAGCATATCACCATTCATTTGGAGATGCGTCCTGAAAAGCTTCCATGTTAGATTTATGTGAGCACCAACATGATCTCGGACATAAATCCTCTTCAGCTTCTGCCAACACCCAACAGCCGTTTGCTCTCCGCAGATATGAACAAGTTGCTGGTCAGATAGTGTTAGTCCTATTATGAAAAGAGCTTGTTCATTCTTCTGCTTAAAGTCTTCTATCTTTTGATTATCTTCCTCAACTTCCGGATCCCATTACTCTACATTTGGTGGGTTTTCAATTATGTTCCACAGACCTTATCTTCGTAGAAGTAGACTACATTTCATCGTCCATGAAACATAGTTCGTTCCATCCAGCTTGGATATAAGGGACAAATTTTGTAGATTGACTTGTGTCATGTTTCCTATATATGGATATAAAACTATAATTAATAAAACACAGCTGTCTGTTTACTGTAACGTGTAACAACACAAACTCTCACTTTTTACATAAATCTATTTTATCCTAGCTAAACTGACTTTGCAGCCTCTGGGCCCATAACCTTTGTTTTTTTTTGGAAAAAGATTTTATTAATTTTCTACAAACAAACAAGACAAACAAAACATTAAAACATTCAACTCTCATATGTACATCCAGTGTGTCAGTTGGTTCATCATTTTTGTGCATTCATTCTGTAATCCCAGTTACAGTTATGTTACATAACAAATCATATTATCAATCCAAACTTATATATCCTAATATCACTAAAAAAAGGAGAAATTTTTGACTATACTTTTAATCATTCATGCTTTATGAGCTAACAATACTTTAACCAAATTATTCAACAAATCATATAATCATACCAAATCGATCCTAAAAAACCATTTATAAATATAATATCAAAAAACAAAATAATGGCAAAATAAAGATATTTCTTACTATCTAGCATTCCAAATATTCTATTATCGTATTTTATCATCTAGCCATTTTTAAAAAAGATCCCAAATTTCATAAAATTGTTTATCCTCTTGCTCTCTAATTTCAAATGTCAATCTGCTCATCTCAGCACATTCCAATATTTTCTTAATAATTTCTTCCTGTAATGATATTTTCTCATTCTTCCAATTTTTAGCAAATACAATCCTAGCCGCTGTTAATACATTTACAATCAGGTATTTCAAATCTTTACTGTATATATCAGGTAAAATTCCCAATAAGAAGATCTCTGGTTTCAAGTCTATATGTTTCTTTGTCATTTTTTCCAACCATATGCGAATTTTAGTCCAATATTTTCTAGCATCCTCACAAGTCCACCACAAATGGAAATACGAGCCGGGTATCTGATGACATTTCCAGCATTTTTCAGATTTGTTCTTAAACATTCTTGCTATTCTTGTCGGAGGAAAGTGCCACCTGTAAAACATCTTATACAAGTTTTCTTTATATGCTGTTGACATTGTCATTTTATAATTTTGAGACCACAATTTCTGCCATTTCTCTAGATCAATCCCATATCCAAAATTCTTCCCCCAAACAATCATAGTTTCTTTGACTTGTTCTTCCTCTAATTTCATTCCCAGTGAATAACCATATAATTTTTTAATCACCTTCTCATCAGTACCCATCAAGATCTTATCTAAATCAGTCTGCTTAACATAGAATCCCTCCATTTTAAAATCTTCATCATACCTTGAATGTATTTGTGCATATGACAACCAATTCATCCTTATACCTTGTTCCTCTAAGTTTTGGATCGATTTAAGTTCACCCTTTTCATCCAAAAGTTCCCCATATCTAACTGTTTGTTCCTTCTTGTAAATTATAGGATAGGAAAATGCTTCAATAGTCGATAACCAAACTGGAATTTTCAAATAACATTGTCTTTTTATCTTCTCCCAATTTAACCACAAAGACTCTCGTACATAATGTCTTCTAAAATAATCCTGTGTTTTAGTTCCCTTTTACCATAAAAAAGCATGCCAGCCCAGCAGCAAATCATGCCCTTCCAATGTCAACAACCTATGTTTTCTTAATGTTATCCATTCTTTGACCCACATCAAACTTGCAGCTTGATAATACAATTCCCAATTAGGCAGGCCAAAACCTCCTCAAATTCTAGCATCTTGCAAAAGCTTTAGCTTTATTCTCGCTTTTTTACCTTGCCATATAAACTTCAACATAATTTTATTTAAATCTTCAAAATAATCTTTTCCAAGCCTAATTGGTATTGTTTGAAACAAAAATAAAATTCTAGGTAAAATATTCATCTTAATTGTTGAAATTCTCCCTATTAATGACAATTGCAAGTTTTCCCACTTCTTCAAATCTGTAGTTATCTGTTGTTTAAGTTTAATATAATTATTCTCTTTTAATGTGCTACATCTTGCTGTCAAATATATCCCCAGATACTTAACCTTATTTGTAACTTGGATTTTCAAAAGATCTACCAGTTCTTCTCTCTGTCTCAATAACATATTCTTTGTCAAAATCTTTGTTTTATCTTTATTTATTTTCAAAGCAGCCACCTCTCCATATGTCTCTATCCTTTCCAATAACTTTGGAGCTGTTTCTAGCGGGTCTTCCAGAATAAAAGCTAAATCATCAGCAAAAGCTTGTAGCTTAAATTCTTCCTTCTTAATTTTCATTCCTTTTATGCCTTTATCATCCCTAATATTTCTATTCAACACTTCCAAGGTCAACACAAATAGCAAAGGAGATAGGGGACATCCTTGTCTTGTGCCTTTCCCTATATTAATAAAATCTGTAAGTTCCCCCTCCATCATTACCCTTGCTGTCTGTTTATTATATATAGCTTCTATTGCTTGGATAAATTTTTTAGCAAAACCCATCTGCTCCAATAGTAATAACATATATCTCCAGTTCACGTTGTCAAATGCCTTTTGAGCATCTAGGAATATCAAAGCCCTTTGCTTTTCAGGATGAGCCTCATAGTATTCCAAAGTGTCCAAGATTACTCTCATATTGTCTCTAATTTGTCTCTTTGGCAGAAATCCATTTTGATCTGGGTGAATAAAATTATTTAAATATTTTTTAAGTCTTTCTGCTAAAATTGAAGCAAAGATTTTATAGTCTGCATTCAATAAAGAAATAGGTCTATAATTCTTAATTTGCAGTGGGTCAGTCTCTTCTTTCGGTATAAGTGTAATATAAGCCTCTGACCATGTTTTGGGTATCATCTTTTTTAACATAACTTCATTCATAACTTCTAACAATGGGATGCTCAATGATTCTTGAAATGTTTTATAGAATTCTGCTGGAAGCCCATCTGGACCCAATGCTTTCCCATTATTTTGTCTCTTAAATGCTTCATTTAGTTCTATCATTGTTATATTGCTTTCTAACATTTATTCAGTCTCTTTGGGTATCGTCGGTAAATTAGCTTCCTGTAAATACTGTTTGA
Organism: Hydrophis major; assembly: GCA_033807585.1. Lineage (NCBI taxonomy): Eukaryota > Metazoa > Chordata > Lepidosauria > Squamata > Elapidae > Hydrophis > Hydrophis major. Next base: position 90,437,654 of record CM066328.1, on the reverse strand, counting down.
CTTTTTCCTCATCAATATTCTCTTGTTTATATAGTTATATAGTTTATATAGTCATGCCTTCAACATCGGCAACACCGTCTTTGCCAAAAGCTTCACCAGGGACCCTCTTTGGGTACCTGCATGGATAACCCAAATAACCGGACCCCGGTCATACCGCCTAGAAACAACCGATGGATGAAGCTGGAAGCGCCACATTGACCAGCTACGGTCAAGGCTAGCCAGCACAGACTTTAACAAAGGAATCAATGGGGGGGACTTCAAACATCAAAAAAGACAAAAACTCATCGCAAGCAGAACACCCCCCAAGCAGAAGCCAAATAATTAACCAACCATACTCACCTGAAAACACAGAACCATGGCAGACAGGTGCTTCACCTGGAAGGAGCAGCCAGACAAGCTCGACCAGCCCAGAGAGTCCAGGCGGGAGCAGCGGAGCGAACGACTTGACCAACCCAGGCGAACCAGGCAGGGGTCGCAGCTATAGCTCACCCTTCCAGGCGGTTCCATCGGGAAGCTTGAGAGCAACGCGAAGACCAGCCGAACCGGCCAATGACCAGAGACTGAATGAAGTGCGCAGGTCAAGTAGGCAAGTGCGGAGACCCGCCTACTTACGTGACTATGTCACTTCGCCCCTTGGATGATACCAAGAGGGGAGGGGTGTTCCATATTAGCAGGCTTGAAACCCTGCATTCCCATTGGTTCGTTTTAACCACTACCTGATTGGTCAGCCTGGGCGGTTATGATTGGCTTGCTAAGAGTCTGCCATGATTGGTTAAAACCAAGCGCAGGAGACTCAAAGCGATGTCATTGGCTGCCAAGCCTCAGCAAAGCTCTATAAAAGAGCCGCCATAACTGCTACCTTTCTGAAGAGCTGTTGTTACTGAACCCGAGTCTCTCATCTCTGAAGCCCGACCTTCCGAACTTAACACATTAAACTATTTTGCAAAATAAAAAGCCAACTGTCATCTTCTTAGCTAAGCCCAAAAGGATGGAGAATGGGCTGACTACTCACTATAAGATGATCAGAATGGGAAAGTATATAGCAATACTTTGATGCAGTATAATAATCTATTTCAACAGACAAAGAATAACTGAGCTTGCTCTAACAGAGGAGCTGGATGAGGAGGTGAAAGGTAGTTGACTAACAGATAATAGCTCTGATAATAAAACTGGAATGAAAGCATCTTCACTTACTAACTGTATCATAGTTAAAGGTTAAATAATAAACTCTTAATAGAAATGACTGGGAGAACATAATGTATATGTACGAGTTAGAAAAAAGTACTTTTGGGATACTATCAGGCATAACCAACATACCAGATAAAAACTTTGACCAATTTTTTTAAACAAGTTGTCTGATCATGAACACTGGTGTCTGGTATTTTATGAACACCAGCTTCATGAACACCAGAGGATTTTCACAGCAAGTATGTTGGCTCCTTATGGAATTTAGAGATATTAGTTATATATAGCAGCAATAACAATTAGAATGTCCAGATTTTTAAAAAGAAAGGACATAGATCCATGTCCTCAAGTGGAAGCTCTGAACTGCTAGAGGATTGGTATGCTTTATATCCTTCATTTACCTGATTGAAGAATGATATCATATTTAAGTTCACCCACCCCAAAGAATGAAGATTAGAAGATCAAACAAAACATTAATGCACACACAAGCATACCTATACATTGCCAAATTGCTGTACCTTATTACCTATGACTACCCATTCCCCTTCAAACCAATTTTCCACAAAGTTGGATTAAGTTAACAGTAAAGAGATATATGGAAAACTCTCTTTGTTAGTGATCAGATGGTTTTTTACAGCCCAGGTATTATTGCCCCAATCTGTCTATGAGCGCACTTGCACACAGAAAGATACAAACACAACTCATAACATGTACATAATAACTAAAAACCACACTCCAAAAAAACCGCCAACAACACCAACAAGCAGAGCCAATTTTAAAACCAAACAGTAAGTCAATGTTTACTAATTAAAATTGTCAGTACCACCTTATTAAAATTAATTTATTACTCTCTTTGAATATAGCACAAACAGGCCCTTGTGATCAGCTACAAGTATAAAGAAATCTACGCATGCTTGCTATGGGGGCGTATTCTTTAGATACCTCACTGAGTTCAGTAGCTGTTATTCCCAAGTTCTGTTCAGTCTGTTTGTCATCGCTATCTCCCTCCCCAGTATAGAAAATCAGTGTCTGCAATGGAGTGTAGCTCCATCCATGGAGGTTCTACACAGATGGATGCTACTCATTTTCCAGAGTCAATGGAGGCTCCCCAGTGCAAAAACTCATCCTCTGCACATGGACAGTTACAAGGGGAAGCAGGCCTGGTTTGCTTTTCTCCATACTTAGAAAGCAATAGCAGTGGCCCCTCCTCCACTCTTTCCTTCTTTTTAGTCACTTTCCACTTTTCACACATTCTTTCATTTTCAGTAGCATTTTCCTCTACTACTGCATTCTCAGCAAATATAAAACCCAATCATTTTTCAAGTGAATGATAATTACTGTGGGGGGAAATATCTTCTACCTTATTATTTTGCAAAATTATTGTGTCTTTCAGTTGCAAAGATGTATCTAATTTCCATATTGTCCTTTTGTGCAAAAGGTTGTACAGAAGTCATAAAAGTATGATAAAGCTAAGGTGACCAACTTTTTTACAATGAGAAGGAGGACAGAAATAAATTGAAGAAAAAAAAAATAAAGCCACTTGCACGTGCCGCACTCTCTCAAAACAATTCTCCTGTGTGGAGCGCATGCGTCTCATAATCGCATCTTGCCACACTGTACTGAGCCTTGATGAATCGTCATGTCAAATACCAATACGTCACATCACACACAATGGATCAGATCAGCATCGATCAAATACAGAGATTTACAGATTAGTCTTCAAATATCAAAAAGGTGGACATGTAGGAGGACACTTTTCGAGAAAGGACAGAACTTACAAAAGAGGGACTGTCCTCCCTAAAGGAAGATGATTGGTCACCTTAATAAAGCATGAGTTGTCAAATGATGGACAGGACAAAGATCCAGGAATCCTTATGAAACCGTCCATTCCCAAGCTTTTTGTGGCCTGCTTCAAACTGGCATAAAGAAAGAGGCACTTTAGAGTTTCTGCATGTCAGCATGTTGTCCTCAATCAAGGGTTTTGGAAAATGGGACTGTGCTTAAAGCATGACCAATCCACCTCTCTGAAAATTATGGCTACATATGGGATTGGAAAGCTAGAGGCAAACTGACCTCTACTGGCCAGGAGAGAGCTTCTCACAGACCTAGGATAACCATGAGATGGAGAAGGAGCTGCCTTCTCAATCTTTAATTTTCGCTCTCTTGATTATTTTTCTCTCTTTTGTCTCGTGTGTGTTGGATATTGAGCCAGCAGGCGGGCTCCATATTATGTATTAGGCACTTCACAAGTATTAAGGCATGGTAATTCGGAAACTAGAACTTCTGTGAATAATAGATCACAGCAGTATTCTATCATTAGTGTGTGGGGAGGAAAGCATTATGGTGCATGCATGCCTTTATTTAAATTTTTTAGCCCTCTTTTATAAGGTGTCTCATCTTTCTCTATCATTGTTGCATTAGTGACCAAATTATAACAGGTGTTATTATGCATGTTGAGCTGGCTTTATAGAATTCCACATTGGTTCCTTGACATACAAAAGTAATAATAAATAATAAATTGAAGATATAGTCTACCCTGGGATAGACTCTTTCTCTTTCTATTCCTTTCTCCTCTTCCTGAATTTTGCAGTATCTGTCAACTTGTCTGGCACATAATTCTTTATCCTGTTACCATACCATTTCAGTTTCCTCACATTTTTCAATCCATTTTCCTGATTACAGACCAAGCATTTATTATAAAAGTAGTCTGTAGGTTTTTGACAGGTAGGTTTTTGGACAGACATTAACTCTAATATCTGTTTACTCACTCTTAACTTCATAGTAGTGCAGCAAGATTTCCAACATCTTTATCTTTAACCTCATTAGAAAGAGCAGGAGAAGCAGTTGTGGGCAGGAAATGCATGTGGCTGAAATTCATCTACTCAATCATTTCTAACCAAATATTCCTTAAGTAGTTATGTAACTGTGCAGTGTTGAACTGTGCAATCTTTTAATGTAGAAGAGCATTTTGGTTAGGTATGTGGATACATGTTCATCAATGGATTTTGCATTTTTTTTGTGTGCACATCATCCATTTCTGGGCTTTTTCTTTTTCTCACCATGTACATGTATACATCCGAACTAGACTGTGTTGTTTCTCCATGTCATATAATATATATGGGTGTTGTGGCTCAGAGGTTTGAGCCTGCTTTGTTAGAGGACGAAGACTTGGACAATGAGGAAGAGGAGGATTTGGCTCTGAGGTTTGAGCCTGCTTTGTTAGAGGATTTGGAGTTGCCTTCCCCCCCAGGACTTTCCTCTTCGGCAAGACCTTCCTCCCTGATTGTGCCTCAGGTGTCGGCACATAACCAGGAGGGCGTATCAGAGCCTCTGACTGAGGATCAAGCTGTGGAATGCTGGCTTGATGCGAGGCAACGGCACAGGCAAAAGTGTGAGCTGCAATGCAGAAAGAAAGGACGAATCAGAGACTGAGATGAGGGACTGACACGTCCCACAGGGAATAAAAGTGGGTGTGTTCACTCTGGGAACTTGTTCGGGACAACGTGTTACTTAGTGAGAGAAGCTTTGGAGTATTCTGTGTGCGGTGACAGCTTGTGATTTATATTCCTGCTTTCTTGTCGGACTTGGCAGACAGCTTGTGTGAGACTGCCAAGAACTTTATCGGCTCAAGGAATTTAACCCTGTAATTACTGAACCTGCTTGCTTGTTTGCACTAAGTTGGAAATTCGGACTTCTCACCTTGTTGGTACCGGTGAGACATAACATATGGGTATATGCATAATTATGTATGTATGTATTTATTTTGTCATGTTTATGTAGCATATATTAGAGATGGTGACCCTTTGAGAGCTATATGCACACAAAATTTCATTTTAAATTATGCTGTTTAGTGTACATTCAAAGTGACAATAAAGTTATTCTAAGTCTCTCAGTCATGCAAACTAGACTGTGTTGTTTCTCCATGTCATATAATATATGTGGGTATATGCATAATTTTTTATTTATTCACTGTCATGTTTCTGTAGTGTATATTGGAGGTGGTGGCCCTTTGTGAGCTGTATGCAATGAAATTTCATTTTAATGTATGCCAATCACTGTACATTTAAAGCGACAATAAAGTTATTCTAAGTTTAAGTTTTCTACCATTCTTCACAACAACTTTTATGGCATTAGATCACTTTCTCAATGCAGAATCTATTTTTCTGTACTAATTAAATCTGGTTTATGGAATATCTGTGCAATATCTGGGAAACAAGAACTGCCAGGTAAGCTGTTTTATCTATAAAGTGTAGTATTAATATTTCTCAGGAACTTGGAATAGTATATTGGGAGCTATCAAAGTGGTTTTAACGAAATCAATGAAATTGAGATTGTTTATTGACTTATGGGAAAAGACATCTATTGTCTAGAAATCTATTCACTGCGTAAGCAAAAATATAAAATAGTCTTTTTAAAACTTCTATAGCAGCAGATGGTAAGGGGAACATTGCTCAGAATCTGTACGGAATTCCTCATTTATGTCAGGCAAAAGGTGGAAGGAAAAAGAAAAACAGTGATCAGCAACAAGGTGGATGTGTTTGATTACAGTGGTGCTGAGTACACCATTAGAAGATGCTGAGAAGGACAATCCATACGACCAGTAAAAGTCAACACTAATTAGATGGCACACAATCCAAATGTACTCATGAAATAAGTATGGCTAGGAGATGGTCAATAAAGCAATTCATTGTTAAGAAAAGATGAAAATTGCCTAAAAAGTCTCTTCCTTTAAATTTTTTTTTTCCTAATCAGAATATGTACTGAGAGAATTATGATTTCTTGTGCTAATTCCTGCGCCACGATCTGAAATCTTCATCTGCTTTTCATTATCAGGCTAAGAGCAGTAACAGCAGGCTACTCCGCCTGCAGTCTGCCTGCAATCCCCTGCACAGGCTTATCTTAGTTGTTCTGACATGATGATAACTCAGGAGTCGACAGGCAGCTCTACAAAACAATGAGCTGGCTCATGGAAGAATCTCCTGGGTGCCATTGTGGGAGTGAAGAGCATTGTCAGTCTTGAAAGAAACCAACTAGCTTATACTTGCACATTTTAAATTTTTTTGAAGAATTGCAGCTCAGTGAAAAGCAGGTGGTTTTTGCAGGCTGACTAACTTGATGGCTCCTTGGCTTCCTTTGTTCCAAAAATGTACCTGTGTTTCTAAGTAACCTAAAAAACAATTGTCAGGAGAAAAAAGAAACCCGTGCAAGGCTCAAAGCCTGTTTGTGGATAATTAGCACCAGGTTGAGGTATCCCTGGGGATGAGGTGAACTAATGGCAGAAGCAGCATCATGCCATCCCAATGGAAGTTCCTTTTCTTTAAAATGCCTTCACCTACAAGCAGAATTTACATCACAATGCTGCAACTCTGTTTCATTGTTTTGATCCTACAAAGGTACCTGCACATAGGATTACAATAAAAACTTTAATGTAGCACCAGTTACCCTCAGGCTTAGAGACTGCAAATATGAACAAGAGTATAACTCTGCGGAAATGATTTCCATGTTTTCTACATCACCATAATGAGAATAGCTACAATATTTACAAGCAGGACTGATGCAATTTGCTTCAGCAACAATTAGGTTCTAATGTTCATGCACTCTAGAAAATTTCTTAAGGGAACGGGTGCATTTTATTGTGTAAATTTACATAAATCTTGTGTGTCAAGTTACCTTGGGAGACCAGCCAATACCAGCATTATACAGTGTCCTCCTCCTGCTAATGTAGCATCTAATACAGAGTTGAGATATCTAGAAACTATGAACATATCTTGATGGCTTTGGTTAATCATAGGCATTCTGCCTACTTTAAAATGCTTTTTGTGAGGAAAGTTTGAATTAAAATTGGGCAGCAAGGAAAAAGGATGCAGGAGAATGGATTCTCACAGAGTTGTAACTCTACTACAATGGAGAAAGTGGAGAAGAGCTGATTTTTAATGTTAAAAAGAACCAGCCAATCTTATAATGGATTTCTCCCATTATGCCTATTTTCTTTGTCAAAGCAAACCTGACCCTGACCCTTTGCTAGGGATATGATTAGACAGGATTTTCTGCCAATTGTTTAAACTACTTCTTTTTTGAAAGGCCTACTGGCCATTTGTTTATTTGATTGATTGATTGATTTTCTATAACGTTCATCTCAACAAGTTATTCTGGGCAGTGTACATAATACTGGCATTCATGGTTACCTTCTGTGAGAATCTTGATATCTTGATTCCTAAGTTAACAACCAACAGAAACAACTCCTGGGTCAATCAAAGTGGATTCTGAATCCTATCCTGCCAAGTAACTAGTTTATCTCTCGAACTACCATATTGCCTTATAGGAGATAGCTCCTGGCTGGCTTTCTCTAAGCCGGATCATGTCTAATATGTTCTTTAATGGAAATCGAGCAAGAAATATCTTGGCTATAATCTTGGTTAAAAAACATCATGGAAGAAACCAGTAGCGAAACCACTTATTTCCCATTAAAATGAACAGAAAGCCAGAAAAAACTTTGGTGTCCAGTAAAGAACCTCACAAATGTAACTGAAATGCTATTTTGGGTGTTTAGCAATATATGGCATGCTTTTCTGTCTCTTAATATTGACCTAGCTAAAGTCAATGGAAAGTGTAAACACAGGGCAGGTCTGGTCAATATATGCACCACTGCTGAAAGCTTTTAAGTGTTCTCTTACTTATCTTTGTTTTCTTTCCTGTTGATGCTATTGATGGTTATGTTTTCTTTTACTTCTCTACTTATTAGTCCTCTCAAGAAAACAAAAACAAAAATAAAATCAGAACTACTCTTACCACACACCAGTAGCAAACCAATTAGTGGAGAATTATTTTTGTCTGTCATCTGCATTGCCACAGCCAGGACAAATTTGTCATGTTGATTGAAATTATCAAGGGAGTAAACAGTGATGTGGGCTTTTCAGAGGAAAAAAAAATCAGAATGTGTTTCTTTTGAAAATTTCCAGGGGACTAGATTATTTAGCAGTTGTTTCAGTGGCCTTGATTACAGGATGGAGATTTAAACTTCTCTGGGTCCAGAACAATTCCCCCTATATGACTGGAGCCTTATTGTAATCTCAGTTATATTAGAAAATGTAACTCACTTTTTTTAGAAAAAAAATCATTTAATTTTACTTTTTAGGGAAATAAAGGTAAATACCTTAAGATCTGTCATCTCAAAGGCATATGCTATGTATTTCATCTGAGGAGTTATTTGAAAACTTTACATTGTTTGGCACTGCCCAGTTAGAAAAGTGCTGGGACACTGGAGAACAAGCTGTAGTTATTAATGTAGTTGCCCGCAGCCAAATGGGTTGGGTCTACTATTCCCAGAATTCTCAGCCAGAATGATCAACAGTTTGCTGACCAGGGAATTCTGGGAGGTGAAGTACACATTTCTTAAAATTGCCAAGGTTAAGAAACACTGCATTAGGCTTTGTTGGCATCATACATGTCTTACAGGATGCACTATAATATCTGCCCCAATTTATGTTGATTTTATGAAGTAATACATGTTGGCATTTGGTGAGTTTATGCTGAAAAGAGTAGGCCTGAAAGAAGAAGAGACAGAACTGATTATTTATAGATTTTGGAGATAAAAGAGGAAAGGGAAAGGGCAATTACTTGATAGAAAGAAATACAATAATTCTATCTTTTCTTTTTTCACTTTTCTTTTTTTCTGTCTTTTTTAAATTTTTTCTTTGATTTTTATACTTTCATTTATTGAAAAATTCTATTTTTTAAAAAAGAGAAAAATGTAGGAATAGAATGACACAAGAGAGACACAACTTTATTCTTTATTCTTTATTAAGTCTTGTCTTGCTTGGTGAAGACTTGACAGGTAAGTCTTTCAAAATGCTTCAAATTTGTGTTGGCCGTTTGTTTATATTTGTTGGCTCCCAACTCCAATGGACTCTACACTACATTGGCAACATTTATCCTAACAGCTACCTTTAAATAAGAGGTCCAAAATTCAGTATAGTTCCTCATCAATTATTTTTTATATCTCTATACAAGGTATTTGTGCAAGTTTGCTGTTTCCATACTGCTGCTTCTGGCTGGCATATGCAGGATTTTTACTGCACGCATCAGGGTTTGTGTGATTTTGCTCCAAGTGTATCTCAGAGCCTTGTATTTCCATTATATGAATGTGCAAGGTTCACCTTCATGGCTGCCAGAAGAAATCACTTCATATCAATGTTCATTTACCATCTTGAGTTTCCTCAAGCAGTTTGCTGCGGAGAAGTCAACAGTGAAACTGTGATGGGCTGTACAGGAACAGTTAAAAAAACCTGTCTAGTAAGCCAAGCCTTACAAAGAGTTGCCCTATTTTGCTGAATTCAAGCAGCCTCTGACAGTCCAGTGGCAGCTGGCAACAGATACATGTATCTAAAAGAATTAGGCATATTTTTTTTAACAAACTTTATTCAGTTTTCACATTAAAAACAAAAATCTCTTTTTGGTGGACAACATATAAAATGCCTAGTTCTCAATATGTTGTTCACCAAAGAGAATTAGGCATTTTATAAACTTTAATTAAATGAATTCAACTTTGTTTCTCAATTTTTTTTAACCTACTCTCTCCATCCAATCTGCAATATGAGGGTAGTAATATCTGCCAACATACTCTGTACTGACTGTGTTTAAAATTAGCATGGTAATGTATGTGATAAAATATGAATGACTTTGATCACACAATAGAAAACAGTTTAAATACATACTAAGCATTGTTAGCCAAACTACTCATTAGCTTTTGTCAGTGTGCTTGCTGGCTGGGAATACTGGAAGGTTTTTTCTCTCAGCAGCACTTCTGTGGTTTCCTGCTGAGAAACATCACTGATCAAGAACATGGCATTTAAAAATAATTTTTTTGAACATTCCTTAGTAAAGAATAGCTGCATACAGTGTGACAAAGATTTGCAGCATGAAACTGCAAATATGTTTTCCAAAGTATAATGTTATGACCAAGCAGGGTCCTTTCCTGATAGATACCATGCTTCATTTGACCCAATGGACATCATTAATTTCCTCTGGCCTTCTATGTCCCTGCCCAAATCCTTCAGCCACTCTAAAAGGTATATGCATCATTATCAGTCAAGTCACTGAAATGATGGGGGGAGGGGGGAATCATGGAAACACAAGAGACCAACTGGGATTAACAGAATAGCAGAGTTGAAAGGGACCCTGAAGGTACCTTTCTCCAAGTTAAATTTGGGCTAAATTTGGTAACAATTAATGGCAGTATTTATTTTCAAACCAGATATATGAAAAACAATCAAATATCCTTCCTGTCTGTGCATTATCTGGGCTCCAATCAGTAAACTGAATGCAAGCCTTTTGATGCTCCTTCATCATTGGCTAGATTAGAACAATTAAAATCCTCTGTGCTGGAGACCCTTCTCTTCTCCTTTGTAATAACTATCCATATCTTGAAAAATGTCCCAGGCTGGAAAGATTCTCTGGAAAGAGAACAGGGCTTAGTTCTGCAATTCTTCCTTGGGAGACAAGCAGGCTTTAGAAAGGAAAAAAACTCTCTTGGTATTCTAAATCAGGGGTCTCCAACCTTGAAAACTTTAAGACTTGTGGACTTCAATTCTCAGAGTTCTGGGAGTTAAAGTCCACAAGTCTTAAAGTTGCCAATGTTGGAGATCCCTGATCTAGTCCAACCCCCTTCTATGCCTTCTGTTCTGTACCTTCATTTGAATTCTTGAGATCCCCGCGCTTTGATTGGCCAAAGCGCGGGGCGATCGGATTGGCTGGGCGAGCCGCGCTGATTGGCTCGCTGAGAATCTCCTGCGATTGGTAGATTCGAATCGCGGGAGATTCAAAGCGGTGCCATTGGCCGCGGCCGCCGCGGCTTGGAAATAAAAAGCCGCAAAGTTTTTCTAAGAGCCAGTTCGGTTCCTGACTACAATAAAGAGCTGATACAAAGTCACCGACTCCTGGCTTCCTTCCACGCGGACATAACACTGGCGACGAGGATGGGATTCTTATCCTGAACCAAAGCACGTGTCCAACGGAAGCCAGCCAACCGACGAGATGGCAAGCATCGTGCCACCAACCCCCTTCAACCCCGCCAGCGAGGACTGGGAATCTTACACGGACAGGTTCGACATGTTCCTCGAATGCAACGATCTGAAGGATGCCATGGGACCGAAGAAATGAGCCATCTTCCTAATGCACTGCGGGCCCGCAGTGTTTAAGATGGCAAAAGCGCTAGCCAGCCCGCCGATGTTACCACGATGGATTGGGGTGACCTCGAGCCATTACTCCGGAAACACTACGCTCCAGCCGTACCCATTCTCATCCAACGACACGAATTTTATCGGCGGGACCAGCGGTCGGGTGAGAGTTTCAGTGATTTCATTGCAGAGCTGCGGCGCCTTGGAGGACTATGCGAGTTCTCCAATATGAACGAGGCCCTGCGGGACCAAATCGTGCTCGGCCTTTGGGACCTCGTTCTCCAAAGTTGGTTGATGGCTAAGGGCAATTTCTGAAGCCACGGCAGCCGAAGCAACCTGATAATCAGCAGACTGCATGTGGAGACCAAACGCCGGGGACCGCACCGCAAACAACAACCCGGCAAGGTCGACCGAAGCCCAACCTGAAACTACCACCCACCAGGGTGAACTCTACTCCACCTTAGGCACATCAGATGAGGAGAAAGACATCCACCGTCTCCAGGCAGGCCGCGACCAGCGCAGCCGACGGAGTCGTAAGTCGAGGACCACATGTGCTGGTTGTGGAGGCGACCACCCCAGATCCGAATGCCGGTTCTTCGACTCCGTTTGCCGGCACTGCGACAAAAAAGGCCACATAGCCCGTGTCTGCTGCCTCAAGAAAACCCACAGCCCCAGATGAGGGGACCCGAGTGAGCGGAAGCGAGAGAGCCCACCCCCCAGGACCAGAGACTACCCAGCAGACAACCATTGGGAATGGAATGGACGAGCCCAACGAGGGGGCGAGAGCCGGCGGAGAGAAGAGACACATCAAATGGTCACCATCGGCCACGCAACTACCACAGACGCCAGAAAGGTCTATGTGGAGGTAGGCATCGAAGGCGAACCCTGTAAAATGGAGGTGGACTCTGGGTCCTACCTCTCAATGGTAGCATGGCAAGAAATTAAATGCTTGGTGCCTACCATCCAGAGGAGGGAACTAGAAAACTAGAGACTAATCCTCAAAGACTACCAGGGAAACCGGATCCCTGTAGTCGGAACAGGAAAATTCAGTGACATACAAGGGGCACACCGAAAGACTTCCCCTTACTATCGTCGATCGACACCGACCTAGCCTGCTGGGACTTCAATGGTTCGCACCGCTAGGCATCGCAGTCACGGGCCTCGACCACATCGCTGAAGCAGACTGGGAGCAGCAACTGGCCCGAGACTTCCAAGAAGTGTTCGACGGCACCCTAGGCAAGTACTGAGGGCCCCCTATATCCTTCAGCCTAGACCCAAACATTCCCCCGAAACGCCTAAAACCAAGGCGGGTACCTTTCGCACTCAAACCGAAAATCGACGAGCAAATTGACAAGCTCGTCAAGCAAGGGGTCTAACAACCCATAAACCACGCCTGGTGGGAGACCCCCATAGTCACCCCAATCAAGCCTGATGGGTCAGTGAGAATCTGCGGGGACTATAAGGCCACCCTAAATGGCTCATTGCAGCAAAGTGCTTACCCCGTCCCAGTAGTGCAGCATCTCCTACACTCACTGGGAGGGGGCAAAGTTTTCACGAAATTCGACCTGGCCCAAGCACACCAGCAACTGCCGGTCGACGAGGAAACTGCAGAGGCGCAAACCATAGTCACCCACCGGGGAGCCTTTAGATGCAACCGCCTCCAATTTGGAGTCAGCGTGGCACCTGGAATTTTCCAGAGCCTCATGGGAAGACTCTTACAAGGCATCAAGGGGGTGGTACCATACTTCGACGATGTAATAGTATCGGCAACCAACCAGGCCGAACTAGAGAGTCGCCTAAGGGAGATGCTAATGAGATTCAAAGAAACCGGGCTTAAAGTGAAGAGGGAAATATGCCAGCTGTACACAGAGCGGGTCGAATTCCTAGGATACCTCCTGGACCGACACGGCATTCACCCCACTGACAAAAAAATTAAAGCCATCAAGGAAGCCCCCACACCCAGGTCAAAAACAGAACTGCAGGTGTTTCTGGGGCTACTTAACTTTTATAACGTCTCCCTGCCCCAAAAGGTGACCGCGGTGGAGCCTTTGCATAGGCTTTTGGACAAGGCGGCTACCTGGACTTGGGGGAAATGCGAGGAAGCCATCTTCAGGAAAACCAAGGACCTGCTCACTTCGGATGCCGTCCTCATCCAGTACAACGAGACCCTACCACTAGCCATCACATGCGACGTATCACCCTTCGGCGTCGGCGCTGTCCTCAGCCACACTTTCCCTGATGGAAAGGAAGCACCCATCGCGTTCTTTTCAAGGACCCTCACCAAACCAGAGCGGAACTACAGCCAGCTGGACAAAGAGACTTTGGCTATCGTCGCCGCAGTCAAAAAGTTTCACGAGTACCTCTGCGGCCGGACGTTTACCATCATCACTGACCACAAACCGCTGCTGGGAATACTCGCAGGGAACAGGGCCACCCCGAACATTCTGTCTCCCCGAATGACAAGGTGGTCCGAATTCCTGGCTGCCTACAACTACGGGCTCACACACCGACCCGGAAAGACTATCTCCCATGCGGATGCCTTAAGTCGCTCACCGTTACCCGAACTAGACACTGACCCAGCACCCACGACAACCACCCTCAGCATAGATACTCTACCTAACCTACCCATAACCGTGTCAGACATTGCCCGAGAAACTAATAAAGACAAACGTCTGGCGCGGGTTTTGCATTGGGTAGAGAAAGGGTGGCCGGAAAAGGACAATGACGAGACCTTCAGGACATTCTGGAACCGGCAAACGGAACTCTCATTTCTAAAAGGGTGTATACTATGGGGGGATAGGGTGGTCATCCCAGAAAAACTACAAGGGAAGGTTTTGGAAGTGTTACACGAGGGGCACCCGGGCATCGTTAGAACAAAAGCCCTGGCCAGAAGTTACGCTTGGTGGCCAGGGATGGACAAACAGATCGAGGCCTGGGTAGCAAGATGTCAACGATGCCAGGAAACTAGACCAAGCCCACCCACAGCACTCATCCTAGAGTGGGAAACCCCCAGGGGACCTTGGTCTAGGATCCACATAGATTTCGCCGGGCCCACAAAAGGACACACTTTCTTTATAACCGTAGACGCTTACTCCAACTGGCTGGAAGTAAGCAACATGAAAACAACAACCACGGAGGCCGTGATCAAGGAACTCTGCAAATTCTTTGCAACGCACGGCCTCCCAGACGTCGTCGTTTCCGACAACGGGCCCCAATTCACCTCGCTGGAATTCGAAAAATTCCTAGTGGAAAGGGGCATACGACACGTACTGACAGCCCTGGCACATCCGGCGGCGAATGGTAGGGCGGAACGGATGGTTCAATTTACAAAAAAAACCATCCAGAAAATAGACCATGGGGAGATCCAGGACAAAATAAATAAATTACTTTTCATACAGCACATAACCCCGAACACCACAACAAATAAAAGCCCGGCAGAACTGCTAATGGGGAGGAAAATAAGGTCCCCACTCGATAGACTACACCCCACTTACAACCCAGAGAAACCCCCAGACTCCACCAGCAAACACCGAACCTTCGCACCAGGCAACACCATCTACACGAAGAACCTAAACGGAGACCCATCATGGGTACCAGCAATCATAACACAGCTAAGAGGCCCACACTCGTACCAGCTACAAACAACTGATGAACGAGCGTGGAAATGGCACATCGATCAGTTAAGATCGAGGACGACCACACAAGACACCACCGACACGCAACCAAACAAAACCAACCCCCTCAACACAAACCAAGAGGGGAGGGGATACCCCGGGAACCAAAACCAGAAAAAAGAAACCAGCCATACTCACCTGCAAGCAGCCAGCACGAAACCTCGCCAGGAAGAGACAGCCAGGCCAGCTCAACCAACCCGGGAAGACCGAGCAGGAGCAGCGAAACCAACCCGGGTAGCCCAGGAGGGAGCTGCAGAGAGCGGCCCGGCCAGACAGACCAGGCGGTTCCCACGATGGAGTCCGGAGAAACAGAGACCCCGACCGAACCGGCCAGGATCCAACCTACGACTGACCTGCGCAGGTCCAGTAGGCAAAGACGGAGCCCCGCCTACCTACGGGACTATGCTACGTAGGATTGAACCAAGAGGGGAGGGGTGTTCTGTACCTTCATTTGAATTCTTGAGATCCCCGCGCTTTGATTGGCCAAAGCGCGGGGCGATCGGATTGGCTAGGCGAGCCGCGCCGATTGGCTTGCTGAGAATCTCCTGCGATTGGTAGATTCGAATCGCGGGAGATTCAAAGCGGTGCCATTGGCCGCAGCTGCTGCGGCTTGGAAATAAAAAGCCACAAAGTTTTTCTAAGAGCCAGTTCGGTTCTGACTACAATAAAGACTACAGTCCTGACTACAATAAAGAGCTGATACAAAGTCACCGACTCCTGGCTTCCTTCCACGCGGACATCATACCTTCTGTATTTTTGAAAGTCATTTGACCCCCTTTTCTTTGTGGCAGCCTCTTAAATATTGGAATACTGTTATCATGTCACCCCTAGTCCTTATTTTCTCTAGACTAGCCATACCCAATTCCTGAAAGCCTTCCTCATATGCTTTAGTCTCCTGGCCTTTAATCGCCTTAATTGGTTATTTTTGCACTTTTTCCAAAGTCTCAGTATCTTTTTTTGTAATGTGGTGACCAAAAATAGATACAGTATTTCAGACATAGTCTTACTAAGGATGTATAAAGCACATCACATGATCTTGATTCTATGCCTCTGTTCATACAAACAAGGATTGTATTAGCTTTTTTTGTGGTGCCATTCACTACTGGTTCATATTTAGGTGATCACCTTAGGTTATCCACTAAGACTCTAAGATCCCTCACACAGTTAATGTTTTTGAGCCAGGTTTTGCCTAATCCATACTTGTACCTATAGTTTTTACTGCCTAAGTGTAAAGCTTTGATTTTTCTCCACATTAAATTTCTTTCTAAATGTATAGAACCTATGCAGAAGAAAATAGCAGAGTCTTGTGTCAAAGCTCAAATTAATCTTACATATATGACTATGAAATGACTAGGAACAGACTATTCACCACCATCCCTAGCTTGGAGAATCACTGGGTACTTTTGAGCCATTGCATAGGTTACTATAACTGGGACAAAATAATAGCAGTTAAAGATGTGTACGTGATGCTGAATTACAATCCAGAAATAGGTTCAGCAAAGAGAATTATTTGTTTTGGTGGTGGAAAAAATATGCTCCTAATGTTAAAGATTGGATTCTTTACCGATTTTTGAAATGTCTCTATATTATGAAAATGAGAAGTCAAAGCAAGGTTTTTGACCTAGGTTTAATATGTTATATGATTGTTAGGGATACACCCTAGCAGAATCTGCACGGCAGGCAGGCAGGCAGGCAGGCAGGCAGGCAAATATGTGAGACAAATGTTTTTGTAGCTTACACTCAGTAAAACAGATACACTGTGCTAGTTAAATAGTTTATTCTAGTAAGAGTTTTAGCATAGTCAAAACAGTCCATATATCATTCACTAGTTCAGTCCATCCGGGGATTATTCAGTTGCAAAGTCCAGTGTCAAAAAAGAGGTCAGTAAACTTACAAATATCAGTCCAATAATATATCTTCTCACAGTAGAGATATGCAGAAGTTCAAACCTCCTTTCTTCCTTCAGCAACAGCAGCAGGAAACACGCAGTTAACAAACAAGCAATCCATCATCGTCAACAAGCAATCCAGTAAGCCAGCAATCAATCAAGTTCTCTTGCTCCCTCTTATGGCAGTTTTACAACCGCACCCAAAATTACATGCTTTGCAGTGACACACGCTTAAATTCACTATCATAGTTTATATATATTATCTTACCCAAACTACGTTAGGTAACCTTGTTATTCCTAACAATGATTCTTGTTTATTTCTTTATTTCTAGTTCATTTTGATCACTATTATGTATAAATTGTATTTTATTTCTACTGCATTATTATTACATTTCTGTTGTTATTTTCCCCATATTAAAAATGTTTTAAAAATAACTGAGACAGACACTGTCTTTCAGTCTCATCTTCCTGCTGGCAAGGGTGAACCCATGTAAAGCTGTCTTGAGCTCTTGGAGGAAAGGGCAAATATAACTTCTAACAAATAACTAAACCTTAAGAGAGTCCTAACCTTTTAACCATGGCTAACAATATTTCTAGAGTGATAAATGCATTACCTCCAGCAATAGTTGAGCAGGTCGGGATGAATTATGAAGCATTTTCACATGGATGTCAATCAAAGTATTTTAAAGGATTTGTTTCACTAATGTAATGCAAATATGAATGGACAATGTCACTTCTGATCCAAATTAGGGCCTTATATGGTTAATCCTTTGTATCAAAATAAAATAATTCTTACACATAGATATGTCAGAGTGGAATATGATAGTTTTGCATGACGTTGCCCTGTTGTGTTAGTTTTCTGAAAGACAGAGAGAAATATAAGAGTTAGTGTTGTATAGTGATTAAACTGCCAGACCAGGAACAGGAAGACCTAAGTTCTAATCCTCCTTTAGGTATGGAAACTGGCTGGATAACTCTGGACCACTCATTCTATGTGAGGCCCAGACTGGAAAAATTATTTAAAAAAACCTATCTGGAACAGCATGGTAAATTATGATCCATCAGTTTCAGTAAAAACATCTTCATTTAGGATGATGATTATGAGTATTTGTGCCTCTCTGTGCGTATGTGCATGTTCACATCTCACACTCATACTGTCAGTGAAGAATTTGTGTTGGTTCATTGGAGCAAGAACAATAGTAAAAGTCTGATAGCATCTTGACTTAAAGACTGGAAATATATTGCTGTCCTGAACTAGAATCTAATAAAATTGGTTTCATTCCCAAATTTTGTAATATAATAAAAGTGATTTATGGATCACTTTATGAACTAATTACAAAAAAATAATGTTTCCCCTGTGGTGATGACTCTTCTACTGTATGTATCCACATTTACAGCCAGTGTTGCTATAGCCAGATGTAGCCAGATTACAATCACCACCAAGCTGTAGTTCACAGAGATAAGTAAGGCACTGTCTTTGTTACAGCCAGTGCAAAATGATACATTCAGCTATCAATATATGAAAGAGCATACAAAAACCAACCCTTCTATATAATATAAGGTTGGAGATTATTTACTGTGATTGATAACAATAGGCAGACATACTTTTCAGAATATCATTGGTAATGATTCATAGGTTTTCCTAGCTCATTAACAATCCACTGCCATTTTGATTGCTCTGCCATTTCAACCTTAGAACTTGCTGACTGCTTAAAAGCCACAGAGTGTGACTGCAGACAAAACTACTGATAATACAAAGCAGTTTTAGCTTCTTAAAGCATGACTGTCATGGATATACCTAATTAGTTGCTCTTTGGTGAGAATTGCACTGATCTGAAATCCTAGGAGGGATCCTCCATGTGTTCAGTCTTGGGCCACTCTGAGTAGCCAAAAGATATTGCTATTGTTGTGAATGAATAAATGTGTTAATAAAGTTATCAAGAGCTTGAAGTCAAGTGCAGGGTTCTGGCCCTGCACTTCTGATTGGCCATTAATGGCGACATCAGATTGGTCCGTTCAGGTGAATCTGATTGGCCATTAACGAGCCTCTCCCATTGGTTAACAGAGCTAGCGCTCCCAAGTTTTCATTAGTTGAATAGTTAATAAGTTGCCTATATAAGGAGGCCCATTGCAGCCATTGAGCTGAGCTGTCACACCATGTTAATAAAGAGTTTTGAAGTTCACTATTTTACCGGCTCGTCTCCATTCTTCGCGCCCACGCTCAGTACTTAACACTGGCGACGAAGGTGGGATGTGGAGATGTCAGAGCTGACTGAACAACGAAGATCGATAACCGAGCACATGACCAAATGCACAACGGCGGAACCATGTCCGGCGGCGTCATACCACCCGCTCCATTCAACCCAGCGCAAGAAGACTGGGACTCTTATATGGATCGTTTCCAAATGTTCTTGGAAACCAACAATTTGAAGGATGCCACTACTGGAAAGAAACGGGCGGTATTCCTAACGCATTGCGGGCTGACCGTATTCAAGATGGCCAAGGCACTAGCGAAACCGGCAAAAGTGAAGTCTATGGACTGGGACATCCTCGAACCTCTACTGAGAGCCCACTACGCGCCAGTCATTCCAACGTTTGTCAGAAGGCATGAATTTTATCAAAGAAATCAACAGAAGGGCGAAAGTGTTGCTGATTTCATAGCGGAACTCCGGAATTTGGGAGGCCAATGTGGGTTTGCTGATCTTGAAGAAGCCTTAAGAGACAGAATAGTTCTGGGATTGGATGCACCACACATCCAAAGCAAGTTGATGGCAAAAGGCAACATCGGCCTTGCCGATGCTATCGCTGAGGCTACTGCAGCAGAAGCAACCAGGAAGTTGTCTGCCCAAATGCGCCGCAACCGCGCCCCGGTTCACCAACCGACCTGCAAAATTTCACCTCAGTCAGAAGGGCAGCTCATAACGGCCCACCACGAGGACCTCTCTTCATTGTCAGACAGTGACGAAGAAGAGGTCCATTGACTAAGGTCCGAATGGGACCAATGCCAGAAATCTCAATATCAATGCGCTGGTTGTGGGGCAAGCCACCCCTGATCAGAATGCAAATTCCTCGACGCGCTCTGCCATGTGTGCGGGAAACGAGGCCATATCGGACGGGTCTGTAGAAGCCAAATAGGACCCAGCCAGCCCTTGAGGGGGGCTAACTATCGCCAACCGACAGGAAGCCGTCCTGTAAGGCGAGAACCAGTGAACCACCAATGGATCAATCACTCCTACAGAAACAAAACCATAAACCGCCACACGAAGCGAGAAGAGGCTCACCAAACTATCACGATCGGTCATGCCTCCTCTTTGGATGCCAAGAAGATCCAAGTGAAAGTGGCTATCGAAAACCAGCCCTGCCTGATGGAAGTCGACTCAGGATTGTCTCTCTCGATGGTTTCATGGAAGACCCTCAAGCAACTCATCCCTACCGTCCGGCGACAAGATCTCCGATTCCAAAGACTCATACTCAAAGACTATCAAGGGAATCGGATTCAAGTCATAGGATCCAGTAAAGTCCGGGTATCGTTCAAGAACTGTACAGCATTCCTACCCCTGACTGTGATCGACAAGGACCGGCCTAGTCTGCTAGGCCTCCAATTGTTTGCTCCACTCAGAATTGAGGTGGCAGGCATTCACCGAATTGGTAGCAGTAACTGGGAAGAGGACCTCGTCCAAGAATTCAAGGATGTCTTTGCAGAAAAACTAGGCGAGTACAAGGGGACCCCGATATCATTTAACCTCAATCCCAAAATAGCTCCCATCCGCCTTAAGCCTCGTTGAGTGCCATTTGCTCTTAAACCAAAGATCGACGAGCAGCTTGATAAATTGATAGCCCAAGGTGTGTTAGAGCCAACCGATCACTCTCCCTGGGAGACCCCAATCGTTACACCCATTAAGCCGGATGGTTCGATAAGAATTTGTGGGGACTACCGAGCCACCCTGAACCACGCCCTTCAACAAAACGCATATCCGGTGCCGGTGGTGCAGCACCTCCTCCATTCCCTGGGGGGCGGAAAAGTCTTCACTAAACTAAACTTAGCCCAGGCATACCAACAACTGCCTGTAGCCAAAAAAACGGCAGAGGCACAGACAATCGTTACGCACCGAGGTGCCTTTAAATGTACCTGGCTCCAATTCAGATGAGCGTAGCCCCGGGAATCTTTCAAAGTTTGATGGAAAGACTATTACAAGGAATCAAAAGCATTGTTCCATACTTTGATTATGTGTTAATCGCTGCACCTACCCCAAAAATTTTACGAGAGTGCCTGAGATTGGTTCTCCAGAGATTCAAAGACGCAGGGCTTAAGGTTAAGAAAAACAAGTGTAAACTATGCACTGATTGTGTCGAATTCTTAGGATATTTGATTGACAGTAATGGCATTCACCCTACCGATAGCAAATTGAGGGCAATCAAGAACGCCCCAAGACCCCGAAATAAAGCCGACCACCAGGCATTTCTAGGCCTTATCAATTTTTATAACGTTTTCCTGCTGCACAAAGCAACCGTAGCCGAACCCCTACATCGTTTACTGGACAAGAAAGCAATCTGGGTATGGGGACATAGAGAAGAGCAGGCGTTTCGAAATGTAAAAAAATTATTGACTTCTGACGCTGTACTAATGCAGTACAATGAGACTTTGCCATTAATGATCATGTGTGATGCATTGCCTTTTGGAGTAGGTGCCATTTTGAGCCACGTTTTGCCAAACGGTAGCGAAGCCCCTGTTGCCTATTTTTCAAAGACGCCTTCAAAAGCAGAACGCAATTACAGTCAGATTGATAAAGAAGCCCTTGCCATTGTGTCTTCTGTCAAGAGATTTCATGAGTATGTGTACGGCCAAGCCTTTACTATAGTGACTGACCACAAACCTTTGCTGGGAATAATAGCGGGAGATAAGCCAACCCCCTGTATATTATCTCCCAGAATGACTCGCTGGTCAGAATTCTTGGCTGCCTATAATTATCGGCTGCAACACTTCCCGGGGAAGGCCATTCCCCACGCCGACGCATTGAGCCGAGCACCACTTCCAGAGACCATTGATGACCCCGTGCCTACAGTGACAACGTTGCAGATTGAGACACTTCGAACAGCACCATTAACAGCCCGAGATATCACGATGGAAACGAAACGTGACCCCACCTGAGCACGAGTTCTCAGTTGGGTCAAGCGCGGATGACCATTGGACCAGATACCTGATGACTACGCCCCATTCAAGAGTCGACAAATGGAATTGTTCTCACAGAAAGGCTGCATTATCTGGGGAGATAGAGTCGTTGTCCCAGAGCGGCTACAACGAGCGGTACTAAGAACCTTGCGCAATGGCCACCCCGGCATCGTGCGCATGAAAGCCCTGGCACGTAGCTACGCATGGTGGCTGGGCATCGACAAGCAAATCGAGACGTGGGTCAAAGCTTGTCACAAATGCCAGGAAGTAAGCAACGCCCCACTGAAAGTGACCCCAACCAAATAGGAAACACCGCGGGGACCCTGGTCTCGTATTCATCTGAACTTTGCGGGACCTACCAAAGGCCACACATTCTTGCTAATAGTAGATGCCTACTTGAACTGGCTCGAAATCTATGAAATGAGGAATACAACAACCGAAGCGGTCATCAAGAAACTAGACAGACTATTTACAACACATGGATTACCAGACGCTCTGGTATCTGATAACGGACCCCAATTTACCGCATTGTCCTTTGAGCAGTACCTGGTGGACCGCGGTATTCGCCATGCACTGACTTCGCCGGCGCATCCTGCGGCCAACAGAAAGGCTGAGTGCACGGTACAATTCGTCAAGAAAACACTACACAAAATAGACTATGACAATATCGAAGAAAAAATAAACCTTTTGCAGCATATCACTCCACACAGCATCACCAACAAAACTCCCACCAAATTGCTAATGGGGCGGAAGCTCTGTTCCCACCTCGACCGACTACACCCATCGTACGAACCTGAGAAACCACACGGATCCAGCGGGCAATGCTGTATCTTCCAGGTAGGCAACTTAGTATTCGCTAAGAACTTGTCGGGCGATCCGTTGTGGGTCAAGGCGACTGTGGTCCGAGTAACCGGCCCCAAATCGTACCTCGTGGAGTGTCGCGATGATAGATTATGGAAGCGCCACATTGATCAGCTACGATCAAGGCTACAGTCAGGAATCTCCGAGTCCCCTGATATTCAAACTGAGGGGGGAGGAGATACGGAGGAAGATGAACTTGGAATAGCAGAAAGTTTTAATGATAGAAACGACGGCGAAACGAAAACACGTGAAGAAGAATTGGGGATGGGAGTGAGTTCGCCTCATGGTGATACCGAAGATGTTGGGGACAACAAAAATTCGAACTCAGAGTTAGAGGCACCCCTTTCGCCAGATAACGTCCTACCTCAACAAGATTACAGCCAAATACCGGGTGCAATACGAAAATCAAATAGACTAACAAAACAACCGGCCTACCTCAAGGACTACATAACCGCACCCCGTAAACGGAACCCGGGGGGAAGGGGTGTTGTGAATGAATAAATGTGTTAATAAAGTTATCAAGAGCTTGAAGTCAAGTGCAGGGTTCTGGCCCTGCACTTCTGATTGGCCGTTAATGATGACATCAGATTGGTCCGTTCAGGTGAATCTGATTGGCCATTAACGAGCCTCTCCCATTGGTTAACGGAGCTGGTGCTCCCAAGTTTTCATTGGTTGAATAGTTAATACGTTGCCTATATAAGGAGGCCCGTTGCAGCCATTGAGCTGAGCTGTCACACCATGTTAATAAAGAGTTTTGAAGTTCACTATTTTACCGGCTCGTCTCCATTCTTTGCGCCCACGCTCAGTACTTAACAGCTATGATGCCTTCAGACACTGGGCAACACATTCGGAAGCCTTGCTATTTATTCAACTCCAGCACCTGTCCCTGAGTATTTCAGTGAAATAGTTCATGAAATCCATTGACTGGATCAATACTGAATTCAGATGAAGCTACACTGAAAGTAATAGGGATGGAGAAATGTCAAAAGCTGTTTTTATGAGATGAACCATTAGTTTTCTGGCATATTAATTAGGATCCAAACAACAAATCTTTGGACAGGATTCAGCTCAGCCAGTAGTTCTCAAACTGTCTCTTTTAAAAAAGAACAGTAATAATTAGGGGATGAATGAGAGGTTATTTCAAAGCCCATCCTGGGAGATAGTCACTGGGGGTGTACCTTCCTAGGTCACGTGGAGATCAGGTGCCAACAGCTTCTCATCTGACAGCCAAGGCTTGCTCAGTCCCCTCTCCCCAGATATATCTAGGAATAAAATGCTTCCCCCTTGACTTCATCGTGCCTCTTTTCTCAAGCTGGCCTTTGTTTGTGACAAGACTTTCCATTTTCCTGTGATGTATATGCAAGCCCGACTTCACTTTGTGCCTTCTGGATAATGGCTGAAAGTGAAGTCCATCCATAGGGAGGTGAAAGGTTGGGAAAGGCTTGTATGAAATATTCTTAAATGTCAGTATTTGGGGGGCTGACAATGAGA
Organism: Hydrophis major; assembly: GCA_033807585.1. Classification (NCBI taxonomy): domain Eukaryota; kingdom Metazoa; phylum Chordata; class Lepidosauria; order Squamata; family Elapidae; genus Hydrophis; species Hydrophis major. The sequence continues at coordinate 90,413,210 of CM066328.1, read as the reverse complement.
GCTTCTTTTCAAAGAATAACAGTGGCTTTCCTTGCCAGGTAGTTGACTAGGTCTATAAGAGTCTCAGGCCTTGGGTTTATGGAGATATATTATGCTATGAAATTCACATAAGAAGCTCATCTCTGCAGCTTCCTTATTATCAGAGCGGAGGAAACTTATTTTACTAAAATCCTCCCCATCCCCCACATTTGGTCTTGCATTTGCTGGGCCAGAGCGATTGCACCTCTCTCAAGCCAAGGAGAGATAAGAGGGAACTTTTTGATTTTCCAGATGAGATCAGAACTTGATTGCTTCCATTTAAGAAGAAAAGGCACCAGGACTCCAGCCTGTATGGGAGCATTTTATTGAATCCCACTTATTGTAACCATTCAGTACAGAAGGTCCTATGTGCACACACACAACCCCCCCATTCATTTCTTTCTTTAGCTCTACTAAAATAACTCCTAATTGTGAAAACTGATAAAGAAGTTTTATCATCCCCCTTCCCTCCAGATGTGCTGGGATTAACGACTTCTAGAATATCCAACTAGCATGGCCAAAACATCATTAATCCATGGTTCAGATTAAGCCCTGGGGACAATGAGAGAATTTCCTGACTCCCCTTAGTTTATTAAGAGCTCATATCCCCGCATGTGAACATGTAATAAAATCATGAATTTGATCCATGCCAATGTTGTTTTCTGCCTTTGCTGTCTATATCTATTCCCCCAGGCACCAGGTAAACAAACTCTACATATACTGGCATTAAGAAAATGTTTGTTGTTGAAATTGTGTGTGTTACAATCTATATGTCTCAGGAGCTGAGTTAAGGAAAGTTTGGAGTCCATGGCAACTACAGGCATGTCCTGAGCAATCAAAGCTCTGGCAATACAGGTTATTGTTGTTCAGAAAGCTTCAGAGTGGGTGATGGTGATCTGAATGAGAAGTGCATCACATTTAGCTTGTTGCCATGGTCAGATTGTTTTCTGATCCAACTCAAGTTAATTTTCTTAAGCAGGGTGGAACAGCAGGATTTCTAAAGGATGTGTGGGGAATTTCCCAACCATCCAACAGGTGGTTCTGTTGATTGCCTAGTTAGCTTCTGACGACAGGAGGCAACCTGAACAATCAATGAAATTGTTCCCAAGTGGCCTTTTTCCTGTGTGATGATGTGGGAGCATAACTTGGCTTACTGAGACATCCACAGTAAAAATAAATAAATAAGTGGATTGTAATGCTGAAAGCAGCAACATATATTCTGTTCATTTGTATGTATGTATGCCATGTGCATGTAAAAGGCACAGCTACTTGTTTTATCCATTCCCCTTTGCTCTGTGCCTGCAGATGTCTCTCCAAGGAGCTGAAGCATTGGAGCACTGATAGAGAAATCCCAGAAATGAATCTGGTCAAGTTTGGATGTGAATTCAAGTGTGAGCCTATATCATAAGTTAGGGGGTGAAGCATCATTACTTTTCCTCCCTTACTGCATCAGTGGGCCTTGTTGAGGATAGTAAATTCCCTCTGAGGAAGAGATAGTCAGGAAGATATTCTGCCTGATGGATGTGACTATTTTACTCAGCATTTTGCCCATAGTCTGTGCGTTTTTCCTGAGTCTCTTCTCTGCCTAAAGTAGTGACTAGGACTAACTTGATTGTCCTTGATCAATCCTTAACATAGCTTGTTACGGGTAACTTCAGGATGCTTGCTCCAACAAGAGTAAAAAAAAAAAGTACTCCAAAATGCTTCAGGCAGATAACTTCCTAATGCAGTGGGATATTAGGAGGGTGAAAGATTGGGAGATACAGCACAATCAAACTTGCAGAATTATGTTGTAGCCAATCTCAGCAAAAGTAATTCTAGTTTTCATGTGGCTTTGAATTCCTGGTCTAGTGGGACTAAAGATCTACCTATGTCATGAAGGGGCTTTGTAAGTGACAACCAAAGCTTGAATCGCACCCAAAACTTTATTGAGAGCAATACAGTTCATGGATTAGTTTATTGTGTAGTAAGGTATTACGCCATTGCATTCTGAACAATTGCAGCTTACAAATGATCTTCAAAAGCAATCTCACGTAGAGCCTGTTGGAATAGTCCATCCAGGAAATAACCAAGATGTGACTGTAAGCAATGCCCTCAAATATAAGAATGACACAGCAGTTGCCTTCACTTGCTCTGAAATGCCACCTGGTTCCAAAAATACCATTAGCTTCTGTTGTGCCATGTTGCAGAGCCTGAAAGAGCTGATTTAGTCTGCTGCCACTCCTGATAGTTGGGTGGACACACCAATGCACAATTTAGCACAAGAAAAGGAAAAATCGGCAAACTGTGTCTTCTTCTGCAATCCCCAAAAGCTGCTTAGAAGGCTCTATTAATATTATTGTGATTACCAAAACCTGATCAATGCAGATCTTTAGTTCTGGGGAAAATCTGAAGTCTCACTCCATCCCTTAATCCTTCCCTGCACAATTCATAACTGTTATATTGCAGCCCAGAATTGCCATGGCCTGCAGAGCTCTGATCTTTGAGTGCTTTTTAAAGCATACTTTAAAACTTCTGAAAAGAAATCATGGGTAGAACCATAAGGAGTATAAAAAGCAGTCTTAATCCACACATCGTGAGTACTTGCCCTTTGACTGTTGTATATAGAACATTTTGTGGGTTGACTTATTAATTAGCTAATGGATTATTTGGCTAATGGATTATCTGGATTATTTGGAAGCAACTTTGAAATTTCTTTTCAAAATTTCATAATTTATTTTTCTGTTTGCATGAGATACTCCAATCTTCCCAGGGCAATGAATGCAAAAGATTACAAAATCTTTAAATACTCTCAGTGCAAAAGAAAAAAGTAGTCTTAAGCACATACACATAAAAATGTTTATTCAAATACACAAGAACAGAATAAGAAATCATGCACATAAGAAAATAAATATGCATACTAAAAGAATAAAACACTGATTTATCTGAAATGTAAAATGCTTTGTCAGGGCAAAATACTTAGCATAACAATAGATCAAAAAAGGTACCAATCTATTTCAGGAGACATAGTTAGATTCTCAGAGAGCAAAGCAAGCATCTTGCACACTGGTAAGCAAATATTCCATACCTTGTTTTACAAGTCAAAACTATATACTTCTTTACAAAGAAGTAAAGACTCAGTAGACTTCAGAAAGGCCACAACAACAATAAGCAGGCATGATCAAGGGAAGGGTTGTACTTTGGTACAGGAGCAATATGAGGAATATTTTGGGTTGAGAGCAAAGGTTTCAGATCCCCCAAAATAAACATGACCGGCATCACTGTGACTATGTTGAACTAGTAAAGGACAGCTTCAGTAATGATATGTGGTGCAGGAACAACAATGTCCATTTCATCACAGAAAAAATACACAATAAAGCTCCTTAGACTCTTGCTTTACCTTTTCACTTGATTCCAGTGATTCCCACACAAGACTCTTCTGGACTTATCATGAAGAGAACAAATATTCAGCTCAGACAGCAACTATAGGCTCTTATGAGTTGCTTAGATGTAGCTCACAGTGATAATATATAATTTTATTCCTTACCTTTATAGAAGAACATTCACCTTCGGAGAAGCTAGGTAAATGCTCCAGAGCCTGGTCTGAAATTGCATCCTTTCTTTTTGCTCAATAGAAGAGAGCATTTGGTATTCCAAAGGTTAAATTGGCCACAGTGGTCTGTGTGCGTAGAGGTTAAAAAGTCAAAACGTGCAAATCCTGTGTGCAAGATTCAAGCCTTTTTATATATGTATTTATCACAAATGTAGTGTGTGTTTGTGTGTGTAATATATGTGTATGTCATGTGGTTGTATCTGCCATCTTGGCTTTTTGATCTTTTTACAGGTGTTCCTGGTTCGTAATCTGTCACCATTCAATTGTTTTAGAGCTGTGATGGCGCAGTGGTTAGAGTGCAGTTCTGCAGGCTACTTCTGCTGCCTGCCAGCTGCCTGCAATTTGGCAGTTTGAATCTCACCAAGCTCAAGTTTCACTCAGTCTTTCATCCTTCTGATGTCAGTAAAGTGAGGACCCATATTGTCGGGGGCAATATGCTGATTCTGCAAACTCCGTAGAGAGGGCTGTAAAGCCCTCTAAAGCAGTAGAGAAGTCTAAATGCTATTGCGATTGGGCTACAACCCCTTCCCGTTCGCTATTATGAAAGTTGATGTCTAAAATGATGAAAGGCTTACTTAGTCCTGTCTGAAAGGTATTGGAAAAAAATTTCAGGTCAGGTAATGTCCTAATAAGTAGTAATAAGAAATGTATGTACAATGCTGATCGAAAAATAATATTTCCCAGCTTACTTGCTTTGAACCCTTATTCCCAGCAGCTTGACCAATGATGGGTGCAGGAGGATTGTCCTGCTTTGCTTTCTAATTTATGGAATTTGTACAGAATCAGCAGAGGAAATATTATGAAACAGGAATATTATAAAGAATGTCATTCCATAGGTGTTAGTTAGGGAGATTTTTGTTCCATCCCTTTATTCCTTTCATTGTCATTTAACGTGCTTCCATTTCATAAAGTTGTGATACCACTTTAATTAGTTTTGGAAAAGAGTATATGCAAGTGTGTAGGTGTGAATTCTGCTAGAAAATCAGCTAATATCTGCAGGACATTACAGCATTGTCAATTGACTTCACAATCTAAAAGCTACTCGTTAACTCTGATGCAAAATGGGATGCCTGATTGTGCCGTAAAAGGGGCCCCTTTTTGCCGATCCCCAAAGGCACACAAATTTATACAGAAAATTTAGGCCAATCTAAGTCAACACAACAGACTCCCTCTCATGAAGTTCCAGCCTGCTTTGCTTTGCATTTGTTTCACCTTCTCATTTGAAAGGAAATCTGCCTATCCCACTGAGCACTTGCTGCTGTCATACAACAGATTGTTTTTTTTCCTCACACCAATAGACTCCTCAGTGGACATTTAGCATAACATGGCAGCAACATCTACATGTTTGTTTGTTTTTCATTTTAGAGGACTTGTGGAATTTTAAGTAGCAAAACAGCAATAGTCATTGTGTGTTTGATGAACAAGCATGGTGAATATTAATTAGGTTGCTAATCAGCAAGTATGTTAGAACCATGACAGGTAGGACTCAACATGTCAACAGTTCAAACTGCACTTAGTATAGTTTATTTGGGTTCATTGATCACCCTGAGAGGCAAGCAATGTGAAATAAATGTTTCAAGCAACATATTCTTGAGTTATAGAATCTATGAAAACTAAAGATCAAGCTCATTTAAATTGGTTTCTTGTTTCTTCAGGTTTTAGATTACAACCCATGAGACAAGTATGTTGCCAAATTCCTGAAACAGACTTGAGAAGTTCAACATATGCTTCAGGTGCTATACACATTGTCAAAAAAGAAAGGGGAAAAAAAAGAATAGAACAGAACAGATAAAAAGTGCTTCAATCAGAAAATGAAAGAAATATGACAAAGTAAAAAAAATATATATTATGCTAAGGTAGTCCTTGACTTACAATCACAGAGAAGAGCAACCAGGATGATTAGGGGACTGGAAACTAAAACATACGAAGAACAGTTACAGGAACTGGGCTTGGCTAGTCTAGTAAAGAGAAGGACCAGGGGAGACATGATAGCGGTCTTCCAATATTTGAGGGGCTGCCACAGAGAGGAAGGATTCAAGCTATTTTCTAAAGCACCTGTAGGCCAGACAAGGAACAATGGATGGAAACTGAACAAGGAGAGATTTAATCTGGAAATAAGGAGAAACTTTCTGACAGTGAAAACAATAAACTAATGAAACAGCCTGCCTTCAGAAGTTGTGGAAGCATCATCACTTGAGACTTTCAAGAAGAGATTGGACTGCCATTTGTCAGAAATAGTATAGGGTCTCCCACTTAGGCGAGGGGCTGGACTAGATGACCTACAAGGTCCCTTCCAACTCTGATTATTTGTTATTCTTATCAGTAATTAAGTGAATCTAGTTTTCCTATTGATATTGCTTATCAGAAGGTTGCAAAAGATCACATGACCCCAGGACACTGCAACCATCATAAATGTATGCCAGTTGCCAAGCATCTGAATTTTGATCATGTGACCACAGGGATGCTGAGGTGGTTGTTAGTGTGAAAAATAGTCATAAGTCACTTTTTTCAGTGCCATTGTAACTTTGAATGGTCACTAAATGAATAGTTGTAAATCAAAGACTACCTATCTATTCTTCATATTTCTTTCGCTTTTTTAGTTAAAGCACTTTTTTCTTTGCTTTCTTTCTTCTTTTTTTTTTGAATGATTGAATTCTTTTTTGGCCAAGTGTGATTAGAAACACAAGGAATTTGTCTTGGTGCATATGCTCTCAGTGTACATAAAAAGAAAAGATACATTTGTCAAGAATCATAAGGTACAACACTTAATGATAGTCATAAAGTACAAATAAGCAATCAAATCATACTAGGAAACAGTCAGTTTGTTCTCTCTGGCAATGTATATATCACAATCACTATTATTTTTGTGTTATGTTCTTTATTCACTTTGTTACTAATTAAAAAGGAAAGTAAACTAAAGTCATATGCTTTATGTGCTAGCTAAAGTTTTTTTTTTCCTCATTGCCTTTCATTCTGTTACACGTACACATAGACCAAGCAGATTCATAACAGTGCCTTTTATTTAATCCAGCAATGCAGTGAACTTTCTACATTTGCCTTTTGCAAATCTCCAGTGTGCCCTCTTGATGATGGCATGTTGGCACCAGGGCTGTGGCCAGTACCTAATACTTGGTATATTTTGCTTGTTCACTAAAATAGATATATCAATCGTATAAATTTTCTCTGAGGAATAAAAGCCAATTTCTGCTCTCTTTCTGCCATTCTGGTTTTGTTTACTAAGGTTATATTTTCTGGTGCTTGTAACATCACACTACCATCTTTACATTACTTTCAGCAAGATCTGGGTTTAGTTCAGTACCATCCTTTCTGCCTTTGACACTACATAAATTGTGGATTTTTATGCACATATTTCTCTAAGTAAGGGCAGAATGTTTATCATGTAATTCCCTCTAGTGTTGCACTAACAATGTTCCACAGTTAACTGGAACACTAGACACAATGTTCTCCACTTCATATTTGCTTCTGTCACAGTAACAATTAAACAAGATGGGACTTTGTGCCTGGGAAAAATAGGCAAAAATAACTGCCATCTTTCCTGTTTTTATTTTTATTTTTTCAGTTCTGCCTTCATTCCAAATCAAGGGTCTTCAACTTGGCAAATTTGACTTATGGACTTTAACTCCCAGAATTCCTGAGCTAACATGACTGGAGGAGGAATTCTGGTAGTTGAAGTTCACAAGTCTTAAAGCTGTCAAGTTTGAAGACCCCTGTTCCAAATCATTAAATTCAAATTTAAGCCGGAACTTCACATTATGTAACAGGGACATCTCCATTTTCTCTGGCATTGTCCTTAAGGGACTAGGGAAGAAGGATGTCATTTGTCTTATATGCTTTCTCTTGCTAAGGAGCCATTTCTGTATCTTTTAGGATGCTCAGTGAAAGTGTTTTCAGAAATGAGGCTTTAGTGTGTTTGTTCTTAAATCAGATAGTCCTTAATAAAATTAAATGGTTGTCCAACATTCACTTTTCACCTCTTTCTACATTTTGCCTCACAAAATTGATGCTGGATGAGAGTAGTACAAAGAAAAGCTCTAATATGATGCTCTAAGTCATTACAGAGTTACCCGTGGTAAGATGGGCAACCAATAAATTTTAGAAATAGATTAATATATTTGTATGAGTCTAGCCCAGTGTTTCTCAGCCTGGCAACTTTAAGATGTTTGAATTTCTACTCCCAGAAAATAGGATGGGATGGGATAGAATAGGAATAGAATAGAATAGAATAAGGTGGAAGGGGCCTTGAAGGTCTTGTAGTCTAGCTCCCTGTCCAAGCAGGAGAACCTATACCATTTCAGATTAGTGACTGTCTGGACTCTTCTTAAAAACATCCAGTGATGCAACACCCACAATTTCTAGAGGCAAGCTGTTCCACTGGTTAATTGTCCTCACTGTTGGGAAATTTCTCCTTAATTCCAGGTTGCTTCTTTCTTTGATTAGTTTCCAATCATTGTTTCTGGTCCTGCCCTCTGCTGTTTTGGAGTAGAGTTTGGAGTACTGGAATACTACTATCATGTCATCCCAAATTTTTCTTTTATTTAGACTAGCCAAATCCAAATCCTGCAATTGATCTTCATATGTTTTAGTCTCCATCTTAGCTGCTCTTCTCGGAACTTTTTCCACAGTCTCAAAATCTATTTTGTAATATGTGACCAAAATTGGCTGCAGTATTCCTGGTGTGGTCTTACTAGGGTTTTGCAAAGTGGTTCTAGTTCTTCATGTGATATTGATTCTATGCCTCCGTTTATACAACCCAGGATTTTCTACCGTAAGAATTAGCTGAAGAGAAGTTCTATATTTTTAGAACATGGGGGACATGGAAGAGTGCAAGAATGAGGATCTAGTATTGCAAGTATTTTTGCAGACTTGGTTCATAATTCAATAGTAAGCCATGGCTTGCCTAACCAATGATTATTGAATGAATCACACTTGGCAGTTTACACATTAACACTTAGCTGTAAATAATCATTTGTAAACCACAATAGCTGGTTCAAGCAACATGGTAAAATGAAATAAATCAGATCATGTAAGAGCTTAGTTCAATGTAACAATCAGCCAGAGTATTTGGCATTTTAGGCAACAAAATGTTGGTTGGTCTTGCCTTGGTCCTTCAGCAGGAATGGGTAACTTTCTTGTGGCCAGGAAATGCAATTGATAATATCATAAAATTAAAAGAATATGTGGGGCATTCTTTGGGGGAGTGTTTTTAGAAGTAAAATGGGTGTTTTAAGTCTCACCAAATCCCCAGACATACCTACTCCACTTCCCACTTTGGGAAAAATTGGCCTAAACCCAAGATTATTATTATTCTTTCAACTTACCCATTTAGCATCTTGGCAATCTCCCATCCATTATGTCCCACATATGTGGTCTGATATTTTTGGTATCAACAAAGATCAGTTAGGGTCTACTGAACCGAACTCTATGCCCCATTCTCCTGAAACAACACAGCAATTGTTAGAGTTAGGAACAATTGTGTGGCAATCGTTTACTATTAAATGTGAGAAGTTCATTTCTGGATTTGGGCTCCTTACCCCTCTCCTTCTTGCACTTGGGGCATGGATATGTTTTATAATGTATATTGGGTGTATTAATCTTTATGTTTTAAAACCAATGCACTTTTAAGAAGTAACTCCTTTATAGTGTTTAATTACGTGGAGAAGTAAATACAGGTAATAAATGAGCTCATTTCAAGGATCATTGTCCTGTTTCATTTACTAAAATAAACCCGATTCAAACTAATGTTATAGAGATGGATGTATTGCTTTTCATTCCATCCTCATCTAGTGGGGTAGCCCATGGCCATTTTTAAATGATTAAACACAGAGAGTGCACAGTTCACCATCAGCACGGTAGCAAGGATTAAATAAAAGAGGAATAGTTACACTGCACTGATACAAAAGGATTCTTGATTTTCAACCACTTATTTGATAATGTTCATTTGAACATTGTATATGTATAAAAGACCTTTATGAGCTGCAACGAAGGAGCTCTCTAAAAGTATTCTTTGACTTCATTTTTGAATTTTAAAAAATTACAAGGAGGAATGTATCTCCAGTTACCATAACTCAGGTACCCCAGCTAATCTATTTCCATAACATTTATACATATATAAATATAAACAAATAGTTTGGATTTTTTTAAAAAAAGCATGTGATGCCAACTTGATTTACCAAGGAATATAGAAGGAGTCCATTTGTAAGAATCTCATGAATCTCATTTCAGCTAGGATTACATTTCTTCAGCTTCCATCTTCAGGGTGAAACAGTTCTTGTGATCAAAAGGAATGGGTACTTCACTGCACACTTCAGCTGTATTCTTGCTCTTTCATTAGGTGACACCTGCTGTTTTTGCTATGGTGATTTTTATCTCTATCAGTTTCTCTTAAGTGATCTCCTTGGGCAGATGTCATGTAATCGACATGACTTGACACAACTAAGATTGGGCTATTGGAAAACATATCCCAAATTGCTATGTTTCATGTAGTAAAGCTGTTTACTACAAGGGGGAGAGGGTCTTGGAGACAGGTCTTTTATGTCTGTCCTATGTGAATAGCATCCCTCCTGAATCCTGTGTGGTCCCAACCCCATATGTTCTCATAAGGATTAAAAATCTGACTTTTCCACAGACTGGAATATGGGCTGCTCCCCTGCAGTGGATCTTTGTCTTAGTCTTATAATAATTGCTTGTCCTTTTCCCAATTTGTTGTTGAGTATTATTATTTATATATATGGACTTAGATATTGTATTAAGTACTAGCTTGATACCCGTGCTTCGCTATGAAACTATGTGGTTGGGCTTAGTTTTGCAGGAAGAAAATAAGGGAAAAAATTCTGCCTCTGCCTACCAGCATCCATCTGTATTCATCTGGCTAGCGTCCTGTCAGTGTGTGAGAGTTGAGGGCTGTTGGGGAACTGAAACAGTATTTCTGTGTGAGCAAGGAGACAGCAAGGAGCCTGGGCGTGCCTTAGCTCAACTGTTCTGTACTAAAGCTGCTTGGTGCTAAGAAACCAAAATTGAAACTCCTCTCCTCTGCTTGTGTTTTGCATTTGGAATAGATTTCTTTTCAAGTGGGGAGTAGGAATCAAATTCCTTAGCATCAGAGCGTGTTAATAATAATATACAAAATACTAAAGCTCTGTTGGTCATTTTGAAAAATCCTTTCTTAGTGAGTACCTAGAAGCCAAGAGAAACATACATACCAAATTTCAAGTTTGTAGGCTGGAGATTTTGTGATAATGCGTGAGTGGTATTTCGCTTTTATATAGATTCTGGCTTTATCAAGCCTAGAGTTTTAACAATAACAATAGCACTTAGACATATACCATTTCACATCACCTTACAGGCCTCTCTGGGTGGTTTTACAGAGTCGGCATCTTGCTTCCAACAATCTGGGTCCTCATTTCACTGACCACAGAAAGATGGAAGGCTGAGTCAACCTTGAGTCGATCAGAATCAAAATGCTGAACTGCTGGCTGCCAGCAGTCAGCAGAAGTAGCCTACAGTATTACTACATTCTAACCACTGTGCCACCACAGCTCTTCCTTCCTTTTACTTTGATGGAAATAAATCTGCACTCCTGGCATTAAAGGAATGGGATCTTTCTCAATTTCTGAAAAGGTTTTACATTCTAAGAATGGAGAGACCAGGTTGCTTCTATATAACGTATAATTTTAATAAGAAGATTAAGATTGAATCAATGTTATACTAATTTTATTTCAATTTCCATTAGTGTCTTTCCCCCTTCCCCCTTACATTTACTTTATGGCTAGCTCATAGATGTGTGTGTTTTCTGGAGTCGAATTACAATATACAGTATTTAGCATGAAACCATTCATGACAAGTATTTCATGCTATGCCAATGGATATTTGCACAGTAGTTTATAGAGGCCATGTGTCATGAAAGCTTCTCTGTGTCTGCTTCATGGTCTGATGGAAAATAGTACAAAGAGTATAAAGCAGGCAGTGCAGGGTTAGCGCAAAATGAATTCAGATGTGCTCTATGGCAGTGGTCGCCAATTGGTGGGCCATGAGAAAATTTTGGTGCGCCGCAGAGAAATCTAACCCCCAAAGCAATTAATCCAGGCTGCGCAGAAACACAAGGCTACACCGCCCACACTGCCCGCGGAAACCCTCCCTGCCCATTCACTCCTTACCTGGCAAACTTGCCTGCTAAATTTCTATTTTTCCTTTTTCTGACCATCATCTATTCTGCTGTGCCAGGAGATTTAGATTAGCTAGGAAGCAGAAAATGGTTGGATTTCTTGCTTTCTAGCTAGCCTTTAGATCTTTGACTCTGCTTTTAAATACAGCCAAACCTCCTTAAGACTGAAGTTTTGCCTGCAAGCAAATTCAATGCAGACTCACAGCAAGGAATTTTGAGAGACTAAGCTAGCTGATGGCAGATAGATAGATAACTGAATGATTCTGTGAGCAACTCAATCTGCCTGCTTTGCCTGATTTGGGGTAAAAGTTGCTCTTTTTTATAAAAAAGAATCAATATTTACATACATGGTGTGTTGTGAGTTAATTTTGTGAGTTTGCTTACTAGGAAATTTTATGAGTTTGCTTGCAAGCAAATTTTATGTGACAGACTGAGCTAGCCGATGGCAGATAGATAGATCTCTGAATGAATCTGTGATTCTGTGAGCAACTCAATCTGCCTGCCTGCTTTGCCTGATTTTGGGTAAAAGTTGCTCTTTCTTAATAAAAAAAATCAATATTTATATAAATATTTATATTTACATACAAGCCATGCCCAGCCAGTCACATGACCACCAAGCCACACCCACAAATTAGGCCATGCCCACAGAACCAGTTAGTGGTCCCTGGGATCTAAAATTATGAGTTTGGCAGCTCTTGAAGTCCAAAAGGTCCATAACCCCTGCTCTATGGAACATGAAGGGGTTTTTTTTTGTTTTTGTTTTTGCAGGAAACCTCCTTCCTTTTTCATCTAGTCCTGTGTGGCTGCCAAGTAGATCTCTCTCTTGACAGCAAACATGATTTATAAGACTCCACTGGGTTGGGTTTTTTTCCCCCTCCAAGCTTGGAAGATAGGCCACCCAGCTCATTTTTTCTGCTGACTTTTATAGCCATTCCCACTTAAAATGGGTTCCCATCTTCCAAGCTGAAGATATTCCTTGTGAAGCCTCTCCAACAGGAAGGCATGTGCGGCAGCAGTTCCTGCTTCTGCTCTTTCAAAGAAGAAAAATTAACAGAAGAGTTAATTTAACATAGTCTGCCTTGTCCCCATTTGTTTTCCTATTAAGAGCTTGTGTATGTTTTTCAGCCTGAATATGCATTGCTCACAAACCTGGCAAGTATTGGATTTCTCCTTGAAGTTAATCAGAAACCAGAAGATTGTTTAGTCCATACCAATACACTCAGGCATTAGCTTCTGACTATCTCCAAAAATGTTTGTGAGAAGCAAAAAAAAAAAAAAAGGAAAGGAAAGGAAAGGAAAGGAAAGGAAAGGAAAGGAAAGGAAAGGAAAGGAAAGGAAAGGAAAGGAAAGGAAAAGAAACGAAAGGAAAGGAAAGGAAAGGAAAGGAAAGGAAAGGAAAGGAAAGGAAAGGAAAGGAAAGGAAAGGAAAGGAAAGGAAAGGAAACAAAGCATCATAAATAATGCCAGAAATTTTTTGGCCTGAAACATTTTGCTGCTTATCCAAGTAGCTTCCCCAGTTTGAGCAAGCCAGACAGTTGCTCAGACTGAAGAAGCTATTTGGATAAGGAGTGAAACTTTTCAAACCCAAACCCAGCTACCATGACTCAGCTTCCAGACAAGTCAACCTGGATAGCTGAGAAACTTCATGGACTTAATGTCAAAAATGTTTGTAAGTTTTGGCCTTTTCTCATGGCTCAGTTTAAGAACTATGCCTTCACTACGCAGATGGCTAAAAACCCATATTGCATAAATTGTGCTACCATCGCTATCCTTTGTTCTGGCTTGCTAAAGTGGGAGCATCCATACTTGATGTTGGGCTATGCAGGGTATGTAAAGCAAAACGATTGCTGTGGTAGATGGCAGGACCAAATGGTACAGGGTGGAGGAAGTGCAAGAAGTGATGGTAGGTGGAAATAACCCTGGCAGACAAGAAAACTATTGCCTAGACAACAGTCACATGAGTAGCAGCTGAGTACAGAAAGAACATGGGTGTGGTATATGCCCCAACAGGGATCTTCCCTAGTTTATTGGACTGTAAAGGTGAGAGGTGGGGAGAGAAATACTTTCAGACTTGCAAGATTCTGTTCATGTAATCTTACAGTAAAGTTAGAGCTAGGGTGTGCTTTTTGTTAGGACTAATTTACAAAACTGGCATATGTAAGGTGGAAGGGTTTCTTCCATTTTATCAAGTTGGTCTCCCTGACCCAACAATCACCTATTAGACAGACTTGTTTTCAGGGAATTTTTAGCAATTTTCTCTTTCAGATTCCACCAAGACCATGTTCCATGGACTCCAGGAAGCAGCAGATACAGGCAAAAAGACCAATTTGAAAAAAGCCAGATTCTTCAGAATTCCAAAACAGAGGAGGATAGCTAGATTTAGAGGGCAAGCAAATTCCCAGCAACCTGAAGCGATGAGGAGGTGCTGATCTGATCTCACCCCTTCATATGACTATACCAACAGCAAAAAAAATGCAGAAGTTTGAGTGTAGCTCTACCATGAAAACACCAGAACAAGTAAGGACAATTGAAGGCCACCTCAAATAGAAGAGATGAAGGCAATGTCAAGAGACAAGGCCAAAAAAAAAACCGGGGAAGGGAGTATATTTGCCTTGCATTTAGGTGGGGAAATGTGGGGAAAGTTCCCACTAGCACAAAGGACAATTTTATTTTATTTTCCAACTTTCATATGAAGTTCAGTGTTTGAATAATCCTATTCAGTAGACATCTCTTAATTTCTCATGTTTGTGTGACTGAACCATTGAGAATGTGACTACCAATTGTGAAGATTCAGAAGCCAACTTACCTCTGTGGAAAGGAATCCCGCGATAGTCTGTCCTCGGTGAAATGGCAAAGGGGCCATTTAATTTATTGAATCATCACATTTATTTGCTGCCCATCTCATGGTCCAAGGTGATTTTCAAAGTTCCCAGCCCACAAAGGAGGGTGGCAGGCTGTAATTGCCTTCTTCTACCTGTCCACTCCACTTCCAGGACAGGAAAACTGTTAAGAAATCCATAAGGCCTGACTGGGTTTAGTGCCTTCACAGGCAATGCAGAGGATCTTGTTCAGCTTATCTCCTCTTTCTCACTAGAAGTAATTCTTAACAGAGTTGGAAGAGACCTTGTAGGTCATCTACTCCAAACCCCCACCTGAGCAGGAGACCCTACACCAGTGGTGGCTAACCTTCTTGGGCTCCTGTGCCAAAAATTGTGCATACTTTCGCACTCGCATGCCAGCACCCAAAAGGCAATGCGCCCCCCTCCACGCATGCACGCACGCAATCCTCACCCACCCATGCCGCCCCCTTACCCGGACTGTGCCTCACAGCTGATTTTCGGCCTATTTGAGGCCTTTTTCAGACTCTCAGAGGCTTGAGGAAAGCTTCTGCAGTCTTTTCAGGCGAAAACTAGGCTTGTTTCATCACTTCTGGTATTTACAAAAAAACAGGAAGTGATGAAATGGGCCTAGTTTTCAGCCTGCAGATGCCTTCCTCATACCTCTGGGAGGCCGAAAAAGGCCTCAAACCGGCCAAAAATCAGCTGGGAGACATGTGCATGAATGTGCAGTGAGGTAAGTTTGCCTGCAGCTCATGTGCCAGCACAAATGGCTCTGCGAGCCACCTGTGGCATGCGTGCCATAGGTTCGCCATCATGGCCCTACACCATTTCTGACAAATGGCAGCCCAATCTTTTCTTGAAAGCCTCCAATGATAAATCTCCTACAACTTCTGAAGGCAAGCTGTTCCATTGGTTGATTGTTCTCACTATCAGAAAATTTCTCCTTGACTTACAATTATTTTAGTGACCATCTAAAATTACAATGGCACTGAAGAGTGTCTTATGACTGCTTTTTACATTTACAACCACTGCAGCTTCCCCATGGTCACATGAACAAAATTCAGACTGAGTCGTGTTTATGATAATTGCAGTGATTCATTTAACAGCTGTGGCAAGTAAGGTCATAAAATGGTACAAAACTCACTTAACAACCATCTCACTTAGCAACAGACATTTTGGGCTCAATTGTGGTCAGAGGTTGAGGACTACTTGTATCCCCTCCCCACATGGCCGCTGTCCATTATGAAGAAAATAAACCCAGAGACGGAGAGTTCTATTCTTCCAAGGCTGCTCTGTAAATGTGGATAGCTATACAAATTTGATCATGTTTGATTTGAGTGGTAGAAAATCTGTCACTTGTCACAGAAGCACAGGATCTGGCCAGTCCTATCTGGATTGCAATTCTAAGCTGGCTCATTCTTGGATAGAAAAATCGAGGTCTATCAGGACTAGGATAGTTCAGGAAAACTTGGAAAAAGCCAATGGCAAATGACTTCTGAATTGTTGCCAAGAAAACTGCATGCTTGTGTCCATGAAATCACCCGAAACTGAAGTTGATTTGAGATGCCATTAACATCTTTAATGTTATTTCATTTGAAACTGGCAAAAAAATAACTTCTATCCCAATTATCTTCAGAAACAATTTCTACACGAATTATGCATGAGTAAGACGATACCAATTCTTCTAAAAAATTTTTTTTAATTTATCATTTTTAAACTGGCAGATGAGCAAATACCCACCAGTATATTTGAGAAAGAAATTACATATTGGGTAATTACTTAAATAATAATAATAAGCTCCTATGGAAATTCCAGGTCAACCATTTAAACCTGGGGTCAATTGCATCAGACAGCAGCTGAACTTTTAGAAGAAGGGTTTGTATGAGCCAATGCTTTATGTCTGCTTCTCACCTTCTTGTCTCTTTTTCTGCTATTGGAACAAAAAATGGCTTCAGGCAGAGTTCCATTACTACAAAGGCAGTAGTAACAATTGGCATTTTTATATGTCAAGGCCTTTTAACAATAAAATCAGTTCTGTCATTTGAACAAAGAAATCATAGTTAATTATTTATATGAATTTTAATTGAATCAAATTTGTATGAACAAATCGTATTTGAATAAACATTCAGAAGAAAAAGCATTTTAGACGGTAGTCCTATATCTTGAAGCAAATTTCAGTGAATTCGGCGGGAGAGTACTTCTGAGTAGGCAAGTATAGGACTGCACAAACATTAGATAATGCATGCATATTTCACAGAATTCTCAGAAGTTGCATTTTCTGTGTGATAAAATAGGTCTTATCTAAGGACATATCGATCTCCCGTGGATTGCTTATATAAAAACCCCAATATTTTAAAAGATGCAGCCCAACAAAATATTCAGTTTTTAATAAATCAAAAATTATTCAATGTTTTGATGAATATCTTCCCTCCTGATTTTCTCCAGATGTATTGGACCACAACTACCATCATGGCTTGTTGTCTGGTATGACAGATGTTGTTGCCAGATACATCTCTAAGGTGCTAAGCTGATCAACACTATCATGATTATTTCTGAGCTGCCGATCGGGAAACAGCAATCTTGAATAATTTCCCATACCAAAAATATGGTCACAACATTGGAAACACTGAAACGTATAAACATGCAGTTTTACTATCATTATCAATGACAAACAGGCTCAGGATAGGACTCTTCAGCATGAAGATCATAATGAAAGAATGAACTTGTTCTTCAATGTATATTTTAAAAAAACATTTATAGTGTAGTTCTTGCAAATTTTATGTGTGCATTTCCTTTGTTATACTTTTCCCAAGGACCAAACACCAAAATGAGCAGATAATAGCCAGGTGGGGAAAGGCACATATGCATACCATTCACAACTCACTCTCACACACATGCTCCTTTGCTCATATAGAAAGCCTCTCCTTGAGTAGGAATTAGATTCTGCCACCCCACTGCCACCATTCCCTGGAGGAAACCAAAAACTTTATGTAGACTCCAATACAAGATTCCGGCAGGTCACAGAAGGTAGGAAAGGCATGGTTTACCCTTCCTAACTAATTCCCCCATTTCAATCCTGCCATAATCAGGCTTGGGAAAAAGTACACTAAATATTTTAGTTGGTTTAGCAGCTGTTCCTTTTCCATAGGGAGTGCTGACTGCATTTGGATCACTAACACAGAATCCTGAGGATTTGTTCAATGCTAACCTAATCTTTGGAACAGATTCCTGCTTCCCTTTGATGCCTTCTGCGTGTTTGTCAAATAAGGGCTGCATGGAGAAAAAGAGCCTGTCCAGAGGGATTATTTTTTAAAAAAAAAAATCAACATATTAATGACACAACCACCTGCATATAATCCTCTAGCCAGCTAAGTCCAGCTCTAGCCTTTCCTTTTTTGAGAACTAGGATCTGCTTTACATTTCTAGTATTAATTCTGACAATATTGAAACTAATCACTTAACTTGAAAGCTTAGATTAAGAAAAAGAAGCTGAATAGTAAAGACTACCCAAGTTTTCCCCAAAATAAGACTGGGCCTTATTTTCTTTTAGGCCCCAAAATAAGCACTAGGGATTATTTGGGGGGGGGGGTGTCTTAATTTTTTTTTTCATGTACAGGAGGCCCACTTCTGCTTTTTGCTTGTGGCAGCCACCGTGAGGCATGTGAGGTGGAGCTGTCCTATATGCCCCGCACTGGCTTACCTTAGGGTCCCTGCAACCAGGCCACTCACACCCCACCTGCCTCACCCACAGTCATGGCACCATCACAATGCTCAGCCTCTTGCTCTGTTGCAGCCAAAAGCAAGCAGAAGAAGTAGTCCGGCAGCCATGTGGGCTCCTGCTGCACATGGCTGCTGATGCAAGGCAGGTGTTGAAGCATGGATGGTCTGGCTGCGGGGGGGCCTGAGGTAAGTCAGTGAATGGCAGCTCCTCCACCACCCGCCTGGCCTTGTGATTATGGCACCACGAACAACCAGACAGAATAGGCAACCAGCTGGCTGTGCAGGCTTTTAAGTAAGGCTTATTTTGGGGGGTAGGACTTATATTAGGTGTACATGTGGAAAATATACGAGGGCTTATTTTTGGGATAGGTCTTGTTTTTGGGGGAAACACATCAAGAATGGTTTAAACAATAAGGTGCTGAAAATTAGGGAAGGGGCCTACTGCTAACTCCAATAGTTCTTTTTGATTTGGGGTTGCAGTCTTGGTCACTCCCATCTCCTTTAACTTTGCCATTTGAATCAGGAGTTCCAATGTCCCATTAAGCTACCTTCCACGAACATATGGTGATTCTAGCAGGCAGGCAGGCAAGGTTTCTTTAGGTTGAAACTCCTAAGTTCTATTTTTGTTACACTGAATTAACCAGTCATAGGCATCTAGTACAAGCTAAGATGGTATCACATGTGTCATGACATTGTCTTACAAAATGCAAATTATGTAATTGGCATCAAATAGGTGCCCCCTCCCTTCTACCTATGATTTCTCAGGCAACCTGCTGCAATTGACTACAAATGAAAAGAGCAAGTGTTTAAAAGCTATACAGATCAAAGGATTGCCATCACTTCTGCATTCTGTCACTTAAAACAGATTGTCAACTTGTTTTATTATCATTCTTCGCACTGCCCAACCTTGACTCTAAAAATGCAGTTTCTACCTCCTTCTTCTTCTCCCTCACCCTAACATTAAATAGTATCCACAGCTGTCCTGAACAGAGTTCAATAGTCTCAAGATTCACTGAGCCTGGCTTGGTGAATTTCACCCCCCAGGAACCATTGGTTTTATTGAATTCTTTATTTCAAGAAAACACAGAGATAAAGCATGTTGTCCCCATTTAGCAAATCTCAATTTCTTTCTTTCTTTCTTTCTTTCTTTCTTTCTTTCTTTCTTTCTTTCTTTCTTTCTTTCTTTCTTTTTCTTTCTTCTTTTTTGGCACAAAGAAATGTCATAAGTGTTACTAAACAAACTGTGGATCAGCAACCAGCCTGATAACATGACTCAGATATATCAAAACAAGATTAAAAATAGAGACAATTCCACCATCAGCTAACAGTAAAACCTGCTCATAAAAGTTGGGAGGGAGGTAACAACACTATTCATAAATTAGACATATATATATTTATATATATATATATATATATATATTTATAATGACCTCTTACATTGTAAAAGTAAAAAGTGCAAAAGTATAAGCCTTCAGATTCCCATCAATGTGGAAATCTGAGGGTCACTTTTTTCCCTTTTATAAATTGTTAAGTGTGTGTGATTTGTAAACATTGCTACCTGTCCACAGTTCGTTTATTTTAGTTTTTGCTCTTAAGACCCAATCCATCTATACAATGGTTTGAGAAGGGGAACTTTCCTTTTGAGAATCCCATTCAACAATTAGTGCAAATTTTTTAGAGAGTAGGCGGGAAGAGGGAAAGTAAGGCAACGGTTACAAATGGCTCATCTCAAACTTACAATAGGAGCCCTAACATCTGCATTACCAAAAGGGCAAGAAATCTCTTTCTTCCACCAGACTTATGGAGAGGTTTCTTAGCTCCTTCTCGGAGGATACAAGTTTGTAACCCAGTTGTATTAATATCTGCTGGCATGCTTTCTGTGTGAATGCTACAATTTCATAAGAGAGGCGGAACCGCCACTTCTCTGCTGTTGCTGCTGAATTTCGGACAGTCCCATATTTGTGCTTGGATGCAGACCTGTCTCCTCTCGTATTATTCTGTATCCATCGTTCCACACTGCTATCCATTGGGATACCAAGGAATTCGTAGATTTCCTCAGTCTTTTTTAGAGGATTCCTAGCTAGGTCTTCATATCGCACCAACATGTATTTGCCTTTCAGCCATGAGGGTCTATTTAAGCCAGTGGATACAGAGTTCAAAAAGTCCTCACAAACAGTGGTGAGTTGTGTCACATCCAAGTTGTAGGGTTTCCTACCTGTGCCATCCCAGATTCGCCAAAGTCTGTAAGTGTCTCTAAATGTTTCACTCCTGGAAGCAAGGATGCCTCTGGGGTCCCTCACTAATTGTATAATTTTCAGGTTGAGCCTAGGATCATCCACCAAGGCCCGAAGGTCATTGACCTCTGGCACTCGCACT
Organism: Hydrophis major; assembly: GCA_033807585.1. Lineage (NCBI taxonomy): Eukaryota > Metazoa > Chordata > Lepidosauria > Squamata > Elapidae > Hydrophis > Hydrophis major. Next base: position 90,392,482 of record CM066328.1, on the reverse strand, counting down.
GTTTTGATAGCAACATGCCCATGATCTTTGCATGATTCTGTAGCTAGGGTCAAGTTCAAAGTGCCACATTTTTTTACGCAGTCTCCTTCTTCCAGAGTTATATTAATCGGTGCCAGTGTCTCACAAACTGGTGCAGAGCATAGAGCTTTGCTGGCCCCTCTTCTGAACAGTCTGTCTGTGGTGTGGTTCACCGGCTGGGGTTTGATGTAATTTTCCAAAAAGTAAAGATCACAGTCATAAAGACTCCTCAGCAAATCTCTGCCAGCTCCCAACATGATCCGTCGGTCCACAGAGCCCTTCATCTGCGTTAACTTTGGAATCAAGGTAAATTGGACATGGTAAAGGGGCTCAAATAAATAGAAAACATCCAAGTGCTGATTAAAGAGTTGACCGACAAAAGAAGAACCACTTCTGGTGGTGGCCAAAATCAGGACATGAGTCTTCTTAGAAAGGTTGTAAGAAAAGGTTGGGCTTTCATCACACAGTCTGTCAGCAGATTCTGCCTCCTGATTCAGGCTACAATTCATGGGACTGGGTACAGGGCAACTTTGGAAGGACTTGGTTGTGAAAGTGCGGATGGCTGTGTACTGGATAGCAATGGAGGCCAAAGCAAGTAAGAGGACAGCCTTCCAAGAACATTGCATGGCTGGTCACCTTCATGGAGATTCGTCACAATTCAGTTTAGTATCTGCAACACAATAGAGTCAATCTGATTGAATATGAATATTTATACTCCCACAGAAATCACACATTCTCTGTACAATAGCCTCCTTTCAGGAATTTCAAGAAATCAATACAAAAGGTATGCGGGTCTGTATATGTGTAAACACTGTGTTCTGTAATCTCAAGACTTTATAAATAGAATCTACATTTTCAGCCCCTGCTGAGAAGAAAAAAGATGCCTAAGGGCTACCCTTTCTCTCCTAGTAAAAAAAGGTGAAAATTGTACATTTTCATTGCCAGTGAAAGACAGTCCCCTGCAGTCTGATCAGCTGTGGCAGCCTGTATTAATAGCTGAGGAGTGTAGGCAATGTATGACCCCAGGTTTGTTAATGCTGGGAATAATGTATATAATCCAGGCACAAATTGAAAATATGAACTTCAATTACAAAAGGTAAAATTCAAAAGAATCACATTTTCTCCTTTAAAAAAAAAAAAAACAATACCTGGGATGGTTAATGGAAGGGGAAAATGGCTTTCACAAGCAATGTACAACCTGCCTTTTGCCAGAGGATGCAGAGGTTGGAGTGCAAAATTCAAATCTTTACCTATAAAGCATACCGAGAAGTGTAATTTACCATCCCACAGCCTAATTGCCTGCAGAAGAATGACAGTAAATTAGCATTTCCTTTCCCTTATACATAATCCTGATTTCATCTCTTTCATGGATTAAGCACACACCCACACAAGGGAGAATGCAACCATGGGTATGCAAAGTGTGGTTACTGAACAATTAACTCTGTCATCTCATCTGCTTCCTGATCTTTTACAGGTTCTGTTTCACCCAGTTCCTCATTTCACTCGGGTTATGTTCTCACTGGTATTCTGCTTTATTTACTTGCACAGAATACCCATTTCTTATTAAACAAACTGACTACATAATGCTGTAGCCAATCAAATCGGGGCAGGGGGAATAGAGACTCTTCCACACACTTATTGATTAACCAATTGCCAAAGGCAACTGTTTTCTACATATGATTTAGAAAATTATTGAAGAGGAAAAGGTCATTGAGCAAAATCAATCCAATAGTTTCTAAATTTTCAACAAATTTATTTTAATTTATTTTCTAAATTATCAATATAAAAATACCAAAAGATAAAATGTCAGCCTTGTGGTGACTAATTATTAAGACATCTCTTGCAAAGTGTTCAAAAAAAATAAAAAATAAAATGAATTCTTCCTGTGCAATGCGAATGGATAGGCAAACATTTTTATGAGTCAAATATTGAATCTTCACAGCAACAATCTGTAAGATTAAGATGCTGCTATTGGGAAGAATCCAGCAGTGTTATTCAGAAAATTTAGATCTAGTGGATCGTTCTATTAATGGGAGGAGGAAATTGTATACTTTTCTCCATTCCCTTTCCCCCCCTCAAGAATATTCCTAAAAATAAATTTCAGAAGATTGGTTGACCATTTAAAACAGTTTGGAAGAAAATATATAGAAGGAATCAAAGAGTAACACCTGTTTTCTTCCTTCATTAGCTTAGAGACATTACCTGACTCTAAGAGTTATCTTATCCAGTGCTGTACCACTTCTTTATTCTCAATATTGAAAGTTTAATTCAAAGGATGAACCCTTGCTGTGATCCAACATCTTCAGATGGAATAGATCTATATGTGGACTTATTTCTATTTCACAGGAAAGAACTTGAAACTGTTGTTTGTAGTTTAGGATTTGAAGCAAAGATGAACAGATCATAAACCTTTTTTGAGCTTCCACTAATGAAAGGCCGACAGCTTCTGGAAATATGCCTAACAGATTTCTTGAAATATTGCAGATTTCTTGCAATAAAAACCATTTTGGATAATGCAACTGCTATCTCTGGACATATTATTGTTTAAGATGCTTTTGGCGGCACTTCTGGCAATTTACATTTAATCCAATTTATGACCAATATGACCAGACTGATGAGGCATTTGACAACAGTTACCAAAATATTTCATCTAGACTGAAGGCTACAAAATCTGTTTTGGGGGTGTGGGGGGAGAGCTTCAAATTGCTTTCTTTCCTGTAGAAAAACCATAATGAAAATATATACTGATATGTATATGCTGCGTGTATGTGTGTGCGTTGGTTGTAAATGTATCTATATAGGCTAAAATTAAATATGTATATTCAAAGTAAAGATATCAAATGTATATTTGGATAGCAACAATTTTTAAAATTAAAAAAAAATCTTCTGAATTGTAGTCACTACAAGACCTTCCCTTTTTTTATCACTGCCCATATAGCTAAGCACTCTGTAGTGATTCAAAAACTAACAAAAGGCCATTGGACAAACAATCATAACCTGTACTTTGAAACTGCAGCCGGAAAATGCATGGGAGGGTTGAATTAACAATGGAAAGGAGACGATTACAGGATGAAATTATCTATTTCTATTGTCAAAAAAAAAGTAGTCACTGTATCATTCTAATGATGAGTCAGCTAAGTAATGCAGATAAGCTCTCTGTCTATTGAACTAACTTTCAAGTATTGTACAAAAAAAAAAAATCATTGAAATGCATGATTTGCAAATGTAAAAAGAAAAAGTGGGGGGATTGTAAAATGTGACTCAGAGAAAGGAGAAACATGTTATTTGATTCATGCAAGCACAGTCCTTGCATTCTAACAAATGGGAGACACAGCTAAGAAGGCAGTAAAGATCTAATGCAGGGGTGTCAAACTCAAGGTCCTGGAAAAAGCAAAGGACCAGCTCGGGGTGCCTGTTATCAAAAACCGAGTGCATGCAGCCCTCCCGAGCTCTGTTTTCGCTGGCAAAGGGTTGCAGGAGGCCATCGCAGCTGAAAACAGAGACTGGGAGACTGTTTTCTCTGGTTAGAGTGCTCAGGCCATCCCAGGCACCCCTGACACGAATGATGTTGGCCTGGCCATGCCCCCCCCCCCCCGTACACCAGTCAAACACAATCCTGATGCAGACTTCAATGAAATTGAGTTTGATCTAATGCTTCTCATGGTGGAAATATAGGAGGAGGCTATAAAATAGGGTGCAGACTGCTAGAATCTGCTTTCAAAATGAAACTTGGTTATTGTTTGAAAAACTTTTAATCAATGAAAGCATTCTTCCCACCAGGTGCCAAACCAAATACCTCCTGACTCAATCCCCATCTTGGCCCTTGTGGGAAGAGTCAGAGCTTTATGGCCTTTCAAAGGTAAAAAGGGTATCTCAGATGGCAACAGTTAAGGGAGGAGACCCTTATTATTTACTAGAATCTCAGATAAGCATAAGTCAGCCTTTCCATATTTTACTGTATCCTGACAACCTTACAAAGTGGATTGGGCTGAGAGATATTGGCCTGTTTCACATGACACTAAATAAAACTGTGAGTTATTATGTGACTATCTTTGAAAATTGCGCTCCAACAGTTCATTTAGCTCTTTAAAATGTGTAGCTTACCCAATCAAACTAGAAATCCTGGTTTCCAGAAACCCAGTGCAACTGTTTCAGATTTTGCTAATGCAACTCTATCCACAAGCATTTGCAGGCTCTGGTTACTTTTACCAGACTGATTGGTTTGACTGTCCCTGTCCCTATGAATGGCAATGCCTACAGGCCTAGAATTTCTGGATGGTTTCCCATATAAGTACAAACTCTGTCCAATCCTTCTTAGCTTTTCAATAAAACCAAGGTTATCTAGGTGCTGCACCCAGCAGGGCAAAAAGTCATTCAAGTATACTATTGCATCAGAAGTTTTGTCCCAAATATTTAATTTTTCGTCATCCTAACCAAAGAGAATCACAATCACTCTCACATCACATTTGTGGGATAAATCAACAATTCAAGTAGCATGAGACCATCCAGAATTTGCTGCCTGGGCATGTAAGAACAAGGAGTTAATCATGCAATACTTAACTGTTTCAATGGGTAACATGTTGTGCAGCTGTTGCAGGATAATAGCATGTCCTGCTGTCCTCTGCATCACTATTGTGAATTTCCTGGCTACAGAGGAAGATTTCTATGGGAAACAGAAATATTACATTAACGTTCTCTGCAGCAAATACATGTTCTTTAAACAACACAGAATACTGAAAAAAAATAATTTGAGTGGTCAAGATTTCTTGTCCTTATAAATGTGAAATGGATAATTCCAAAGATTTTGTCTCACAGCACAAATAAATAATATCAGTGTTTCCATGAATAGCTACTTGCAGCGGACCTCTGCATCCAAGAGTTCCTTATGGACTCTTGAATAGCAAAATCCTGCCAGCAGATGTATTTGGTGCTCAATGTTTGAAGCAATGTACCAGGCCTCCCTGAGGTTATTGTTTGCAGTCAGTATTTTCTGATCTTTACTCCCTTTAGCATACTTGAGATCATGTCAACTATATTTAACTAACTGATCACTTATCCACAGGGAGAGGAACTTATATGTTGTTGATATTCAATTGCAATTTAGATGGCACGATTAATGACTAAAGATGCTGGAATTTGTAATATAGCAACGTTTAGATAATCACAGCATTCCATGGCTTTAAGAGCTCAATTTATTATTACTCCCTGATAAGCATAACTACATCTAACCACCTTAATTTTGATCTCTTTATGAAACCACATTGGCCTAATTTCCAGATGAACCTATTGCAAGTCAAATTAATGCAGCTTCCTCTGCAAACGTTTATATCTAGATATCTCTGTGAGTTGGATATTATATGTCCACAAGCCTAGCAGGTAAAGTATGACAGGCTTCCTGTTCAATGATCATAATGTTCTTGAAAATTAATATCCAGAGTATATCTTGGTTGTCTGGTAGCCAACTTTGATCTAGTATTCCTTCTGATCTTCTTTCAGTCAGTTGGAGATGGATGGTATCCACATTGAATAAAATAAATAAATAGACTGTTAATTTTCAAGTTTTTAATCCTACATGGATCTTATGAAATGTATATCTTGGGCTATATTCTATCCAGCCAAAGATAATACTTTACTTTCATTTAATATCTCTTGAATTATCTATGAAAGTTTTTATTAAGCCTGGGTTCCCCAACCAGGGTTAAGGAGACAAGCTAAACAGAATGTGCAGCGGTAGTCAAATAGGCACACAGATAAATGAGTGAGATAAGGTTGTATGTTTGTTAACATACAGTAAAAATAACAGATACGCTTGTGCTATCAAAAGATAGTTTATTCTATTTAGAGTTTATAGCATAGTCAAAATAACAGTCCATTAGTCATGTATCGTTTTAGTCAGTCCATTCAAGGATATTCAATTAGCAAAGTCCATGTAGAATATCCAATGTCAGTTCACTTACAATAAATCAGTCCTTTATCTCTCTCCCGTTCCAGTAGGGAAAAACGCAGTATTCATCCAGTAATTAGGGATCATCAAAGCCAGAAAGAGCAAGCTGCAGTGCCTTGCTTCTTTTATGGTGCTTTTTACAACCACTCCCTTAATTACATTCCTACAGTTAAAGTTGCAGACACTTTAACTAATAAACCATGATTACATATTTATTATTTTACCTAAACCAGTTAGGGTAAACAATGTTATCCCTAACAATCCACATTCACCTTTGTTATATACTTGTGCTTCAGTATTTCCTCTTTATTGCACAATATTATCAATTCCCTTAATGGAAAACACAATTTTCAAGTATCCTCTCTTTTATTAATCAGAAAAATGAATCACTTTTCCCATGTTTTTAAGCCTAATCATCTCTATTATTATGCTTACATTTATGCCAAAGCCCTGATCATCTGCAATAGAATGCAAAGGGCTGAAACTCAACTATTCTCCTCTCAGTTCATGTTCTTTGGACAAAGGCTGTTGGAATAGATTATTATTGAGTGTATAAACACAGTCAGGGTTTGTCTGTTTTAATCTGGTGGCCATGACTGTCTCCCCATTGTGCCTTATTGCTATGTTTTTTGGTTTTAACTGCTGTAAATGAGGGAGTGAAAAAATCATCCTGCATGCAGTGTAAAATCTTTGCATATATTTTGCTAGGTTGTTAATCTGAATTTGTTTAGTGAAGTGAACTTTATTGTTTATTTGTGTTGGTGTGGGTCTTTTTAAGTTAAGTACTTAAATAAGGAGTAATTCCTGACTCTGAGAGTCATGAAGCAATGGAACAGCCTGTCTCTTGGTGTTACGGATCACTGGGAAGTTTTCAAGCAAAGATTGGACAGCTATTTGTTGGGAATGGCGTGAGGATTCTTGAACTTGGCAGAGGGTTGGACTAGATCATCTCCAAGGTATCTTCTTCATGATTCTATAAATCAACACAGCACTCATAAATATTTCCCACACTGGAGGTTATGGTCAAAAACATACTTGACAGAAGTAAGAAAATCTGTTTAAATTAATTCCTGCAACAAGTTACTTGTTTATCTTAAACCAAGGTGATATCAACAGGAGTACAGAGCATTTTGATAAAAGTCTCATTCATTACCTTTGGATTGCGCATGCAAATGAAAGACAGAAGCCAAAAACAGATGTTGCTGCAGTTTGGCTATGGGATTTGGATGAACAGACTATGCTGGCACTTTTACTCTGTCCCAAAATGAGCCATACAAGCTGCACTCAGGGAGAAGTATCTTCTTGGCATAAGAAAAACACTATATAAGCCCAAAATCTCTCCCAGCTGATATAAACACTTATAATATTTTAGACATGTCCTACAAAGTTCCAGGGTAGACTATATTTAAGAAATACATAATTGGTCATACTCTTACAACACATATGAGGCAACCTGCCATTCTTCATCATCATAATTTTATCCTATTATTTTTCCAAAATTATTTGGGTAACCTTTCTTGGATATACCCTGTATTTAGCAATATATGTAAGATAGGTAAAGCTAACAATGAAATGACTGACTTCACAGTCAGTCTTATCAAGTCCTATATTCAGTTCATGACATCATACTGATGGATCTTTCCATCATAAATGAAATCTGGCCATAATATGAAACAGTATCAGAGATTTCATCAGGATTCTCTAGCTTGTATTTTCTCAGGACCAAAATATAAATAAGTGAAAACAAACTCAAACTTGTTGCTTGCTATTTATTTACATTTGGGGAAGGAAAATAATAGACTAGAGTTAAAATCCAGAAAGGGATGTTTACTTTTTTCTTCTTGCATATAATGAATATGGGTTAACTTTGCTCTTTAGATTGGTAAAACAGCTTCCATGTTTTCCACTTTACACATAAACACAATCATACAATTTCTCTGCATCATAGGAATTTAAACTTCCTTCTTTCTCCTGACAAAATTCTTCCTTGCACTGTAAACAAAGTAAGAAATTCCAGCAGCAGCTCACAATATGAAACTATATTTTCATTCATTGGTCTAACAACTCTCTTCCTTAGCACTGGAACCGCAAGATATATATATTTAAAACATCTGAAAATAAAAGAACACAATAAAATACATGTTTGCTAACTCAGATATCATACAAATATCCAGACATTTTGTTTTTACAGTTACAATGAGAAAAGTCTTTTTAAAAAGGCAGGTAAAGCTTAGAGAGATGGGATGTTCAGTTTTAGAGACTGAGCATAAAACACTGACAACAAATGCTATGTAAATCTCAAATTAATTTACCCAAATATTTTTTTAATCTGCCTCTGTTGCAAACAAGAATCTGACGTTATTCTGCTTGACCAGTAGCTTGCTATTTTCTCTCCCATTTATTGTGAAGTTTTCCTCCACCCACCCTTAAAAGGCACATGCACAACCTTTCATCTTTAATAGTTGCTCTGAGCATTGCTTAAACATCCAAAACAGTTTGCTTCATTGGTGTATTGATGCACACACAAATCTCTTGTCTCCTTATTGCCCATTAAAGCTCAATGGGAGAACAAGAGCAGCAGCTGGCAGCCAACAACATGAAGCGGTTTCTGCAGCCAACAACATAACTACACATACAATGCAGTTTCAGGAATACAGAAGCTACAGTTAGTATTCAACTATTCCATCTCAAAGCTTCTTGTGGCTTTAGCATATTAAAATGCCTAACTGAGGAAAGGCCAAAGTTCTTGGTGATTTTTCCCAAGAGGAGACTATTGTAGACTGATTACTTGTCTAGAGAAGAATCAAGAAGGGTGGGGGGGAGGCTAGATCATCTCCATGTCAGTTACAAAAGGCAAAGCAGGACTGCTCTGAATAGGCCCAGAGGCTGATTCAAAATAGCAGTGTTTTCATTTATCATTTAACAGCAATGTTTTCATTTGTGACCATGAATGTTTTAATTCCAAAAAATGCATGAAAATTAAACTTTTTTTTCCCTTGTAGAATCTGTGCATAAGACACTGCAATTAAAAAAAAAAAACCAGATGTTGCACAAAGTACAGGCAGTCTTTGACTTATGACTGATCACTTATCAACTGTACTAAATTATACATTTCCTTCTTTGGTTAGTTATGACCTGGATTCAAAATTCCAACATCTAAGCCACTCATGCACATTTATTTATTTATTTATTTGTTTGTTTGTTTGTCAAACAATTATTAGATAACAGGTATAAGTATAAACATGCTTATAAATACATGAAATGGATACGAATAAGGAAAAAAAGAAACAATAGGACAGGGACAGTAGGCACGTCTTCCCAGTCATGTGATCACATTTGGGGCATTTGGCCACCAGACTGCATTTATAGTCATTTGCAACAACCAACAATCACATGACCAGGGATGGGATTCTCCTGGTTCAAGAAAACTCTTTGTTCAGATGATCAACTGGCTCCGAATTGGTTTGCTCCAATGAGCATGTGGGCCAGTCCGCTAGACCCTGCTCTTTCCTGTGCTTTATGTCTTTTTGTTAGAGCTCAGCTGATTCACATGGCAGAGCAGTTTTCCATGCCTCAGCTGTTTTCTTCAGCTACAGTTGAAGGGAAGTATTAGCTTTTTTAAACAAGGAGCACGTGGTCAACAAACCGGTTTTTATACTGGTTGAATCGCACCACTGCACATGATCATGATTTACAATGCTTTTTGCTTTGGGGATTTTGTTGTTGTTTTTTCCAGAAACCTGCATATGTTTCCAGTTTCCAAACGAATATGCTCATTGTGAACAATGGATTTGCTTGAAAACCACTGAAAAAAAGATTGTAAAATTGGGCATGGTTGTATGGTGACCCACTTAACAAGTAGTGTGACTTACAACAGTAATTATGGGTTCAGTTATGGTTGTAAGTCAAGGACTATCTGTAGCATGGCAGATTTAACCCATCCTATCCCTATATGGTTGGCCAATATTTTGCAAACCTGGCTAATTTTAATAAGCCTTATTATGGAACTATTGTCTTGGAACAGATCTGAAAGTCTCCGCAGTTTGTATCAATAAGAGAGACAAGAAGATAAATCAGATACCCACACTTTGCAGATGTAAAGATAATTCTGCATCATTGCAAAGAACCTACAAATCAAGGCAACAAGTATCCCCTTCTAAAGAAGGATCACAATAACAGTTTTAAAAATATCTCTACATCACTGAAGCATGGGAGTGCAAGTTTTTGTTCAACTCTTAGTTTTTGACAGGATGTGGCACCTTGATGTCCACCATAAACTCTCATCAACTAGCTAAAATCTCTTTTAGTTTTACAAAACTGATAATATCAGATGCTAAACAAAAGAATAGCTAGGAAGTTCTAGCTATAATAGCCTTACTCTTGGCCATATGGAAACTGAAGTAAGAAGAATAAAGGCTCGCCAAAAATGAATTATTTGTGGACAATCTAGTTTTTCATGTGCACTCCAGCTTTTCAACAGAATACTCTCTTTTGCCCTCTTGTGGTACTCTTTTCCCATCCTCTAAAATATTTGGAATTTTCCTTTGGATTGATAGTGGCAAGAATGTAATGGCTATGAAAAATAAACCCTTGTCCTCTAAAAGTCGAGACAGATGTCAAATATGTTTTCTAAATCCTTCTTTTATCAACAAGCTTCACTGTCAGTTTACAACTGAGTTTTATTTCACACTTCTTCTTTCTGCTTCTCATCCCTGCACTTTCTGATGTCTGTGATGTCTACAATTCTTGAAATCGTCTATTTCAATACATAGAGTATGACCATATTTCTACAAAATGATTAAGGAACTTTCATTTGAATAAAGTCAGAAACTTAAGGCAAAACAAATAAAAGATTTTATCTGATTCTATTTTTTAAGGACAACTATGGAAGGCTCCTCTGTCTAATGCTTACTCTTTGCCCTTTCTGACTCCAAATGAGTTCCATGAAAAATATAATAGCAAAGCTGATGCCTGCAGAAAATTCCTCTCCACTTTCAGTGAAAATAATGCTGTATCCCCATTGGAAATTAGGGCATTCCCATGTTTCAAATTACAATTTCATAAAACTACTGTTGTATTCCTTTTCTTTTCAGCTCACTAGCATGGATGACCCGAATTCAACAGAAAATCAAGAAAAAAGTAAGCAATTTTCTAGAAAGTAATTTTCTGTCTCCTAATAGTTTAGTGATCAAGACTCATACTAATTACTCAAGTAGACAACATTTGCAACATTTCAGTCACAGCAAATCACAAGAGAAATAGAGAAAAGGATATGCCTACTTTGGTTGTTTTATTCCTTTTTTCTGGGGGAAGGGTGATAATATCTCACAAGGAGAAGTGGGATTATGATCAAACATTTTGAAAAAAAACCTGAATCTATTGCCTCGCCGAACTTCTCTAAAGTATCCTGCTTATAATGGTATCTAGAGGTTTTGGTGTGTGAAGCAAATAGCCTTAGGGCAGGCTGTTTTAATTAGGAGAAATGATATCAGGGGAATGAGTGGAGAAAAAATAAACCTCTCCCCACCTCCTTACTTCCAAGACTTGTTTTTATCTTAGTTATACAAAAGCATTCATGGCTAATATACACAATTATTTTTTAAAAAGCCTATACAAAGCATTTTAACATGCCAGTTTTCTTCTATCACAATCTTCTCCTACATGGTATTTTGTGAAAGTGCTAGACTACAACTTCCATCACTTCTATTTTTGTCATGGCAAAGATGAACTCTACTGTACAGTCCCCTACACTTTGACAACATAAAAATAGGGAAGAGTTACACATCTCTTCTCCCCCATTTATTTATTCATATATTCACTTCAGTATCACTTTTGTTTGCTTCACCAACTGTGCTTCTCAGAGGAAAATGCAAGCACTTTTACTTCTGAAATTGTTCAGATAAAGGTTGAGGATAGCCATACTTTTGAAGACTGCTTGGCATAAGAAACTGTCTGGAAATGCCAAGGAAATTCAAGCTGGTCTTGCTTAGGCTAACTTGGTACCATACAATATATTATTTTAAAAAATCAGCTGCAGCCAAATGTTTTGCCCTTTTCCCATAACATTATGAAACTCAATACGTATGGGTCATGACCTCCTAATAACACATTCTTCCAGACAACACAGCAAAGAAAACTACTACATTCCACTACTGTTTTTAAAGAGCATGGCAGTGTACTCCTTTACCCTCATTCTCTGTGTTAAGCCTTCTTGTCTTTTCGTGCCAACATTTCTACAAGGCAGCTGCACTAACAATGTCCCTGGCATTAGCAATCAGAGCCCAACACTAAACTTCTACATGAAGAGCAAGAGAAGATTTCAGGGTAGCCTAACCAAACATATTCTTCCTCTTTATATATCTATATCAACTTTCCCAATCTAGCACCATCCCAAAGAGTTGGGAGTGCAGCTCCAAACTTTCTAACCAATATGTCTTCTGAAAATTGCAATTCCAGCTCATACAAAGGATACCAGAGTGAACCTAATGTACCTGGCACTTAGCCCAAATTAGGAGTTCTTAAACATTTTTACCATCACAACTCCCTTCAGTGTAATCTTAAAACACATCTCCCCTATATATCAGCACACCAAAATGAGCACCAATGAATAGTAAAAACAATACAATGAAACTATATTTTTAATAAAAGCATAAAATGTTGAAATAAAAGTTTCTTCATATCTCCCCAGGACTTTGTCTGCACCTTCTCAAGGGATCTATGTCTCACAGTTTGGGTAACTCTGGTGTAAATAATCACCACAGACTTCCCATATTCAAAATTGGTACATGAAAATAAAATTTCATATTGTAAGTAATCATGTGAACCAAACTGAAATTTCTAAGCCGATGGATAAAAAAAGAAAAGTTTTGTAGCTGAGATGGTATTCAGCAGGTTCTGACCAGTTCTGGAGAACCGGCAGGGGAAATTTTGAGTACTTCGGAAACCTGGCACATCCCACCTCTGACTGTATCCTTCCCCTGCCACACCCACCAAGCCACACCCACAGAACCATAGTAAACCAGTAGTCAAAAAAAATTGAATCCCACCACAGGTTTATAGTAATATTTAAGACATTGAGCTAGAAAGTGGGAAAGTGTGAATTTTAGTGCTGCCTTAGGCACAAAGCTAACTGGGTAATCTTGCACCAGTCAGTTTCTCCCCATCTGGCAAACCACTTATGGAAAACCTTGCCAAAAAATCCTACAGGGACTTGCCTATGCAGTCACCAGTAGTCAATAATGACTCAAAGGCACACAAAACAGGAGTTGTGGGAGAATAAAATTCTTCCTGGGACCTACAACATAATGCTATTATTTCTTTTATTTCTGTTCAGGGTTAATAGAAGGAAAATTATCAAAACTATGGGAGGTTATTCCTAGAACTTCATATCAGCCACCCAATCCCTTGATAGTGAGATGGGCAGCATATAAATTTAATAAATAAATGAAATACATTTCTAGAATCTTTTGCTAGCTTGGATAAAAAAAAGTAAGGAGTAAAAAGTAAGTAAGCAGTTAAAAGCAATACCCATCTCTTCTCCATTGCTTCCTGATATAGTTTCAGGCATGGGTGAAATGAATGGAGACAATCTTAGTTGGTGAACTTTCAGCTCTTTATTACATAGTGACTTAAGAGGGTGAACAACAACAACTCTGCCTTATATAGGTAACCTTAATGTGAAATAACCAATAGGGAGCTGTAAGATGCTAGCTCCAGAACCAATAAGAGTCCTTCATTAAGGGCCAATCAGATTCTCTGAACCCAACCAATCCGATCGAGCCGCTTAACACCCAATCAGAAGTGCAGGGCCAGAACCCTGCACTTTACCCCAAGCTTGCTTTTATTTAAACTATTTACATACATAACACCCCTTCCCCCTGGCTCCTCAATTATGGTGTGGTTATATAGTCCTTCAAATAGGACGGTTGTCTTTTGGGTCTATTAGATTTTCTTTGGATTGGCTGTGTGCAGTCCTGTTGAGGTAAAATGTTGTTTGGCAGTGGCTCAGCTTCTCGTTCTGGTGTGATTTCCCTTGGAGTGTACGATTCTTCCTCCTGCTCCATTTCCTGAGTTTCGCTAGATTCATCGCTCTCTTGGAACAGGTTCCCTGGAATGTCGTCTTCTTCCATTCCTTCCCCCCCTCAGTTTGGTCATAGGGGGGTTGCTGGCTGGCCAAAGGGAGTCGTGACCGTAATTGGTCAATATGTCGTTTCCACAGTCTTTCATCAACACATTTTACAATATAGGATTTGGGCCCAGTCTCGCGTATTATCGTTGCTTCAATCCAAACCGGGTCGCCCGATAAATTTCTTGCATAAATGGGGTTGCCTACCTTGAAGGTACGGTAGCGTCCGCTGGATCCTGCAGGCTTTTCTGGCTCGTAAGCAGGGTGCAATCGGTCGAGGCGGGAACGGAGTTTTCGCCCCATGAGGAGTTCTGCGGGAGTTCTGCCGGTTACGCTGTGCAGAGTGATGTGTTGTAGAAGTAGAATGCGGTTTATTTTTTCATCAATATTATCATAGTCCACTTTTTGCAAAGTCTTTTTTACAAATTGGACCATGCGTTCCGCTCGGCCGTTGGTAGCAGGATGCGCTGGTGAGGTGAGCGCATGGCGGATGCCATTATCAGCAAGGTACTGTTCAAACATTAGCGCTGTAAACTGTGGTCCATTGTCGGACACCAGAACGTCCGGCAATCCATGAGTTGCAAAGAGTCTATTGAGGACTTTAATGACAGTTTCGGAGGTTGTATGGGTCATTCGATGAATTTCCAACCAATTAGAGTATGCATCGACAGTCAATAGTAATGTATGTCCTTTAATCGGCCCTGCGAAATCCAGGTGGATTCTGGACCAGGGCCCGCGTGGCGTCTCCCATTCAGTCAGTGCAGCTTTTGGTGGTGCGTTGCTGTTTTGTTGGCACTTGGTGCAGGCCTTGACCCATTGCTTGATGTATCGGTCCATGCCTGGCCACCAAGCGTAGCTCCGTGCGAGTGCTTTCATCTGGACTATCCCGGGATGTCCTTCGTGCAAAATTTGTAACAGCGAGTTTTGGAGTCGTTCTGGAACGATGATTCTATCACCCCAGATGACACAGCCTTTTTGCGAAAAAAGTTCAGTCTGTCTTGTTTTAAATGGTGCGAAGTCATCTGGGACCTGGTCCAATGGCCATCCATGTTCTACCCAGCCTAGGACTCGAGCTAGAGTGTGATCTCGTCTGGTCTCTCTCATGATATCTCGAGCGGTCATAGGAGGCGAGTTGAGCATCTCGATTTGTAACGCCGATACTGTTGGTGCCGGATCGTCGAGAGTTTCTGGTAGCGGTGCTCTGCTGAGTGCGTCGGCGTGGGGAATGGCTTTCCCCGGGAGATGTAACAATCGATAATTATAAGCAAGCTAGGAACTCTGACCATCAAGTCATTCTTGGGGACAATATATAGGGGGTTGGTTTGTCCCCAGCGATTATCCCCAGTAAAGGTTTGTGGTCAGTTACAATGGTAAATGTCCTTCCATATACATACTCATGGAATTTTTTTACGGCTGACACAATTGCAAGAGCTTCCTTATCTATTTGTCCATAGTTACGTTCTGCCTGAGAAAGAGTCTTCGAAAAGTATGCAATGGGGGCCTCGTTTCCATTAGGCAGTACATGGCTCAAAATAGTGCCCACCCCAAACGGTGAGGCATCACAAGTTATAACCAATGGTAATGTTTCATTATATTGCATAAGTACAGAATTAGATGTAAGTAAATCTTTTACATTTCGAAACGCTTTTTTCTCCCGGTAACCCCAAACCCACAATGCTTTCTTATCTAATAACCGGTGTAACAGTTCAGCCACAGTCGCCTTATGCGGTAAAAACACATTATAGAAATTAATAAGGCCTAAAAATGCCTGGAGATCTGTTTTGTTACGGGGTCTGGGAGCATTTTTTATCGCCCTTAATTTACTCTCAGTAGGGTGGATACCCTGACTATCAATGCGATAACCTAGAAATTCAACACTGTCTGTATACAGATGACATTTATCCTTTTTTACTTTCAATCCTGCTTCTTGGAATTTCTTAAGAACACATTTTAAACGATTCTGCAGAATTTTTTTACTAGGAGCTGCAATTAACACGTCATCAAAATACGGAACCACACCCTTGATTCCCTGCAATAATCGTTCCATTAAACTTTGGAATATTCCTGGGGCTACACTTACCCCGAATTGCAATCGGGTACATTTAAAAGCACCTCTGTGCGTTACTATCATTTGAGCTTGGGCTGTTTTATCATCCACGGGCAATTGTTGATAGGCTTGAGCTAAATCTAACTTAGCAAAAACCTTTCCACCTCCCAGGGAATGAAGGAGGTGCTGCACCACCGGCACTGGATACGCGTTCTGTTGGAGGGCGTGGTTTAGAGTGGCCCGGTAGTCCCCACAGATTCGGATTGACCCATCTGGTTTAATGGGGGTTACAATAGGAGTTTCCCATGGGGAATGATCAATGGGTTGCAGTACCCCTTGTTTGATTAGTTTGTCAAGTTGTTCATCTATCTTGGCCTTAAGGGCGAACGGAACTCGACGGGGCTTTAAACGGATCGGAGCGACCTTAGGGTCGAGGCTAAACGAAATTGGGGTCCCCTTATACTCGGCCAGATGATCTGCGAAGACATCGCTGAATTCAGAAATAAGGTCCTCCTCCTACTCGCAATCACCGACTCGGTTCACGCCGGCTACTTCGATGCCGAGTGGCGCGAACCATTGGAGGCCCAACAAACTAGGCCTGTCCCTATCGATGATCGTTAGAGGTAAGTATGCCATATGCTTTTTAAATGAGATGCGGACTCGACAAGACCCAACCATAGGGATCCGATTCCCTTGGTAGTCTTTAAGGATGAGACGTTGTATTCGAAGGTCTTGGCGTTGGATGGTAGGAATGAGTTGCTTTAATGTCTTCCACGACACCATCGAGAGGGATGATCCGGAATCGACCTCCATGTGGCAAGGTTGGTTCTCTATGGCTACTGTGACTCGAATCTTCTTAGCGTCCATGGCTGAGGCGTGACCTATAGTGATAGTATGGTGGGCCTCTTCTTTCTGCAACGCTCGATATCTGTAGGAGTGGTTTGCTGGATCTCGCCTTACAGGACGGTTTCTTGCCGATTGGCGAGAGCTGGTTCCCCTTGAGGCCTGACTTGGTCCTGGTAAACTGCGACAGACTCGACTGATGTGGCCT
This sequence comes from Hydrophis major, assembly GCA_033807585.1. Taxonomy (NCBI): domain Eukaryota; kingdom Metazoa; phylum Chordata; class Lepidosauria; order Squamata; family Elapidae; genus Hydrophis; species Hydrophis major. Next base: position 90,375,297 of record CM066328.1, on the reverse strand, counting down.
CGTTTTCCGCACTCATGACAGATCGCATCATGGAATTTGCAGTCTGCCCTGGGGTGGTTTGCCCCGCAACCAGCGCAAGGGCGTGAGGGTTTAGAGCGAGGGTCCCGGTCGGACCACAGTCGATGGACCCCTTCTTCGTCACTGTCTGACGACGAAGAGAGGTCCTCGTAGTGCGTTGTTGCTAGCTGCCCTTCTGAGCTGAGTAAGATGTCGCCTGTCGGTGGGGTCGGTGGGTTTCGGATTCGCCGTAGTTGCGCCGCGGACTTTTTGGTTGCCTCAGCAGCAGTGGCTTTGGCGATGGCGTCAGCAAGGTCGATGTTGCCTTTCGCCATCAGCTTGCTTTGCACGCCTAGCGCATCTAATCCCAGAATTAAGCGGTCTCTCAGTGCTTCATCTAAGTTTGCGAACCCGCAGAGGCCTCCCAAGTGTTGGAGGTCTGCCATGAAGTCAGCCACACTCTCTCCTTTTCGCTGGCTTCTTTGATAGAATTCGTGGCGTCTCACGAGTGTAGGTACGGTTGGCACGTAATGGTCTCTCAGGAGAGGTTCGAGGTCGTCCCAGCTCATTGCTTTAACTTCTCGAGGTTTCGCGAGTGCCTTTGCCATTTTAAAGACAGCCGGGCCGCAGTACGTCAGGAACAGCGCCCGCTTCTTGGCTGGTGTGGCGTCCTTCAGGTTGTTTGTTTCAAGGAACATTTGGAAGCGATCCATGTAGGATTCCCAATCCTCTTGGTTCGGATCGAATGGAGCGGGTGGTATGCCGCTGTACATGGTTTCCGTTGGTGGCGTCGTCTTGGCACGTGCTCTGTTTTTCTTCCCAGTTCCTTAAGATCAGATGTCTCCAAATCCCATCCTCGTCACCAATGATATAGTTTCAGGCATGGGTGAAATGAATGGAGACAATCTTAGTTGGTGAACTTTCAGCTCTTTATTACATAGTGACTTAAGAGGGTGAACAACAACAACTCTGCCTTATATAGGTGACCTTAATGTGAAATAACCAATAGGGAGCTGTAAGACACTAGCTCCAGAACCAATAAGAGTCCTTCGTTAAGGGCCAATCAGATTCTCTGAACGCAACCAATCCGATCGAGCCGCTTAATACCCAATCAGAAGTGCAGGGCCAGAACCCTGCACTTTACCCCAAGCTTGCTTTTATTTAAACTATTTACATACATAACACTTCCATTGTGCACTTTGCATACCACAGAGACCTTTTCAAGGTGTGGAAAAGCAGCAAAGTGAAAAACATGGGGAACACCAACAGCTTTTCACACAAAGACCTGAGATTCAACCCACATGAAAGCAACATGCTTCCGACAGTTTTACCTACTTGTTTTAATCTGCAGGTTTCATCCACTCCTGTTTCAGATGAACTTCGTAATTTTCCATCTTTATTTTTTGACTTAACCTTGCTTTCTGGATAGATCTGAATTGATTTCTTTTTTTTCCCCCTGCTCATGCTGGCTGCATCCCTACTGGGAAAGATATTTCAAGTTTCTATGTATGGAACACAGTGGGAAAGAGTCAGAAAATAGATGTGGACAGAGTAATTAACACAAGGCTTTTCATTGGAAGTTTAGTATTGATTTCCAATTTTATTTCTCGATGCACGCAGAGGGTCCCTCATTTGGGATTACATCAGCAAGGACTTGACATCTGGTGACTCACAATCACACTCTTGTCTCAGGGGAGAAGGGAAAACAGGAGGAGGAGACCTAAGAGCTGAGCAGCTATGCTAAGCCAGCAACAATATCCCCGCCATATTGTCTGTACCCAACAAAGTGCTCACTCCCCACCACCATCCAATCCTTGGAAATATTGTTACCTAAAGTCCTACATCAGAGATGGCGAACTGGAGGATTGCTCAGCTATGTAAATATTGTTACACCAAGCAAGGTTATTGAGGAACAACTTGCTGAAGGAAACCAAACCTAAACTCAGTTAACTTTGCTCAGAGACTTCTGGTATTCTGCAACCAAAAAAATGGCAGAACTCCTATAACAATGTTGCCTCTGATGCTTCTCATTGCTATCTAGATTCAGCTCTTTAAATTGGGCTGCTATCATAGCTATGAAGAAATCCATAGCTTGGCTCTCTCTTCTCTTCAATTTTCCCTTATGCTTATTAATTTGAACACTATTATTCAGTGACCTGAGTTTTGGTATTCATATTTCATTTATGACCATGAGATTAGCTTGACGGATTTAATATAATAATAATCAAGATAATAAGCTGACATTCACAATGCCAGGTCAGTAGCTTCACTGTTCTTCTTATCCATTACAGTCTTGCACATGCAATGATATATCTCAACATCTTATTTTGGTTTTTGGTTTTTGGTTTTCTGGTAACAATGCTGAAGAATAGAATGTTCAGCTATCACAGCAACAGGTAATAATATTGTAAGAACAGGTTGTGTGGTTAGGAAATGCGCCTGTAAATTTCATGGCTTAGCTGTCATACAAACATGGGTATATTGCCCTTAAAACCAGCAGGTGTGATTTTACACAACACTGCTTTCTACAGTGGTAGAGAATGAAACATGAGCCCCTCACCCAGCATTATGAAATCTTGCATCTCTCTTGCCAATATGATTCTGGCAAAAGTCCAATCCCTAGCAGCATCTGTACTATATTTTCACTATCCCTAAAATGCATTATAACGAACAAGTCTGTTTCCATGGAAACAATACTGTGCCTCAGGATTTGGGGGCTAGCTCTAAACATGATTGTCAACAGCAAATGCTCTAGGAGATTTAGGATACTCAAGCAATGAGACTGGGTCCCCCTCTCTCTCTCCTCTCTCTCTCTCTCTCCTCACAGATATCCCATATAATGTAATGCAAAGAGTAAGATAAAGGCACATGGCTCAACTTTTTCCCCACAGTCCCAATTCAAATTCCTTTAGTTGATATCAGAGCTATTAGAGCATTTGGGAATTACATGGTAGCATGCCAAATGCTACCAGGCTGAGAGATGAGTTTCATTCAGCTAACATGCCAGTCATTTTTTATACACTCAACATATCTGAATATAAGCATACTTAAAAGTTAACTTTATACTTCATGCAGATATAATGTAGCCATACCATTATCTCTCTGTATACTGCATTTTCAGTTACAAAATCGCTGGAATATAGCATATGTTTTCAGACTTATGAAATAGTATATGTCACATCCTTTTAGTTGTGAATTTAAATCAGAGTATTTATGATGGAGGAAAAGATTTTCGCAGACTTCTACATTGTACAAAGTCTTATTCCAGTACCAACAGAGAACAATTTACTAAATCTCAGCAGTTTCTCAATAAGACCCATTATTCTTTCTATACAAAGGTATACTCTATTATTTTAAATTTACTAGCTAGCTAAGCCTGATAAGTAAACATGTTTCTTTTATTATCTAATTCAGCTTTTCCTTATATTGGAGAAGCCAGTCAATACTATATTCTTTTCACCAATGATTTCCAAAACAACCCCAATAATATTCATATATGAGGCTCTAGTTTTCAGAATTATCAACATCCAGCATTTTCCCTACTATTAATACCATTCCCTATTGTTACTTACAATATTGCCTGTTTGCAGCACTGAGTGACTGACAGGTCTTAACAGGAAACAACAATCAGTCTCAGAATATTTAGATTATAATGCAATACCTGGTTTCAAACATTCCCCATTCATACACATCTATAAGATGTAAGATCTCATTCATTTTGCTCTAACATTTATTCTGGTAGCAAAATCACATGAGCTACATTTCAACCATCTCCAAGAGATACTGGGATTGCACTTGCTACAATTCCCAGCCTCAATTTATCTAAAAGTCATGAAATTGAGGTGACCAACACAGATATTTTCCAATATTAGGACAGAAGCAACTTCCTCATGATACAAGAGAGAATATGTAGATAACGAGCCATCATACCTAATACAGTAGTTTTAAACATATCTAATTCTATTATTTCTGTTGGGTTTCATATCAAACTTTAAGAAAGATAACTTTAGGAGCATCTTTTTAAAGCACTATAGATGCTGGAGGGGGGGGGGATAGAGTTTATTCTGCAAAGATATATGAATCTAAACAGGATGATTTTATTGTTTGAGAGCCCCTTGCTAAGCATATGTGAACTGGACACAGCCCAAGTTAAATCAGAGGAATCAACTTCAGTATTTCAGTAGAGGCTTTGTTTTGACAATTCTGAATCAATTCCATAAGCAGTTGTCTAGTGCTAGAATTTGAACTAAGAATCCATTTGTCTCTTACTGATGTTGCCCGCTTCCTGATCATATGTAACTAGAATGTATAATTCTTGCTCTACTGTAATCTGCTAAAAGATTGCATAGCCTTTGATGCCAAACTATTAAACAGAAAATATGTACTAGATGCTGGTGCTGCCATAGATGAGATTATTACACCAACAGCCGAATCCCAAAAAGGTACAGGATTAAAACATGCCGCTCTACATTATTCATTAATAAAATGTACCCAATTTTCTTTTCTCAGGATGGCAACAGAAACCAGTGAAAACCTAAGTCATATCTATATAAACCGTTGATTGAAACTGGTCCTCTTTGCATTTGTGAAACACTGTTAACTCATGATAAATAAGATTACCTCAAAATCATACTCAAAGAATCTTTCTCTCATTGCTAAGAAGCTGTTGCCTTCAAAGCTAAGCTCCATGGTTTCCAGATAAGTTTAAACCTCACCCCAGAACTCATAAATAAGGACAAAAGGCACTGAAAAAAAGTTCTGTCTAACAAAAAAAAAAGTTTCTCTCTTTAATTTCTCTTAGCTTTTTCCCCCCATGAAGCTTTCCTCTTCCTAATGGATGCTTTTATTACAACTACAAACGTAAGACTATTGGTTTGCAAAATACAAATCCTGCTAGCAGTGAACAAACTGCTTTTGCTACTTGCCTGATTGAATAACTTTTTTTAAATTAGAAATGCTGTCGCTTTACAGACATAGAGTATACATGACACCAAGACTTGGGCTCCAACATGGCTTTATTATTTGTATATCCATTCTCAGGATACTCCAAAAAAATTCTGCAGATTTTTTATGCTTGTAAATATTAACATGCATTGGTTAGAGTGGTCAACTAGTTTTAAGAGAGCTCTATTTGATCTTATGTCATTCATCCTGCACTAACTTGATTTTCATATGAATTCATAACCTAACGGAGGCATGATAGTATTTTGTGCATCTATATAAGTGGTCTTAAAATTAGGAGTGTTGAATGGTAAAGCTGCTGGGTATAGCGAGACAAAAAGTTGTTTCTTTATGAATTACTTCATAGAAAAACATTTCCTTCTTAATAAGTGCTTCTTTTTACAGCCACAGACGTCAGACTGTTGGTTGTAAAACACAAATTCAGCTGGAAGTGAAACTATAGCGTTGCTGGCTGCCTTAACTATTTGACTAAATAACTTTGTTTCTTGAAATGAAATGCTGCTGCCCTGCAGGCATGGAATACAGGAAGCCATAATAGCAAGAGTTAGGCTATGGCATGATTTTATTTTTCTCATATCCATAAGAGTGGGAGAGCAGAATAATACAGAATGGCTGGAAGCACTGTTGCCATACAAGAGGATAAAAACTGGAGGTTATTGAGAAATCCTTTGGTTAAACATAACTCAATCATCTCTGGGTTTACTAAATTGCATCCAACACGAAAGACATTGTACTGTTACATCAGTGATATCAAAATCACTTTTCTGAACAGCTGAATAGCATTTAAGAAACAAATCCAAGAATTAGCAACTTTTTTCAGCACAACAGAGTGTGTCCTAAAAAGGGAAAGTCTGTGACTAAATATGCAGAGTATACATATTTAAAGCTCAGATAAAACATGTCATAAAAATAGTAAAGCCAATTTCAATCCTCCTAATAATTTTTGATATATCATACAGATTACTTAAATTGTCTTTAGTAAAATGTTCAACTCTCAGCAGAATCTCTTTAGCCCACACTCATAGAACAAGCAACATAAAGGCCAACCGCATTACATATTATTTTTCAAGTCAAAATCCATTTTATAAAAAGTCTATTTTAAGGTAATTCATTAACTTTATTATTCCCAACATGTCTCCTTAAATTAACATTTCTATCTGCCTCGTAGATGATGAAGATGACTTAAATTTTATAGCTACTCACACAGCATAAACTGAAATATGAGCATAGGGTGTCTGATTTCAGTTCAACACAAAATTTTGAAATATATGTGCATTGTTCCATGCTGAGAATATTCCCAACAGCTAAATATTTATACTTCGTACTTTCTTATAGGAAAGTATTATAAGTATGCTTGTATCCTTAGAATCTATTATGAAACCCTTCTTTTGATCTTTTATATTTTAAAAGTTGGTAGGATCAGAGAGGGTAATTTTTATGCAAATGTCACAATATACTTCACATTAACATTCTATCCAATCCACAACAGTTATCATTATTACTATTATTGGAATTGTTTCAAAATATTTCATCTTATTAGCCAAGCTTTTTAGTTATGACTTAACCCTTGAATCATATGATTATAAACAATTCCAGTCCTTTCTCGATCTGATCCTTGGTAGTCATAACCAAGAAACCATTGTGAATATTCTCAGTATGAAACAATGCACATGTATTTCAAAGTTTTGTCTTAAACTTGAAATCAAACAATTTGTGCTCATCCCTGATCTTAGGGGCAATATTTTAAGAGTTCCAATTGTCTATGATCAGATTCTTTTTCAAACTAGAAAGATATCATGTATGGATTCCAATTCCCCATTGGCTGGAGGAAATTTAGTTCAGGATATATAAGATATGGGAAGAAGCCAGTTAGGCACAGTTTGAAGACTAAAAGCAATTGTGCATTTTTGTTTGTTGAACTCTTGAGGCAAATAATTTTATTTTTGCTGTATTCACAGGCTGGGATGAGGGGAACCTACTGCTAATGTTTGTTTCTTTGTTGGGCTCATTTCTGAGGTTGTGCAACAAATTAGGTTGCAAAGATCTGTTCAACTATTGCTTCAATTGCTTGTAATGGAAATTTTAAAAGTTTTAAGTTTTTATTTATTTATATTTTATTTATTTACTAAATTTATTTGCCACCAATCTCACCACAAGGAGAGTTTTAAAAATGATCTTATTGGTCAAGGTTTGGTAGGATAGGATCAGGGGTGGGATTCTCCCTGGTCGGACCAGTTCTATAGAACTGGTTGTTACGATACTGTGCAGTTCAGAGAATTGGCAAATCATGTCACTGGCTGGCCCCGCCCTGCCTCCATTCACCCACTCACTCCTTACCTGGCATGCACGCCATGAAACTTACCTGCATTTGGTAAGTTGCTATTTTTCCTTATTCCCCCCCCCCCCATTGACCATCAGCTGTTCTGCTGTGCCGGGAGATTTTAATTAGCTAGAAAGTAGGAAATCATTAGATTTCCTGCTTTCTAGCTAATCTAAAAGCAGAACTGAGCCTTCCTTAGGACTGAAGCTTCTATTTTTTTTTCAGTGCAGACTCAGGTAGTAGATTGCAGAAAGATAGATCTCTGAATGAATCTGTGATTCTGCAAGCAACTTAATCTACCTGCCTGCTCTGCCTGATTTTGGGTAAAAGTTGCTCTTTTTTATAAAAAAATCAATATTTACATAAATATTTATAATATTTACATACAAGCCACACTCAGCCAGTCACAAGCCATGCCCAGCCAGCAAGCCATGCCCAGCCAGTCACATGATCACCAAGGCACACACATAAATTAGGCCACACTCACAGAATTAGTTGTTAAGAAATTTGAATCCCACCCATGGATAGGATTTAGCAAAAATATTACTTTAACCATTTTATGATCCCACTATGAAAAACAAAACACTTCATTCAAGTTTTCTCTATTCCCTACAGTAAAAGATTCAAAATATTTTAATTTAATTTCAATGGAACACTAGTTTCAAGTTTTATTACACCAGGATAGGAGACTTTAGCATTTCCCTATGAAATATTCTAAATGGTTGGTATTGTTCCAAGCTCAGAACAATTTATATATTTCATGGGCATTTCTAGTAGGAGAAAGCTAGGGATGATGAATCAAAGAAAGGAACTATCTTAGTCTGAAATCTGAAGCAAATGAGCTAGCTCAATTTAAAACACATGCATCTTAACTGTCTAAAATATAGATTCTAAAAACAAACATATAGAAATGTAAAGATAACCAAAGTGTACATCTTTGAAAAGTATCATTTCAATTTTCATCAGATGGCCATGCAAATTTGCAGTCAGTGAATAGAAGAAATGTATTCTTCAATATTTTACCAAGTTAGATCTCAGTTTTGCATTTTACTATCTACTACAGATGATTCTCTTAATTTAGTTGCTGATTTTCTTCAAAAATGATGTCCCAAACTAAGATAATTTGTTTTAAAAATCATTTTGGTAAGTGTATAGCCTACATACCTTATTTGTAAATGTACAGAAGTCACGGACAAATCTGCAAGAGGAGCAGCTTCTCCCCTTTTATTCACCCCAATCTTCCCTTGCCTGTGGCTTGGTTTTTTCTTCTTCTTCCTGAGCTGAGTTCTAGAGACAGAAGTCAGATTGGTTGTGAGGAAAAGTTATATGAACAGAAAATTACAGGTGATGAACATATTAACTCTCACTTTCCCAAATGTCTTCTGCAAGAATAACCCATTTTATTATTGAGGGAGAACTTTTCTATGCTTTGTATCATCTAGTTTACAGGGGTCTCCAACCTTGGCTCCTGGAAGCCTGGTGGACTTCAACTCCCAGAGTTCCACAGCCAGCAAAGCTGGCTGTGGAATTCTGGGAGTTGAAGTCCACCAGGCTTCCAGGAGCCAAGGTTGGAGACCCCTGATTCTAGTATGTCTGGTTTAATGAAAAGAAGAACTAGGGGTGACATGGTAGCAGTGTTCCAATATCTCAGGGGCTGCCACAAAGAAGAGGGAGTCAAGCTATTCTCCAAAGCACCTGAGGGTAGGACAAGAAGCAATGGGTGGAAACTAATCAAGGAGAGAAGCAACCTAGAACTAAGGAGAAATGTTCTGACAGTTTGAACAATTAATCAGTGGAATGGTTGTCTTCAGAAGTTGTGGGTGCTCCAACACTGGAGCAACATTAAGAAGAGATTGGATAAGCATTTGTATGAAATGGTATAGGGTTTCCTGCTAGAGCAAGGGTTGGACTAAAAGAACTCCAAGGTCCTTCCAACTCTGTTATTCTGTTACTTTGTTAGAAGGATTAGTAGACCTCTAACATAGGAAATTTTGTTCACGATGTGCAACACTTGGAATGTACCCAATATCAAATCTTGTGTAATAGGCAGACCGCCTTTAAAGCAAGCATTTATAGCCCCAAGCATCCGTCACTATTGGCCATGCTATTTGAGGGTGCTTGAAACTGCATTTCAGCAACATCCTAAGGGCCACAGTGATTTATAGTAATGAAATCACTACTGTACTAAAAGCTAGCAATGGCTCCATGGGATAGAATTTTACTCACAGTTCTACAGGCCTTAAGAATATAAATAATCTATTAACTTAACCATCAACCTGTCTCTTTCTCATTCTTGGTCTGTCTTATACAGCTTCTGATTTTTCCTCAATTTACCCTTGACAACACAACAGAGCATTCAGTTCAGTGCTTATTCAAAAGGTCCCACAATTATTTTTCAATTGTTGTCAATAGACTGCTTTGAATTAAGGATCTCCTTTCTAGAATATTGAGAAAAAGATTGTTCCGCAGCCTGAGTATTAAAGATGAATACACTTTCTAACCTTTTTACCTGTCAGATATAGTTTCCTATCTAACAAATATGCTTTCATTTACACATAAACCATAGCAATGCGCTGAACATTGGTCTTCTTATATAGGTGAAAACCAAAACAGGCAGAAATTTCACAACATGGTGGGAGATTTGCCTACTGCACAGGGAGAAATGAACTTATCACATCAATACTTATCACTGGCTCCATCATATTTGGGGGCTCAATTCAAGGAGTTCTTTTAATTTGGTTGTAGTTTGAAAAGAGGAACAGGCTATGCTTTGTCATACCTTCCCACCTGGATTTTGAGATCTTCTGATGACTTTTTCTAAATGTCCCTGCTGAACATGGCACAGCAGTTCTCGAGAAGAAAAGCTCCTCTTCAGGTTGTGGAATGTTCTTCCCAGAAATATGTACTTGGCATCTATCTGGGTTAGTATGATTTCAAGTAAAAGCCTGTATTTTTCCAATGTTTCTGCTCTTTCACCTCTCTGCTACTTCTAAAGCAATATTTCTGTATGTTACTTTTCATTTCTTGCTTAAGAGATTTGTTAATCTAGCAACCTTTAAAATCCAAAATAAAATATCAATAAGAAGTCATATTTATTTCAGCTCCTCCTCAAGACATCTTGGCATTTGCATTGATGGAACAAAATCTTGAAAAATAAACAGAATTGTGGAATTTGTTTTACTTCAACTGTGAATAAGATATATTTACTCTACTCTAAAGTTTATTTAAAAAAATAGTCCATTATAAACCCTAGAGTTTTTCAAATTAATCTTTGCCCTAACTATGTTTAGGAGCAATTGTAACAATCAACATACATCTATATTGCATTTTGGTCCTTACTTTATAGAATTACTTTACAAGACCATCATGAACAGCTGATCCACGCATAATAAATTAAAGTAGTTTTGCTACTACAACAGAACTGCTATTATGAATGAAAATAAATTAAAATGTGTACATTTCTAGGGAAATACCCCACCTGAAAAAGATATTTTTTTTCTTTCTGAAAGCTAGAACTATCCTGCAAAGTCTGAAAACATGGTGTGTTAGAGGGGGAAGGAAGGAATATGAACATTTTCAGTCACTTGAAACCTGCTCAGTTTCAGGTCTTCTCTAAATCCACTCTTTGCAAGACAAACCCAGCTTTTAGATGGGGAGAGATTGCAGGTGGCACAATCTAAATCAGTGACATGGCCTCTTTGGGGAAGGGTTAGGCTCTCTTCTAAATAGCAGAATATTTTTTAGGTTAATCCAATGCCATATAATATACACTGGTTCTTTTTTTAAAATTGTCCATTTCAACCGAAACAACAACTTTATTTGTTGCACCATATAAATTAAATCATCTGGATTAAAAATACTATTCTCATTCCTTTGAGTGCCTCATATCATTTAGGAGCACAGAGATGCTACCCATTCCGTGAAACCTTTAATGTTTTCCCAGACACACACCCCCCCCAATAAGGGTGTATCTCATCCATACAAAAGCTTCTTTCTACCAATGGATTGTTGAAAGGCATAAACTGGAAAACTATTAAGACAATTTGAAAATTAACATAGGGAAATCCCAAGTCAGCAGAGAAAGAACATTAAATAGAGAATAAGAAATTAGAGTTTGGAATTCTGGACTCCAGTTGTTGCTCTAATCATCTCTGGGAATCAGAAGTAGAATTATAGAACCTCAGTGAAAGCAGAATCCTCAAGACCCTCTATTCTAGCCAACCCCATTTCTAGCCCCAAACAAAACTAGAACTTTTATCACTTCTGGCAGGCTGGAGAAGAAATCCATATATTTCAATAACCCACTCCCTCACCCCCATCAAACATGGTGCTACTCTGTTCTATATCACCAAAAACTTCTACTGGAAATCAGAGCCAGTCCACAGCACTGGGTGAACAAAGGCAGAGTTCTTAGACAGACAATAATTCTTATGATTCTCCATGTGCACTGATATACTTACAGCCACTTCTTACATCTCGGATAAATGAATGAAGGTGTAAATGAATCCTTCCAGCACAACATACAGACCATCACGTTCCCCCCCCCCCGCCATAATTACAGTTACTTATAGCTCATTGTATGCCCCACCATCATGGTAAAAGCATGGTTCAAGGGAGGGTGGAAAGCTTTAGCAGAGTGCCGGCGCATTCTACTAAAGGACCAGTTTCAGATTTTCCAGGGACCAAACCGAACAATACTCAGTTCCAAAAAAGATCTTTTCATAAGCCCGTTAGATCGGACAGATCCCTTAAAGTTAACACGATACCTTAAATACCTTCGGCAATCGGGAGCCCGATGAGGTGTTGGTGTTGGTATGAACTAGGAAAGCTTAAGCCACAAGAAAGGTCTGTTAAGACTCGGGCCCCTCTTTTGGGCTATCCCGAAACGGCGTTTCCACAGCGGAAAAGTGCATTCCCGCGGTGTTACTTATTGTCCGGTCACCGCGGTGTGGGAATGCACGTGTGAAAATCCCACAGCTCCCTCCCCCTTCCTTCGCTTCTCTAGCAATTCAGTTTCAGAGCCGGCGAGAAAGAAAGAAACAAGCCACCCCAGGTAAGCCAAGAAGAGCGGATCCGGCGCTTTCCTTCTCCAACCACTCACTCCTACCCACTCCCACCCGGCCCGCCGCGTCCTAGGCAAGGGGGACTTAGGCTGCGTCCCGTCACGCCTTGCTTTCCCGTTCACAGAAACTACCTTCAAAAACGCGGGGCTGCTTCAGACGCAGCAGCAGCGGCGGCGGCGGCGGACCCCCGCCTCATCTCCAGAGATTCCCAGCCGGAGACCGTGGCTGCATTTCCCTTCCGTTTGCCCCTCAAGCGTTTTCTGTCCCAGCTAGAGGCAGCGGCAAGCGAACCATCCTCTCCCGCTAGCTCTCAGCGCGGCTGAGCTCTCGCGCCCGCCAGCCTTCTACCCCCACTCTCTCTGTCTCTGTCTCTCTCTCTCTCTCTTTCTCTTTTTTGTGTGCGCACGCGCGACCGCGCGCGGCCAGAGCGAGAAGGGCGAGCGGGGCTTCTCGCTCGACCTACCCCGGCCGCGCGCGCTTTCGGCTTCTCTCTGCAGCGCTGGTCTCGGCTGGCCCCGCTTTCCCCTCCCCCCCCACTTCAGATGGTGCGGCGGCGGGGGGAGGTGAGGGATGAGGGGCGGAAGAGAAGGAAGCGCGCTTCACAGTTGCCGCGTCGGTCCCGAAAAGCTGTGGGGAAGCGAGCGAGGAGGAAAGGGCTCACTTTCTCCTCTCTCGCGGAGCCCAGTCCGTCTGCGGAAGCGGCTACCTGGAGAAGCCCTTCGCGTTCTCTCACACACACACCCTCGCCTCCCTTCCCCCCACCACCCTCCGGCGGTCTGGTGTCCTGTTTTGGGTCCCCCTGTTTGCTCTGACCAGAGTACGAGCCTGGATTTTTTTTTTTTAATTGTTATTTTGGTTTCCCTGCTTGGGTTCTCCCCTCAAACGGCCGAGCAGCAAAGAAGCGGTAGAGGCGACAAAAGCTGAAGGGATCTGCAGCAGGAGCGGTTGCCGGCCCCTCCCGCGCCCCTTCTCCAGGGTCAGCGCTGCTTTCTGCTCTGCCTTTAATTGGATAAAGCGGGATGCGGTGTTTTTTTTTTTTGTTTTTGTTTTTGTTTTTTTACGTTTCCCCGCTCGGGCTTCTCTGCAGCTTTTTCTCTCTTGCACAAGGAATTTGGCACGAGAAAGGCGCGCGAGCGGCTCACTTCGACGCCAGGTAAATCGGCAGCAAAGGTCCTCGGGCGTGAGCCGATGCTTGCGATCGCCTCGCGCTATCCAACCAGCGGATAACTTTGGCGTTTCCAGGTGGCCAAACTGACGGGGTTCTCCCACTTGAAAGGCGCCGAACAGGCTATAAACGACGCAGAAAGATTTGCGGTTCAGTCGCTTGTCACAAGCCCGCTCAGTTGCAGGAATGTACACGAAGAGTTCTGCGATTGGCCGCCAGGGGTCGCTCTCCTAATCGTTGAACAATTTCCCATTTATTTATTTTTATTTTTTTAAAGAAAGAATCAGCATTGGAGCCCGGTTTTGTGCACCGGCTACTCTTCTCGCGGATGCTTCAAAAGTCTCTAATTTCTGAAGTGGAAATTCTTGCATATACACTTTTACGGATCTCCAGGAGCAATGGAAAGAGTGCTAAGTCGCACTCAAAACACGTCCTCCTTCCCCGCCCCGCACTTGGATCAATATAATCACAAAAGCCATGTTAACATAATAGCTATGCCTCTTTCTCAATCTAAGAAAATGATATGAGATGATTATTATTATTTTAAAATTGATACTTATTGAACAGATGGTTTCTCATCTCCGGGGCCATGTAGCTTTAGAATTTGCTTAGTTTGAAATTGGCGAACCCATTCTTCCTACAATTTAACAAGTATGTGAAGATTCTTTTTTCTATAACCTTAACTGAACCCTTCCATGTTCTGCAGTCAACGTTGGAAACAGATTTATTTTTCTTTAACATCTTCATAAAACCTGCAGTACTGCTAGTCTTAGTACCATCGCCGCCACCCCATTTTATTCCATTTCAGGCAAAGAAAACTGTGTTATCACAGTCTAGAGATGAAAACATCCTTCTGTATCCCACACTAAAAGAAAAACAAAACTGATCAAACATTTTCATGGCTACCTCTTAACTAATGAAGCATGGAATGGTAGGGACCTAGCTTGAAGATCAATTCCCCAGCCAGTGTCAGAATCCCTGACCCAAATAAAGGTATATGTGGTAGGTGCATTTATATAGATACAGATTAAGCGAGTTGGAAGGGACCTTGTAGGTCAACTAGTCCATCCCCCCGACCAAGCAGGAGACCCTACACCATTTCTGACAAATGGCAGTCCAATCTCTTCTTGAAAGTCTCAAGTGATGGCGCTCCCACAACTTTCGAGGGTAAGCTGTTTGATGGGTTGATTGTTCTCACTATCAGAAAGTTTCTCTTTATTTCTGTTGTGTCCGTTTGGAAGGAGGCCAGGAGTCAGTGACTTTGTATCAGCTCTTTATTGTTGCTAGGAACCGAACTGGTTCTTTGGGAAATCCTTGCGGCTTTTTATTCCCAAGCTGCGGCGGCCGCGGCCAATGGCACCACTTTGAATCTCCCGCGATTTGAATCTACCAATCGCGGGAGATTCTCAGGGAGCCAATTGGCGCGGCTCGCCTAACCAATCCGATCGCCCCGCGCTTTGGCCAATCAAAGCACGGGGATTCCAAGAATTCAAATTAAGGTACAGAACACCCCTCCCCTCTTGGTTCGGTCCTTACGTAGCGTCCTGTAGGTAGGCGGGGCTCCGTCTTTGCCTACTGGATCTGCGCAGATCAATTGTAGGTTGGATCCCGGCCGGTTCGGTCTGGGTCTCTGTTTCTCCGGACTCCATCGTGGGAACTGCCTGGTATGTCTGACCGGGCCGCTCTTCGCAGCTCCCTCCTGGGCTACCCGGGTTGGTTGAGCTGCAGGTTTCGCCGCTCCCGCTCGGTCTTCCCGGGTTGGTTGAGCTGGCCTGGCTGTCTCTTCCTGGCGAGGTTTCGTGCTGGCTGCTTGCAGGTGAGTATGGTTGGTTTCTTTCTTCTGAGTTTTGGTTCCCGGGGTATCCCCTCCCCTCTTGGTTTGTGTTGAGGGGGTTGGTTTTGTTTGGTTGCGTGTCGGTGGTGTCTTGTGTGGCAGTCCTCGATCTTAACTGATCGATGTGGCGTTTCCACGCTCGTCCGTCGATTGTTTGTAGCCGGTACGAGCGTGGGCCTGTTAGCTGTGTTATGATTGCTGGTACCCATGATGGGTCTCCGTTTAGGTTCTTCGTGTAGATGGTGTTGCCTGGTGCGAAGGTTCGGTGTTTGCTGGTGGAGTCTGGGGGTTTCTCTGGGTTGTAAGTGGGGTATAGTCTACCGAGTGGGGACCTTATTTTCCTCCCCATTAGCAGTTCTGCCGGGCTTTTATTTGTTGTGGTGTTCGGGGTTATGTGCTGTATAAAGAGTAATATATTTATTTTGTCCTGGATCTCCCCATGGTCTATTTTCTGGATGGTTTTTTTTTTTGTGAATTGAACCATCTGTTCCGTCCTTCCGTTCGCCGCTGGATGCACCGGGGCGGTCAGTGCATGTCATATGACCTTTTCCGCTAGGAATTTTTTGAATTCCAGCGATGTGAATTAGGGCCCGTTGTCGGATACGAGGACGTCCGGGAGGCCGTGTGTTGTGAAGAGTTTGCAGAGTTCTTTGGTCACGGCTTCCGTGGTGGTTGTTCTCATGTTGCTTACCTCCAGCCAGTTGGAGTAAGCGTTTCCGGTTATTAAGAAAGTGTGTCCTTTTGTGGGCCCGGCGAAATCTACGTGGATTCTAGACCAAGGTCCCCTGGGGGTTTCCCACTCTAGGATGGGTGCTGTGGATGGGCTTGGTCTAGTTTCCTGGCATCGTTGACACCTTGCTACCCAGGCCTCGATCTGTTTGTCCATCCCTGGCCACCAAGCATAATTTCTGGCCAGGGCTTTCGTTCTAACGATGCCCGGGTGCCCCTCGTGTAACAGTTCCAGTACCTTCCCTTGTAGTTTTTCTGGAATGACCACCCTATCCCCCCATAGTATACACCCTTTTAGTAACGAGAGTTCCATTTGCCGGTTTCGGAATGTCCTGAAAGTCTCGTCGTTTTCCTTTTCCGGCCACCCTTTCTCTACCCAATGCAAAACCCGTGCCAGACGTTTGTCTTTATTAGTTTCTCGAGCAATGTCTGATGCAGTTATGGGTAGGTTGGGTAGAGTCTCTATGCTGAGGGTGGTCGTCGTGGGTGTTGGGTCAGTGTCTGGTTTGGGTAACGGTGAGCGGCTTAAGGCATCCTCATGGGAGATAGTCTTACCGGGTCGGTGTGTGAGCCCGTAGTTGTAGGTGGCCAGGAATTCGGACCACCTTGTCATTCTGGGAGACAGAATGTTCGGGGTGGCCCTGTTCCCTGCAAGAATTCCCAGCAGTGGTTTGTGGTCAGTGATGATGGTAAACGTCCGGCCGTAGAGGTACTCGTGAAACCTTTTGACTGCGGCGACGATAGCCAAAGCCTCTTTGTCCAGCTGGCTGTAGTTCCGCTCTGGTTTGGTGAGGGTCCTTGAAAAGAACACGATGGGTGCTTCCTTTCTGTCGGGGAGAGTGTGGCTGAGGACAGCGCCGACGCCGAAGGGTGATGCGTCGCATGTGATGGCTAGTGGTAGGGTCTCGTTGTACTGGATGTGGACGGCATCCGAAGTGAGCAGTCCTTGGTTTTCCTGAAGGGGGCTTCCTCGTGTTTCCCCCAACTCCAGGTAGCCGCCTTGTCCAAAAGCCTATGCAAAAGCTCCGCCGCGGTCGTCTTTTGGGGCAGGAAGACATTATAAAAGTTAAGTAGCCCCAGAAACACCTGCAGTTCTGTTTTTGACCTGGGTGTGGGGGCTTCTTTGATGCTTTTAATTTTTTTGTTGGTGGGGTGAATGCCGTGTCGGTCTAGGAGGTATCCTAGGAATTCGACCTGCTCTGTGTACAGCTGGCATTTTTCCCTCTTCACTTTAAACCTGGTTTCTTTGAATCTCGTTAGCACCTCCCTTAGGCGACTCTCTAGCTCGGCCTGGTTGGTTGCCGATACTAGTACATCGTCGAAGTAGGGTACCACCCCCTTGATGCCTTGTAAGAGTCTTTCCATGAGGCTCTGGAAAATTCCAGGCACCACGCTGACTCCAAATTGGAGTCGGTTACATCTAAAGGCTCCCCGGTGGGTACTATGGTTTGCGCCTCTGCAGTTTCCTCGTCGACTGGCAGTTGCTGGTATGCTTGGGCCAGGTCGAGTTTCGCGAAAACTTTGCCCCCTCCCAGTGAGTGTAGGAGATGTTGCACTACTGGGACGGGGTAAGCGCTTTGCTGCAATGAGCCATTTAGGGTGCCCTTATGGTCCCCGCAGATTCTCACTGACCCATCAGGCTTGATTGGGGTGACTATTGGGGTCTCCCACTGGGCATGTTCTATGGGTTGTAGGACCCCTTGCTTGTCAATTTGCTCGTGGTTTTTCGGTTTGAGTGCGAAGGGTACCCGCCTTGGTTTTAGGCGTTTCGGGGAACATTTGGGTCTAAGCTGAAGGATATACGGGGCCCTTGGTACTTGCCTAGGGTGCCGTCGAACACTTCTTGGAAATCCCGGGCCAGTTGCTGCTCCCAGTCTGCTTCGGCGATGTGGTCGATGCCCGTGACTGCGATGCCGAGCGGTGCGAACCATTGAAGTCCCAGCAGGCTAGGTTGGTCTCGATCGACGATGGTCAAGGGAAGTCTTTCGGTGTACCCCTTGTAGGTCACTGTGAACTGTCCTGTTCCGACTACAGGGATGCGGTTTCCCTGGTAGTCTTTGAGGATTAGTCTCTGATTTTCTAGTTCCCTTTTCTGGATGGTAGGCACCAAGCATTTAATTTCTTGCCAGACTACCATTGAGAGGTAGGACCCGGAGTGCACCTCCATTTTACAGGGTTCGCCTTCGATGCCTACCTCCATGTAGACTTTTCTGGTGTCTGAGGTTGTGGCGTGGCCGATGGTGACCGTCTGATGTGTCTCTTCTCTCCACCGGGTCTCGCCACCCCGTTGGGCTCGTCCATTCCGGTCCCAACGGTTGTCTGCTGGCCGGTCTCTGGTCCTGGGGGGTGTGCTCTCTCGTCTCCGCTCGCTCGGGTCCCATCATCTGGGGCTGTGGTTTTTCTTGAGGCGGCAGATGCAGGCGATGTGGCCCTTCTTGTCGCAGTGCTGGCAAACAGAGTCGAAGAACCAGCATTCGGATCTGGTGTGGTCGCCTCTGCAACCGGCACACGCGGTCCTCGACTTACGACTCTGCCGGCTGCGCTGGTCGCGGCCTGCCTGGAGACAGTGGATGTCTTCCTCCTTGTCTGAAGTGCCCGAGGTGGAGTGGAGTTCGCCCTGGTGGGTGGTAGTTTCAGGTCGGCCTTCGGTCGACCTTGCAGGGTGGTTGTTTGCAGTGCGGTCCCCGGCGTTTGGTCTCCGCATGCGGTCTGCTGATTGTCGGGTGGCTTCGGCTGCCGTGGCTTCTGTGATGGCATTGGCGAGGGCGATGTTGCCCTTGGCCACCAACCGACTTTGGAGAACGGGGTCCCAAAGGCCGAGCACGATTCGGTCCCGCAGGGCCTCGTTCATATTGGAGAACTCGCATAGTCCTCCAAGGCGCCGCAGCTCTGCGATGAAATCACTAAGAATCTCGCCCGACCGCTGGTCCCGCCGATAAAATTCGTGTCGTCGGATGAGGATGGGTACGGCTGGAGCGTAGTGTCTCCGGAGTATTGGCTCAAGGTCATCCCAATCCATCGTGGTAACGTCGGTGGGCTTGGCTAGCGCTTTTGCCATCTTAAACACTGTGGACCCACAGTGCATTAAGAAGACGGCTCGTTTCTTCGGTCCGGTGACATCCTTCAGGTCGTTGCATTCGAGGAACATGCGGAATCTGTCCGTGTAAGATTCCCAGTCCTCGCTAGCGGGGTTGAAGGGTGTTGGTGGCACAATGTTGGCCATCTGGTCGGTTGGCTGGCTTCCGTCGGACACGTGCTTTGGTTCAGGATCAGAATCCCACCTTCGTCGCCAGTGTTGTGTCCGTTTGGAAGGAGGCCAGGAGTCGGTGACTTTGTATCAGCTCTTTATTGTTGCTAGGAACCGAACTGGCTCTTTGGAAAACCTTGCGGCTTTTTATTCCCAAGCCGCGGTGGCCACAGCCAATGGCATCGCTTTGAATCTCCCGCGATTCGAATCTACCAATCGCGGGAGATTCTCAGGGAGCCAATTGGCGCGGCTCGCCTAACTAATCCGATCGCCCCGCGCTTTGGCCAATCAAAGCGCGGGGATTCCAAGAATTCAAATTAAGGTACAGAACAATTTCCAAATCTCTCCTTAATCTTTTTATTCCCAAGCCGCGATGGCCACAGCCAATGGCATCGCTTTGAATCTCCCGCGATCGAATCTACCAATCGCGGGAGATTCTCAGGGAGCCAATTGGCGCGGCTCGCCTAACTAATCCGATCGCCCCGCGCTTTGGCCAATCAAAGCGCGAGGATTCCAAGAATTCAAATTAAGGTACAGAACAATTTCCAAATCTCTCCTTGATCAGTTTCCATCCATTATTCCTTGTCTGCCCTACAGGCGCCTTAGAAAATAGCTTAACCCCCTCCTCTCTGTGGCAGCCCCTCAAATATTGGAACACTGCTATAATGACTTCCCTGGTCCTTCTCTTCACATATATAAAGGACAAGGTTATTTATGAAGACTAGATGATGCTATCATGCTTGGCAATATCATGTTCCTCTTCCTCTAAGTTTATATATTCCATCCTTCATTCCCTCTTGGTTTTTAATGCTAGACCATCGAGGTTTTCTTGACTATAATATTGACAAATTCAGAACTTTAGGAGAAAGGTTCCATGGTTTACAATTACATTTATGTACACTTCTGTACAGTTTCAGACAGTCAAAAGCACTTGTTCAAAAAAAAAGTGTCTAGACCACTTAGTCATAAATATATTATGTTGCGTGAAGAGGGAAAAAGAGGCAGGTATGAGCGTGCACAACAACAAAGAAAGAGGAAGAAAGAGCTTGCTATTTATTTTTATTATATTTTTTTTAAAAAAATTCAGTCTTTATTATTTTATAACTAACTCAAGATGGTGAATATAATATTCCTTCCTCTTCATGTCAAATGAATCATATCCCTAAGAGATTTGGAGAATCAGTTATAACTGCAGGTCAGCATCTTTTCACCATCCTACTTCTAGGTGAGATATTTGGAAATTTCTAGCTCTAAACTTTCTAGAATGCAAATTGCTTTTCTAAGAAGGCATTATTTATTCCTATTGGGGGAAAAAAAAATGATATATTATGTAAACGTGGATTTCCTCACTCTTGCAATGCTAATTTTATTCTCATTCCCCTGTTTTCTATCCCATCACTGCTTCTCTTGTTGAATTACTCAAGTGCCTGTATATCCCCACTTACTCTACTCTCATGAAATACACAATCATTATTTGCATGCCTCTTAATCGCAGCTGCTGACCTGGGTAACTTAACAACTGCAATAATACACAGTCTAATTTGTGTGTCCATGCTCATTTTTGAAAAATATTCCATTTAATTATTTAATTTATATGCCACCCATCTCAGTATCCAAAGTGATACTGAGTGTTTTATAATCTGTACATACCTTATAGTTCTAACATATAGCTATATCTGCTTTAGGTCTATAGTATTCACCACCCTAGCCTTATCCTCAGATTTTCTTTTTGCAACAACTTGCCTAGTGGAGAGATCCAAACAACTTGACAACTTATGAAATTTGTGACCTTCTAATTGACCTAATAAAAATTGCCCTAACTGGAATTCTTCTTTGGTTTTTCACTCATATAATCACTAAATTGGCTGCCTGATTTGCAATATGTTTGTGTGAGGTAGAATTTCCCTTTTGGGGGTGCACTGAAAATTTAAAGCAATTTGATAAGAAAAGAAAATATTGTTCTAAGCCTCCCCCTCCATCACAAATGTAAACAATTTTAGTAACTTATCACCTCTAAAAATATACAACAAATGATCTCTTCTTCCATATCTCATGTCTTATCTATAAAACAGACTTTAAAGCCAAAGTCCTGATAAGCAAAAGTCCATTAAAGATTAAAAGAGATAAAAATAAATCTATTTTAATCTTGATCAAATAAACAAACATTATATTCCTCCCCTTTACTTTTAACAATCTTAAGTCTTTAAACTTTTCAAATAACTGGATTTCTCTTCTTTCCCTTCACAAAATTCTTCCAAACTTGAGCAAGCATATATTGTAAATCCAGTATAGGACTTTATCCAATTAATTCTTCTGGTCTGTTACTTGTATGTCCCTTTTTATAAACTGGTTTTATTTGTAAATCCAGTACATCATCATCTTCCATATAAATTATATAGCCCAGTGGTCACCAACCAGTGGGCCAGGGACCACAGTTGGTCCGCGAGGAAATTTTGGTGGTCCACAGATAAATGTCACCCGCAAAGCACCCCCAAAGCAATTAATCCGGGCTGCTTGGGAACACAAGGCTGTGCCACCCACATGGCCCATGGGAACACAAGTTTTGCGTCGCTTGCATTGCAAACAACACGAATGAGGGGACGGGGAAAGGCAGAGAGGAGGAACTTTCCCCATGTGCCTTGCCTGGCCACCGGGCTGCTTTCCACTTCTACTTTTGGCTGCACACAAGGAAAGCAGCAAAAGTCTTTCTTTCTCTCCCCCAAACTCCACCAGAAATGAG
The DNA here is from genome assembly GCA_033807585.1 of Hydrophis major. Lineage (NCBI taxonomy): Eukaryota > Metazoa > Chordata > Lepidosauria > Squamata > Elapidae > Hydrophis > Hydrophis major. Next base: position 90,353,240 of record CM066328.1, on the reverse strand, counting down.
TCTTTGGGACTGTGTAAGGCATCCTGCTCCAAGAGGCTGAACCAACAAAGACTTCGTTTCTGGAGGAGTTCGGGAGAGGGAAAGGAAGACTTCTGCTGCTTCTGCTGCTTTCCTTGCATGAAGCCAAAACTCTCTCCACCCCATCCTCCCAAGAACAGAGCTGGAAACGGTATCCTGCAATCCCAAATAAGTCTTACTTCAAATCTATCTGGACTCTTATCCTTTTATAACTTTTTTTAAAAAATCAACACTGTAATTACTCTTTTGCTATATATTTCCCTCAACATATTTTTTCTAAGTCCTTAAACTTATACTTAAACCTTCTTTTGCTAAGGATTGAGGGAAACCTATCCAATAAATATCACAAAACTTGTTATTCTGAAGGTTCTTAATATTTAAAAACAAATAAACATAATTTGCAAGTGTGATTATAAAATGAGACTCATCCAAACTCTTTTTATTACGCCTGTGAGCTTCGTTGGAATGCCTAGTCACCCAGCCACTCAATCCTCAAGCTGACTTGCAAAACCCCTTGGTTCCTGTGGTCTACTCATGAGGGGCAGCTGTACAAAGTACATATGAGTGATCTCACAATCTCTCCCTTCTTTGGCCAGGATACTTCATTCAACCACTAATCTCCACTATAATGTCATCTGCTTCAGGGATGGCTATTTTGCCATGTCTTCCCTGGAAGTATCTTCTCGGTCCTTCCATAGGACATAATATTTAATCTGGATCATCTGAACCAAGTCTACTCTGTCCTTCTTAAAAGTAAATATGCAATATTTGAGATAAGATCTGCATCATGACTAATACAGAATAAAGTAAAATTATTTCCCATGATTTGAAAACATTACTGATCAACTGTTATTCCAATAATTCTTTTTCAAGCTACGTGTCCCTCCTGCTCATTGTTTTCCAAGCTAGGTGGCCATCCTATTCTTGTGCATTTACATCCTCTATTTTAATTTTTTTTTTATAGGCCGCCCATCTTACCTCAAGTAACTCTAAATGCATAGCTTTCCTGATCTCTTTGATAAGTTTCATCCAGATATGTTGAGCCCAGTTTGCTGCTTATCAATATTGCTTTTAATTTTATTTTTGTCCTTTAGTGTAGTAATTATCCCACCAGTTTGATATAATTTACAAATTCAATAAACTTTTCTCTCAATTCTTAATCCAAAACATTAGTGAAATTATTATGGTTAGCTGCAGTCAGTCAGATCTTAGACTGGCACTTTTATCCATGTATCAAGTCCTTCCCAAGGATATGGGATAGGCAGAGGTTGTTGTTTGTTGGTGTTAAAAGTATAATTGCAATTGGCTGATGGTGATCTAATGGTGCCTATTGCTATTGCTATTATCTTTGCTTTCTTTTGCCATAATTACTCTATTTCTATTTGCTTTTGTGATTATCTCCAGTTCTTTCTCTTCTCTTCTGCTGTCTCCAGAAATTGCAATGTCCACTATTCAGATTTTTTTTTTTTTTGTCTTTCTAATAAAATTATTAAGTCTGGGTAGTTATGTGGTAGGTATTTGTTTGTCTGAATTTTGAAATCTCAGAGCATTTCATTGATTTACTGACACATATTTGGGGGGGGGTGTTCTTCACTGTATAAATACTACTTAATGTAAACTCTTCTCTTTTGTATTTCACACTTTTAATAAATAATTTGTTTTTACAATTAAAAATTAAATGCTTATATATTTTGGGGCGATTCTCAAATGACCCAAGCTATTTAAATATTGAAAATGCATGTTTCAATAACTTCAGATACGGCAGGATACAAAACTCTGTGTTCAGATGTAGTTTTTCCCATCTTGGAATTTACCAGTTCTTCCAGGTTACAACACCCATAATTTTTAATTAATCCTAGATTTAGAAAGGTTGCAATAGAATTTAGGATGTCATTTTGTATCTTATTGTGGTTTAGTAACAGTAGCCCATTTGTATTTCTGCAAGCACATATGGCTACATTTTTATGGACCCCCAATGGGTGTTTAAAGTGATATTCAAATAGTTCTAATATATTCTATAAATATACTTAAATTGCATTTAGAAAGTATGTAGTTCCTGGAGAATGTCCTAATATCACCCGGTAATTAAAAATCTTGTTTTTGAGCAGCTCATATTATCTGGTTTAGCATTCCGGAATAATGTGTCCCAGTATACAGAATTCCAGAATTCCTCCAATCCATGTTTAAGGATATTATCAAATTACCTTGCACTACCATCCTTCCACCACAGAAATTATGTTCGTTTTCATGAAATGAAATTTGAAAACTGCTTCTGCTATAACTACACAAATGCTGAAACAAGTCCACTTTGGTTGATTTTAAGATAGGGACAGTTGGAAATCTCTTTTGAAACTAATTTGTTCCTTTTACAAGTAGGGGCAGTATAACATTGATGTGCATTATTTAAAAGATCAGATTTGTGAGTGCAGCCTGGCTAATTTATTATTTATTTTAAACACTGTTTATTATATTTTCTTCAATAAACTTCAGGGTTCTTAGTGAAGAGACAGAATATGCTCATCTCCATGTTCACTGCCTCCCACAAACTCAGACATATTCAAATACATGTCTCCTTCCTAAAAGGAAACACATGAGTTTTGGCAGGTATGCTACAAGCATATCCTCAAACCCCTTCCTCTCTTTTGGAGATAAAAACATTTGGTCTCTTTAAAAAATCAAGATGAAATTAGTGGATGAAGACTGGGATAACTGTCTTCTTAATCTGAGATAAATCTTGGAATTGCAGTGCTGCCAACTCTCACGCAATCAGAGTGAGACTCACGCAATTCAACCAATTTTGACTGTCTCACTCTGATAAACGAAATCTCACGCTAAAGGCCCAAGAGATCTTCCTTGCAATGGGAATTCCGGCCTCGAATAAAGGCGCGCTTGTGGAATAAGACCCCCTCCACCCCAAATTTTATTTCTAATTCATCTTAGATTTGCAATTTAAAGCAGGCTAATCCGCTTGCAAATTTGCCGAAGAACGGCGGGTTTAACAGAAAGAAACTCCCCTCCCCGTCTCTTTCCCCCGCGGCCACAGCTCTCTAGCAAACTAATCTGAATTTTAACCCTTCAAAAACCGTAGCTCCTTGCCTCTAATTTTGCTTTAGATGTGATTTTTCAGGGGATCGGTGGCTCCGAGCAGCCGCTTGCCTCGCCAATAAAAATATATTTGTTTTTCAATTGTACTAAGGGCATTGGTGAAGTGTTCCCTGGTTTATTTTTCCTTTTGCCCTTTTTATGCAAGCTGCATCAGCTATTCAAAAGTTAGAATGGAATAGAATTGGAATGAAACTGGAATGGAATGGAATAAATTGGAATGGAACTGGAATAGAACAGAACAGAAAACTATTGTCACTTTAAATGTACACTAATCAGCATACATTAAAACAAAATTTTGTTGCATTCAGTTCTCAAAATATAACCATTACGCATATACCCGCATATACCCGCATATGCCCACATACACATACATATATGACAAAGAAACATCACAGTCCATTTCAAATAATTACCCAATTATTTTTTCAAACCTTTTATGAAACTAAAAGGCCTATGCTATGTCTCATTGGTTTTCATAGTCAAGTTCCCTCACTGAAGAAAAATGTGTTTTTGTAATATGTGTCCTCATTTTTTTTCTTATGCCTATGGGTTAAAATGTATGTATGTATGTATATGTCCAAATCATGACTAAAGTATGCATCAGATTGCACCATTTAAAATGTAAAATTGTCAAAGCTCCCTACCGTGGAAGGGGGGACACCCCCCTTCCACACCATCCCCCCCTCGGTCGCTTCGCTCCCTCGGGCTTGGTCGCTCCGCTCCCTCGCAGTGTCTCACTCCGAACTATCACTCAAGGTTGGCAGCCCTGGAATTGCCAGAAAAAACAAAACAGGTAAAACTTAATCAGAAGGAATTTCTGGTCCAAGGAATTGTTACAGGAAAAAGTCTAATTAGCACTGAGCTAAGGAAATATTACATTTTCAATGTGTTAGGATTTTTTAATTTCAAATGTTTACTTTATAATATTTTTTTTAATGGGAATATTTTTTCAGATGCTATTTATGTATTCAAAAGGTCATTTTTGCCATCTCCGCCAACTCAACTAATTTCACCATCCATTCTTCTACAATAGGAATGTGTGAGTTTTGCTGATGTTATTATGTATAAGAAGAAAATTCTTGGTTTTAAAAAATCTGTTTATCCATCAAACTAGACAAAAAAAATCTGGTTTTGGTTATTAATTTAGTTTGAGAATTCTATGAATTAAAATCCACATTTGATCCAAAAATTTCTTAGTTTTCTTATATGTCCACCAAAGATAATAAAAAGTATCCTTAGGTTGATCACATTTCCAATATATGTTTGACATATCTGTATATTTTATATCTTTGACAATTTATCAGATATTCAATATCAATGATACATCATCTTGTCAAATTCTTTTCAAGTTACAATTCAACTTCAATCCTTTTATTCCACTATTGGTCAAGCATTACATTGTATTCATTAATACATTGTAAGCTTCCCAGAGTCTCCTTGGACAGCAAGATAAACAGAATATAAATTTAATAAATAAATTCAAAATATTTTGCCCATTCAATCAACCATTTAGTCTTTCTCATGTTCATTTTCCATGTTCATTTTCAATAATAGTTTATACTAGTTCTTAAGAACTAGTTATACTAGTTCTTAACTAATAATAGTTCTTAAGAATAACATGCTTATTATTAGTACTACAGGTAGTCCTATGATTGAGTCTGCCCATTATGGTTGTAAGTCATGATGGTTGTCAGGCGGGTCATGTGACCAATCCAATTTTATATGGCAATCATTAAGCAAATCAACATGATTATTAAATAAATCTGTGATCATTCAATGAATGCTGTGATTTTTAAGTGAACCCACTGTCCACTATGGGGCATTTTTGCCAAAACTCAGAAGTAAACATCATTTTTCAGCAAAAACAACATAAATCACTCTGCAGTGAGATGGACAGCACATTAATTTTAAATGTATAAATAAGGTAAATTTCAGTCATGTGACCACAGGAACGGCAAATGACCATAAATGCAAATCGGTTTCTGAGTGCCCAAAATACAGTTATGTGACCAATAGGGGATACCCATTGGAATTCTGGAACTGGGTTGTAAATATGAGGGGTGCTGGAATTTTGAACAGTTTCTAAGCAACCAGTTATAAGTTGAAGTCTACCTGTCAATTCACTTCAGGTTTTTTTAACTCATAAAAGCAAATTCTTTGCAATAGTAGTGAATATCTGTAGCACAGGTGTAGGATGAGGGTGAAGGTTTGTTCTCCAAGCTTTGGGGTTGGTTTCCGAACATTTTGTTGCCTGACTAGGTAACATCTTCAGTGGAGTTTAGGGAATGTTAGTGTCCCCTAAAGAATACCGATATTGACATCCGCTAAACTCCACTGAAGATGTTACCTAGCTTGGTAACGAAACATTCAGAAATCAACCCACAAGCTTGGAGGAAAAAAACTTCACCCTCAGAAATTTTTTTATCCAATTTAAATTACTCAGTCAAGTGAACATACGCAAATGATTGTCGAATGTGATTGTCCCTTTCCAGTAAGTTGTTTTTGATCCTGTAAAACAAAATCCTCTCAAGATATAATCTTCCAGAACAGCTAAACTGAAATTTTAGAATTGCCATATTACAAGGCAGTGGGAATTCTAGAAGCTGGCTTCAAATAGATTGACTTTTATTTTATTTTTTTAATAATCATAGCATGTAAAAACATGCTGTAATTTTCTAACCTATTTAATCCCAATGAAATAAATGCATGTATATTTGGGGAAAAAGGAAAAGGGAGTTGTTGTGGAGCGGTGGTTACAAAGGGAGACGGAGCCAGGCTAAAGGCTAACAACTTTATTCTAGCGAATAAAGGGTCGCCGCGGCTGCCGAGGCTATCTGACAGCCAGCTGGCAGCGACAGCTGATGCCATTTGACAGCTCCCTTTTATAGCCGGCTGTCAAACGGCATCAACCAATGGGAGCGATCGGCGCTCCCGCATTGGCGGCGGACCGGAGGGAGGACTGCTGCTAGTCTTTGAACACAGCACTCCTTCCCCCTGGCCACGAGCATGCGTAGTCCTGCAGCCATGATGGCTGCTTTCGCTCGCGGCCCGATCTCCGAGGTTCCTGAGGCTTGTTGGCGGCTGGTGCGTCTTGTTCCTCCCGGGCGGTGACTGGAACCTGCAGAGGGTCACTGGCCATCCCTGGACTGCTTTCTGGCGACTGCTCAGGTGAGTCTTCCCGCGGCGGTCGGCTGGTTGCGTTGTCGGGCGGCGGGTAGACCGGGTCCTTCGGCGGGTTGGCTGGCGGTGAGTAGACTGGCTTGTCCGGTGGCGGGTAGACCGGGATTTCGGTGGCAGTCTTGTTCCAACGCCTCCTCAGCTGGTCTACGTGCCTTCTCTAAATCCGGCCATCTTCCAGAAGGACTCTATATGATCTGGGTCCTGCAACAAAGACTATCTGCCCTGGCAGCCATAAGGGGTGCCCCGCATAGTTCCTGGCGTACACCTGGTCTTGCAGGGCGAATTCCCTGGCATGGCTGTCAGAGGCTAGTGGCATGCTGGGAGCGTAGTGGGGGTGCAACCTGTCCAGGGTGGTCCTGAGGCACCTGCCCATTAACAGTTCAGCAGGGGACTTGTTGGTGGAAGGGCACGGGGTGGCATGTTGTGTGAGTAGGTAAGTTGATAGTTTGGCGTGCCAGTCTGCCTGGCCCAGCTTGGCCAGAACTTCCTTGGCAGACCTGACAGCCCTTTCTGCCATTCCATTACTTGCTGGGTGAAAAGGGGCTGTGAGAGCGTGTCTGATGCCCAGATTAGCTGTGAAGATGGCAAACTCGTTAGAACTGAATTGGGGGCCATTACCTGAAACTAATGTGTCAGGAAGTCCATGAGTAGTAAACAGTCTGGTCAAGGCCCTTGTGACAGCCAGCGTTGTGGTGGAGGGTAACAAGGCTACTTCAGTCCATTTGGAGAATGAATCTACAACCACCAGGAATGTCCTCCCTTGTATGGGACCAGCCAGGTCTACATGCAGCCTGGCCCAAGGGGCACCCGAATCTTCCCACTTGGTTGGGGCAGCTGCTGGTGGGGCTGCTCTTGTTGCCTGGCAGGACTGGCACGTGTTAACCCAGCTGGCAATTCGGGCATCTAATCCTGGCCACCAGACGTAGCTGCAGGCCAAGGCCTTCATCCTTACGATGCCAGGGTGACCCTCGTGCAGTGCCCTTAAAACTGGTTCTTGCAAGGTGGATGGTATGACCACCCTTGTCCCCCATAACAGGCAGCCCTGTAGTGAAGAAAGCTCCTGCCTGCGGGTCTTAAATGGCATGAATTCAGGGGCGAACTGAATGTCAGGCCACCCCCTCCCTACCCAGTCCAGGACTTGGGAAATAACACGGTCCCTCTTGGAGTGTGCAGCAATATCCCCAGCTGAGACAGGTAGGTTAAGTTCATTGCAGTCGAAGATTGCGTGGATGGGAGCTGGGTCCTTGACTGGTGATGGCAGGGGGCATCTGCTGAGGGCATCAGCATGGCACAGGTTCTTCCCCAGGCGATGAACCAGTGTGTAAGAGTAGGCGGCCAGAAATAGAGTCCATCTGGTCATTCTCGGGGATAACACCTGTGGGGTTTGCTTATCCCCAGCTAGCAGTCCTAATAGAGGTTTGTGATCTGTTACAATTTCAAAACTATGGCCATAAAGGAACTCATGGAATTTTTTTACAGCGGCCACAGCTGCTAAGGCCTCCTTATCGATCTGACTATAGTTCCTCTCTGCAGCGGAGAAAGTTCTTGAAAAATAGGCAATGGGTGCCTCTGATCCATTTGAGAGCCTATGGCTCAATACAGCTCCTATACCAAAGGGTGAGGCATCAGAGGCTAACACTAGGGGCAGGTTTGGGTTAAACTGAACCAACACAGAGTTTGAAGTTAAGAGAGACTTCACTGCTTGGAAGGCGTGGGCTTCCCTTGGTCCCCATTGCCATGGGGCTTTCTTATCTAGGAGCCTATGTAGGGGTTCAGCTACAGAGGCTTTGTGAGGCAAAAAGGAAGCATAAAAATTAAGGAGTCCCAAAAAGGCCTGCAATTCAGTTTTGTTAGAGGGAGTGGGTGCCTCGTGAATAGCCCTAACTTTACTCTCTATGGGGTGAATTCCAGATGCATCAATTCGATAACCCAGGAAGTCTACCTGTTTGGTGGCAATGGTGCATTTGTCTTTTTTCAATTTAAGCCCGTTTTGCCTAAACCTGTCAAGGACAGATCTCACTCTGAGTAAAAGTTGTGTTTTGTTGGTGGCAGAAACTAAAATGTCATCGAAGTATGGAACCACCCCAGGTAGGCCCTGGAGGATTCTTTCCATGAGTGATTGGAAAATGCTACGCTAACTCCAGGGGCTACGCCAACTCCAAATTGCAAACGTCTACATCTAAATGCGCCCCTGTGAGTAACTATAGTTTGTAGGTCAGCAGTGTGTTGGTCAACGGGAAATTGCTGGTATGCCTGGGACATGTCTAACTTTGCAAAAATTATGCCTGGCTCAAAAGAGTGGAGCAGGTGTTGGATTACAGGTACTGGGTATGCGCTAATTTGTAGGAAACGGTTGAGGGACGTCTTATAGTCAGCGCAAATTCTCACGCTGCCATCTTTTTTTTAAGGGGTGACTATGGGGGTTTCCCACTTGGCGAAGTCTACCTGTTCTAGCACCCCCTGTTTGATAAGTTTATCTAATTCAGCATCTAACTTAGGCCTAATGGCAAAAGGTACCCTCCGAGGTTTCAAACGAATTGGGGTGGCTTGTGGACCCACATCAAAAGATATGGGGGTGCCTGAATAGCAGCCTAGTTCACTATTGAAAACATCAGAGTAGTCTTTAAAAAGGGCATCTACATCAGAATTTTCCACAGAGTGAATTCCCGTAACATTGAGGCCTAGGGCAGGAAACCAATCTAATCCTAGCAAGCTAGGAAGGGCACCATCTACGACCACCAGTGGCAAGTGATCCCTAAAGTTTTGGAATTGAATGAGGAATTTTCCCTTACCCAGGACTGGAATGGTCTTCCCCTGGTAATCCCGAAGAGTCAGGTGGCAGTTGGTCAGTTTCTTTTTTGAGAGCAAAGGCAGCAACTTCTTCAGGGAGGCCCACGAAATGATGGAGAGGGTTGACCCGGTGTCTACTTCCATTCGGCAGGGCTTACCTTCTATAAAAAGAGAAATGCTTAATTTGTTAGGCCTAGAGGTGGTGGTGTTTGCGTGGTAACAAGTGTAACAATGTTCCACTTGCCTTTGGTAGGAGGCAGAAACTTGAGGTCTTTGTATGGAGGCCTGCTCAGCTTGGCAAACCCTGGCTATGTGCCCTTTCTTCTGGCAGTTCAGACAGATAACGTTTCTGAATCTGCAGGTTGATCTATGGTGGTTGCCCTCACAGCTCATACAAGGGGTTTGCTGTTTGGCTGTCTGATTGTTGTATTTCCTAGGTGGCCCTGGGGGGGGGGCTTGGACGCGTGAGGCGGTTTACCTCCAGAGGTTCTTCTTCCACTTCTTGGGAGACCTCATCATAGTGGACTGTAGCCTGCCCTTGCTTAGGGGTGTTCCCCTGAATTTCAGCTGCTGATAATTCTGACAATTCAGCAACCTGAGCTTCCTCAATAGCTGAGGCTAGGGTTAAGTCTTTTTTAGCCAGTAACCTCCTTTGCAGTTTTAGGTCCCTTATTCCTCCCACAATTTGATCGAGCAGCATGTCCTCAAGGTAGTCCCTAAAACCGCAGTGTATGGCAGCCGATCTCAATGCTGCCATGTACTGACTCACAGTCTCCCCTTCAGCCTGAGTTCTTCTTCTAAAAGCCAATCTCCTGGCTATCCTAGAGGGTCTGGGGGAGTAGTGATTTGACAAGATTTCTCTTAACTCATCCCAGGGAATAGCCTTCATAGAACATGGGGACCCTAGCGCAGAGGCTGTGTCAAAACTGTGGCCCCACAGAAACTTAAAAATAGGCGCTTTTCCTTAGATCCGTGGTTTCATCTAGCTCAATCGCATTTAAAAAGCATTCAAACCTATTCATATATGATTCCCATGTTTCTGCCCCCAGTTGGAAGTGCGGGAATGTCGGTTTAGAGGCTATTAGAGTGGCAGCGTTGGTTTCCTCAGCTGAGGAAAAATAGAGTCTTCACTTTTAGAAAAGCGTTTCTGGCTGCGCCTGTCAGCGGCGTTCGGCTCCTCAGCTGAGAGGGCTTTTAAATTTCGCACTCTTTGGAGAGCGTCAGTGGCGGTGACTCGATCCGCTCGTAGCGGCTTCGGCTCTTTTTTGTTGTGACTTCGGCTCGATTTCCTGCCTGGTCGTCTTAGCTGTATCCCGCCCTCGTCGCCAGTGTTGTGGAGCGGCGGTTACAAAGGGAGACGGAGCCAGGCTAAAGGCTAACAACTTTATTCTAGCGAATAAAGGGTCGACGCGGCTGCCAAGGCTATCTGACAGCCAGCTGGCAGCGACAGCTGATGCCGTTTGACAGCTCCCTTTTATAGCTGGCTGTCAAACGGCATCAACCAATGGGAGCGATCGGCGCTCCCGCATTGGCGGTGGACCGGAGGGAGGACTGCTGCTAGTCTTTGAACACAGCAGGAGTATAAAGTTGTACAAAGCTATTGCCAATTTGTAAGGATTAGGTCACTAATATTTTGAAAATAAGTAGCTCCGAGTTGATAGCTTTATTGCTTGAAACATAATCAAGTATAATTTACAGGTGAATTAAATCATTCAAAGCCGATAACATAAACAAACATACAGGTACAAGGTTCTATGATGCAGAAATAGTATCATGGCAAGACAAATTCAACTCCTTTAAAGATGGATGAAGATGATGGTCCTGAACATATTTCAGCTGGCCCTTCTTCATATTCTAGTATTTTGAAGAATTGTTGCTTAACTATTGCTGTATCAGGTGAAGCTAGACAATTATTCTTCTGAGGAAGTAATTTTAAATTTCATCTTTAAAGATGTGGAAAGTCTTAAGGGCAAGGGAAACACGTTTCTTTTCTGACCTACCTAGTAATTAGTAAGCAAGTTTAAGAATATATAGTACCTGAAAATAAAAAGAGAAAGAAAAGTCAACAGAAGAAAAATGTTGCTCACAATTCTAATAAATACTACATAGAATTCAGATACTACAAACTGAGTGAAAACGTGTTGTTTGAACACTCTTCTCCAATTTTGAAAATTTAAATTTAACTAGAAACCCAATGTTCATTACTCCATTTTTTAATAAATTAATCTTATCCTGATAGAGAAATCATTTTTCAAAACCTGGCCTCAAGAAATAGACAAAGGTTTGTTTTTTAATTCAAATTTTGTAGAAATTGATTTTTTTTTTTTTAAAAAAAAAGAGAGATTGCAGATGTACCAGTGTAGGAAATTGACATCTTAAGATACAAGGTTCATTGGGGGGGGGGGGTTTCCTGGTTTTTTTTTATCCCATCCCAAGTTGACATACATGATAAAATCCTACAGCAAGTAATAAGTGTCCTTGAATTTTATCCATTTCTTGTAGTATATTAAATAAAAACAAAAGTGCTGTTGGTTATACAACTTCTGACCAAGGAAGCAGACAAGCAGCTATATCTCTCTTTCTAACATAGCAGATAAACATTGACAGCAGCAATGATGTTTGTTATTCTGTAATATTTAGGCCTAGATTAATCTCCAAGTCAAGTACAACTCCTGATGACTTCATTGACATGACAGAAGTTTTTAGGCAATATTATGAATATTGTATACAATTTCCTTCTTCCATGTTTTTTATAATCTTCCCAATCTAACTTGTACACTGTGTGCACAATGATTATGCAAGATGTATTTTGGGAATTAATTTTATTATTGAACAACTACAATGCCCTCAGTCAATCCAAAACATTAATAAACCTCAAACCTGAATATTTAAAAAAGTCAAATTGAGGTTATGGCTTTCTTAGGAGAACATATGTGCACAATTATTGGGCAACTATTAGTGTGCAGCAGTGGTGGGATTCAAAAAAAAATTACTACCAGCTCTATAGGTGTGGCTTGGTGGTCATGGCAGGAGAAGGATACTGCAAAATCCCCATCCTCTCCCCACTCCTGGGAGAAGGTTACTACAAAATCCCCATTCCCTCCCCACCTCACTAACCTGCTTTCCAGCTCCGTTCTCCTGTTCAGGGCAACAAAAGAAGACCCAGCCAATCAGCTGGGACTTGGGAGGCAGAGAATAGATGGGGGTGGGGCCAGTCAGGGGTGGTTCTCTGCCAGTTCTCTGAACTACTCTTTATTTTGTTTGCTTTATTGAAACTTCAAGAAAAAAATAAATCCAGTGAATCAACAAGAATTACAAAATAAACCCAAGGTAATCAAACAATAATATTAGATCACAGGCATGCTTAAGCTTAACCCAGGCTAACAAAACCCCAGTATGCCCTATTTCTTGGGTGTGAGGAAGGCTGGATAGAAAATAGAACATCTACTGGTACTGTATATCTGATTGATTTGTAATTAATATTCAAGACATTTTGACTCCCAGTAATTCAAACATTGCAGCTAAAACTACACAGTTAAGAAGGTATATTTCCCAGAACTGAATTGCTAAATTTGCTTTCAGCAATTCTTATCATAAAATATGAGTATCAGTTTGTTGCCTTTGATAATATCTTTACAGTGTTAGTTCCAGTTTGATAGCAATATTCTTGATCAGTATCCAAATATATCTCTAATATTTAGAATTAGAGTTTCACATGCAACTTATTAAAAGGAAAGGGCAGGCTTGGTTCTGCCTCTAAATCCCCATTTTCTATCAAGTTCCATTTCTTCAACTGTTAACTTAAATTTTGCATTAAAATATAACTGATATTTGCATACTCCTGAACTAAAGAATTGACTAGATAAATTATTCACCCAAATGGCAGAGTCCGACTCTTATAAATATTTGTGTAATTATGAGCATAATAGGAAAGTCTTTCTGACAGTTGGATTACAAAACTACACTCTGTTTAGGTGATCACAAATTTGCACTGGTGGAATCATCATTGAAATTGTTGTGTATGCAATATAATTAATAAAGTGTGAGCTTGGAGTAAGTGCAGGGTTCTGGCCCTGCGCTTCTGATTAGCTGTTAAGTGGCCGGACCGGATTGGCCTGTTCCGGGGAATCCGATTGGCCCTTAACAGAGAGTTCTTATTGGTTATAAAAGCTAGCTTTCCTAGCTTGTTATTGGTTAAACGTTACAAGGTTTGCCTATATAAGGCGGGTTTTACTGATATTATATGAGCAAGTCACGATGTAAATAAAGAGCTGAAGTTCACCGTTCAGAAACTTGTCTCCATTCTTTCTCACCCATGCTCAAACTTAACAGAAAGGTTTTTTTTGCAGAAGAAATACTTCTATGAAATCATACTACAGAATGTTTTTCACAGTTTTCCTCATCATTTAATTTCTACCTTCCATGGATTTCATTCAATTCAATCACTACTCCCAGTCCATTTGAGATTAACCATATATTTATTTGTTTGTTTGTTTGTTTGTTTAGCACATATGGCACATGTTAGCCAGAGGTTACCAAAGTGGCTGGCTACCTCTGTGAAAGGAATTTTTTTGGGCCGTGTTATCTTTACCTGTGGGATGCCCAGGGGGAGGCTCTTTTCTTGTCCCTCCACAGTTTATTCACTCATGGGAATTGAACTGCCAAGCTACTAACCTCAGCAGTGTATAGGCCCAGCATCTTACCACTTGAGCCACTACGGCCCCTATTAGCCATGCAAACTCTGTGGGTTTCAAAAGACTCATTGAATTTCAGGGCCTGTAACATGTCACCATGTAACCTCAATGTATTTGATCCCTTCCTTGTCATTCCTCTACTTTCTCAAGAGTGCTGATTTCAGCTGCTTCATGCCGAGATGGAAAGACTCTCCTACCACTTCCCCAGCCAGGTTTATGGCATGGTCACGTGCTGAAAGACAGATGTATTGGCCTCCCACCCTCTTGATTTGGTTGTGCTGATTAAGAGATGGATGGCGGAAAATTGTGGAGAAAAGGAACTATTGAGAACTTGATTGGCTGGCAAGGAAGGAAACTAATGGAAGGAAGGTGAAATCCCTCGAGGTCAATCTTTCAAGTGACAAAAGGTGCTAGTACTAAGAAAGGAAATTCATAGAGATAAGGATGAGCCTAGGTCTAAGACATGATCAACTAATGAAAAAAAAATGATTTTGTGCTGCATTTAAAACTGGAGACAAAATAATACCCTCCAGCCAGATCTGGGTTAGGGGTGGGGATAAAGTCAGTAAAAGAAAGAGTTGTCTGATTTTTAGCAACTATTTCAGGCTGATGGGTAGATCCTACCAATCCTAATCAGGAAAGTTAACAGCAAAAGAATATAAGGATGTTAAATCTGACCACTCTTGGAATGTCATGGATTACTAGTACCGCAAGAGGTTCTCTTTTCTTTTACAAGAATTGTTGGCTTTCTAGCTGCTGTTTCCCATCCATCTGCTGAGATTTATAAACAGTATAAAAGCCAATACAGTTTTTGTGGGAATCTGAGGTGGGCTGGGCAATCATACTGAGCAAACCAGAAATCTACCAGACCAAAGAAAGAAGATATGGAACATTCCCCACTACCCACAAATTCCCCAGTGTGGTTCTGTTTGTACAACAAGTTTAATTAGATCAGTTACAAAACTAATATTTATACAGTGTGATTGGAAGTAGGGTCCACTCTTAAGTTGAATCCAGTGCATTTGGATTCACATGGAGCCCCAAACCAAGAAAATTAGGTCCATCCAATAACTAAATTAAATCTGTTGTGCAAACATAGTCATTATATGGTTTCCCCTAAGATTGTTTTCCCATTTTCTCCAAGGCACCTCTGAGGATTTACAAATAAATCTCGTTGAGATGGGGAAGAAATATCAGCTGGATACATTAAATTCCCCATTCATCACTGACCTCTGTAGGAGGGTCCCATACAAATCATATTATTAAGCTAGCTAAAATGGAGAGTAGATCTGCCCTTGTCAAATATTAATCCAGCTCTTGTTGAGCCTTCTTGCAAACCAGCAATTTTTCCTTCCAAAGTAGTCTTTCTTGAGCTGCCTGTTCCTTTTATTTCAACGCCCTCTTAGGAGACACTAAACAAAAACAGCTCAAGTTTATGGTACTGAAAGGAGAGAGTTATGCTGAATGCCACATAATCCTGCCCAAAAAAATATGGGGATTCCGAAAGCTAACCAACAAAGCAGAACAGCTGGCAGTTGTTGGGAAAAATCCAACAACTGCCAGCTTGGGAAAAATAGGTAGCATGGCACTGTTAAAAAATAAAGCCATTGAAGGCAACTGGATTATATGCCAAGGAAGTGACTATTGGTTTTGATACAAGCAACTACTAGAGGAAACAAACAGGAAGGTTAAAGCAAATTAGAAGCAGTAGCTTCTGTTCACTATTGATGTTAACATTTTATTTCTTTTTCTCTTTCATGATCCCGAGAAAGAAACGTAGTTTTACAAACAAACCACAACGCACTTTGATTAACATTTCCTTTTCTGCCCAAATCACTCTGGATTGTTTTCCTGTAGCCTGGTCCCTTGAGTCCAATTTCTTCTCACTTGTTCTTCTCTGAATCTTAAATACTTTTTTTAAAAAAAGGTCAAATCTTATCAAAATGTGAATCTAGAAAGAGATTGCAGGTTTTAGGAAAATGGGGGAGGCACTGAGAGAAAGAATACATATTTGTACCCAGTAGATATAAAATTCAGATTGTTATTTATTATTTGGGTATTGATATATTTATATATTAAAGTATTTATATGGGTATTTATATATTAAAGATGACAAAATATGATGAAATTATAAGAGAAGCTTTCACATTTCACATGAAAAGCCAAGATATCCTTGTCTATTGGGCCTGCTGTTTCTAGTTATTAGTTGGTTAATATCATATCACAGAAATATACAGGTTCCAAACCTTGTTCTATGTTTCTCCTGGCAACACTGTTATAAATGATCAATAAGGTGAGTCAAAAGGACAATGAAACATAATATAATCACAGTGACAATAAAGCATAAACATCTTCCAATGTTGTACGTGCCATTATTTGTAGCAATTTTTGCTATATTTTATATTGGACAATTTCACTGATCTCTAGGCAAATAAATAAATAAATGGGGATGAATAAAAATGGAAATATTAAAAACCCCAGATACACTATCATTGACTTCAAAGTGGCTGGCCTTCACAAAAAGAAATTGCAGAAACTGATTGTGTCATAGAGTAACTAAGGTAGTTCATTTGAACTCTTAAACACCATTTCTTATAGACTAAAAATGATCAGAATTTCCTATTACACTATAGGGTGGTATAATGGCGAAGGACTATCACAATGGTCATGGTTTATTTTTAACTTTCCATTAACTTTGGTTTGAGGGCATTTGGGTTCAAATTAAATATACTCTCCTGCAACACTAATGGGGTGATTATGCCTGATTCTACAGAATTAGTTCAAATACTGAAAAATAAGTTGGGTAGACTGCTTATTATCAGCAACAAGCTCATATGATGAGACCAAAGAATTTTTAAAAAGAGGTTTCTCTTTTATAAACTGAAAATCACTATTTGAGATCTTGTGTGAATTATTTATAATATTCATATGGAAGCGACATTAGTTCATATTGCTGGAAGTGATTCTCTATCAGCCTAATTTAAGAACTACATGCTTTATTATAAAAGAGAAGAAAAAACTGTGTATGATTCATGGAGACAATGATAATAAATAAAGCTGTTAGAGCTGATCTTTCATTTTTTATATGTGAAAGTTGTTATGATTATTAATACTATTATCTCTTCTGATAGGAAACTCGGTCCTTTGGCTTCATTAAAAATATGTATATGTATATTCTAGAGTTTCAAATGGGAAAGAAAAGATTAGTTAAAGTATACTGTATACTTTACAATAATCTGAAATATTAGAAAATATTTGTGAAAACTACACTGATGAAGTGTGTTGAATAGTTAAACAAAACTGTTTTTTGTATCTATAATCAAATCTTTACTGATTGAGCATCCATGTGAAAAAATACAACTTTCACTCACATTTCCATTTTATAAACAGAAAAGATACTGCATGCTTTACAAAAGTAATGTGGAGAAATTGTTATGCAAGCCAAAAGAGATTTATTATGGATTTAATACTACTTTTAACTAACATTACCAAAATTCCATCTTTTTTTAATGTTGTGTTACATATACTCACTTGTATTATTAAATGTTATATTTTTGAAACTATTTTTCTTCAATATTGTATTGCATTTTTAAAATTTATTTTAGAAGGAAGAAAACACTGGGGAAATGTGGCAAAGTAATCCAAGACTCAAAGTACATTTTAATCAAAATAAATTTCAACTTGATATATTTATTTCAGCATTACAATTAAATAGAAAAATATGAATCCAAATTTTCATACTTTAAGCAGGAGTACCCTCTGCCAACTCACCTTCTGAAAGGCATTTAAAAGGAGTTCAAAATGTAAATAAAAATAATAATTCAAAGTATAAAAACTTGACTGAATAATGTTAATGAATCTGCTTCTGGGAACTCTGAATGGTTTATATTGATAAGAATAGAAAAGCATCAATTTGGGATTGATTTAAAAATGATGAAAAAAATCAATTATTTCAATTGTAAGCTACCTGATTTTGTTCTAACAAATAGTATATTCTAATACATTCAGAAAGTATTATTTTTTCATGCATGTATGCATCGTTGGTGGTATTCAGCCGGTTCGCACCAGATCGGACGAACCAGTAGCAAGAATTTGGCGTGGGTCGCTGAACCAGTAATAAGTTCTCCCTGGCCACGCCCCTGACCCGGTCACCCTCCCTCCCAATGCTCACTCAACCCGCCTACCTGACATTTGCCTAAGGTATTTCTTTTTTTTCCTTCCCGACAATCAGCTGTACATAAACCAGCTGTGCCGGCATTCCCTTGCTGAGGCCCAGGAAGGCAAAAAATGGCTCACCTTCCCCTCCATTTTTTGCCTTCCTGAGCTTCAGAGGAGCCTTAGGGGAGCAAAAATGTCCCCCAGAGGCTTTTCTGAGGCCAGGAAACTCCCAAAACGGAGCGTGGAGGGGTGCTGCGAGTCCCTCCCATGCTCTGTTTCTTTTCTTCCTGAGCCTCAGATGAGCCTTAGGGGAACAAAAACGCCCACCTGGAGGCTCCTCTGAAGCTCAGAAGCCCCCAAAATGGATGCAGGCTGCAAAAAAAAGCCACGCCCACCCAGTCACATGGCCACACTCACCAACCTTTGCCCACAGAACCGGTAGTAAAAATTTTTTGAATCCCAGCATTGGTATGCATACATGTATATGAATAAAGTGGCTAGATAGCATAGTGGCTAGTGTGCCACCTTTGATGTGGGAAACCAGCATTTAAATCCTTAATTTAATGTTTTCTTAATGTTTCACCACCTTTCCACTGAAGAAGCTTTTTGGATGAGAAGTGAAATGACTTCAAAGAAAAACTCAGAAAGTCATTTCAAACTGCTCCTTTATTGCTCCAAATTTCTCCAAACACTCCTACGTTTCTGGCAAGTCCCAGAACAAAGTGATCACACACACACACTCACACACACACACACACCCTTCTATCAGCCTCTGGTTGCAAATAGTCCAGCCCAATGTTGTGAGTGCAATGCAAAAGAGCAAGGCAATTAATCTAGAAGTCCAGAAAGAATGCAAGGAATCCAGGAAAGTTCAAATGTTGGCACTCAGCAATCCACAAATTCAGTATTTGTTCCCAACAAATGCCCCTCCCCACAATATCTCCTTAAGTCTCAGTCCCCAGGTGTGCCTTGCGAAGACTAGTTCTCCTCCCGAGTAGTTGGGTCAGTCTACACTGTTCTCACCTTCTCTCCACTCTCTGTGCTTGAGGATCAGGAGAGGTAATCCTTGATCATCACCTGAGTGTTGTCTCTCATGTTCACTGCTTATCCTTTCTTGGTCATCCTGCCCCCTTCCTCCCTGCCTACAAGCCATCCCAATCCTGAAAGCTCCTGGCCTGACTGGGCCTACTCCTCTCCATTTTCCAATGAAGCCGCCCCCTCGAACTCTGCTGGCTCCAATTCCAGTTCATCTTCCTCTGCAGATTCAGGCTCTGACAAGGGCATGACAGACATTTAGGAGTATCATGCCAGCTCAGACCTCACCCAGTCTAACAAAGTTCATGTCAGATGTTGGGGAGCCAGAGCAATCTAACAATAAGTGGGCTACTGGAACAAACCATGCATGGAGAAGATAAGAAAATTTGGAATTGAGTGTTACTACAACAGCAGAAGTGATAATAGGGGATATAAGAAACATAAAAGGTAACTATGGGTGGATAGAAGACCTGCATACATCACTAACTGAGAAACAGCTGTTTATTCAACACTTCAGCATAGTGAAAGGGAAACTGCTCTCACAACTTGAAATAGATCAACTATATATTACATCCTAGACTCAATAAGTTAGGGAACAACAACAGGATGTGCAGCCAATATCTAAGTTGCAGCATTGCTGCCACATTACAGGACACAAAACCAATAAAAGTCATAAGATAATGGATAAAATAGCTACAGTCAACCATCAAGATTGGTTACCAAAGCTCAGTGGGATATGCCAAAAGATTCCAGTAGAGCCCTGAAAACAATATCTACTAATACCATAACTCAAACTAATGAACTGGTATACACTACAGCCAGTGTAATTGTGCTGACCCAGAGTGGGATATAAAACAAACACAGTCACAGAAAACAGGTGAAGCCCCTTTTATTCCTTCACTTTGTTTCTAAGCTCTGAATATTCTTGACAGAAGACAAAAACTCCCACACAAACAGTTACAAGAAGAAGGAAAAAAGCAACACAAACCAGGCAAGATAAGTACTGGAGGACATCTACAGATAACACACACTGGGAAGGATGCCAAACTCAGAGAAGAACCATAAATGAGAGATATTTCCATGCTTTCTTTCCAGCATTCGCCCGTATGCTGGTCCGTACTCTTATTCAGTTGTCACAGCTACAGCCCATGAAGAGGATCAAGGCCCTCTCCTCCTGAGTAGACCACGTCTCTCCCTTATCCTCTCCTCCCTGCGTGCCCTAGGATGGTTAGGGGATGGGCCTGAGTCCTCCTCTGACTGCTTAGCTGGCCTCTGCCCTTCCCCAGCCTCCTCATAACCTCCAGAGCCACACCTCCAATCCCTGTCAGCTGTTCCTCCTCTCCTTCAGAGTAAGTCTCCACCAAGGACATGACAGTAATCCTGGAGGTCCTTGACTACACAAATCAAGAAAAATAGCAGTGTAGAAGACAAAGAGCAGCAGTCCAAGGAATAAGACTCTGCAGCCAGAATACAACTGATAATTGGTGGAAAATGGTTGCCTGGAATTAACTTATTGATCAGTGAGTTGCATGGCATCAAATTCCCAATCCTTTCCCAGATTTTCATAGAATTACCTTACATTAATTATATCAGTTAGAATTAACCCATTAATTATAACTTGTTAATTATGAATTTATGATAACAATTAACTTGTTAATTAACTATTAGATGTTGTAATTTGTTTGACAATCATTTGGGTTAACTCATTTAAGTGCAAACCTGCAGGTGTGTCACTATTAAATTATACAGGAAGAGAATGTTTAGAACAGTACAAAAGACTTAGAGAGAAATGGTCACGAGAGGCAGTCACATATTTGGTTCTGCTGAAATAACAAAATTATAGGCAGGTAGTAGCAATTATTTTTAATATGAATGCATATTCTCAATAGTGTTGATGGGGAAATGACAAAAGCAGCATTATAACATGATTAAGCCCCACCCTCCTTATACAAAGGAGCAATGCATGCTATTGTCATTTCTGCATACACCCAGGTACTTTTTGATAGCAAGCTGTCCTAAATTAAATCTTTCAAGTGACAGATATGAATATGAGAGTTGACTTAGGTATTGTGAAACGGTTCCTGAATGTGCTGATTTATGCATTTTAAGAATTGGTCTGAGTTCTTCCCTGTGTGGAATAGAAATTAAAGGTAAAGCAGAAATTACCCAAATCCTGTTTCCACAACTATTGAGTTCATATTCCTGTCGATGTTTAAAGCAGTCCTTCCAATCTGATGCCCTCCAGATAATTGAGATTATATCTCATTGAGTTCCTTCAGAGGCCTGCTTGACTTGAAATGCTGCATCAAAAATTGTTGGCTGTGGTTTCTGGGAGTTATAGTCCCCACTTAATTGGAGAAAGATTGGGAATTTTAGAACTAGTACTGGAGATTTACAGAGCCACTAGCAACCTTTCAAATGAACAAATCCAGGTTAAATTTTAACTGCATGCAAACATCCAGTGGCCACATTTTTGTCCTGCCTGTGCTATTTTAAAAGCATATAGTAAAAACAAATAGAGAGAGTTACTGCTAACTTTCCTAACTCCCCCAAAGTTTTCCCTTAGGAAAGATGGGCTGCTATATAAATTTGATTAATAAATAAATAAAAACTTGGACACAACATGCATCATTACTGCTTTCAGCTCAGCAAAAAAAAAAATGGCTCAGTCATTCATTCTTCTTGTCAAGATGCCAAGTGACAGCGAGACCTTTCCTTTTGCTGCATCACACCAACACAACTGTAAAAACTCATGTCAATACATCCTCTGTCAAAGTCAAGTTCAAGAATAATAAGACCATTCAGGTTACCCTAGATGGCACATTTTAGACTGGCTGACATACCAATCATTATGTACACAAACCAGGCAGCAAAAATTAAACAGTTTGTGGGGAGGAGAAACAAAACCAAAAAATTAAACATGATCCATTTATGTGTCCTAGAAGCAGAAACTCTGTAAAGTAGATGCAGACCATTCTACATCTTTTATTATCCTTTAACTGCTTTAAACTATCTATGGTTTTGGCATGCAGAGGTTTCAAAAACCACGGGAAACCCCCACTATGTTGCTCAGCCTAATGATTTGCCCAGAACTGTATAAACAGAAGCAAAAAGAAAAAGAAAATTAATTTGGTAAGGATGCTTAACATTCACAGGAATAATCAAAGAAGACAATCAGAAATGCTACCATTAATAATTAAAAGGGGGAGTGACTAGGCTAACCCTAACCCTATCAGGCTTTATCAAAAATGCATTTGCAGCTTCACAAGAATTATAGCAGAAAAAGTTAACCAAATTACTGTACATGCTCGGTTGCAGCAACCAAACATTCAGGTGGGCTGAAAAGCAAATCACAACTCATGTGCTTTCTGTAGACCCAAATCTGCCTATATGTTAAACAAAATGTCAGGTTCTCATGCAGCAAGTTCCATTCTGTGCCTGCCTATTGTAGAAGGGCATCAGTCTGCTTTCTTTTCCTGTGTCTCTTTCCATTCTGCTTACATCTCTCAGGCTGTTTTATTAGGAATTAATTTCCCTATCCCCATCAACCTTTTGAACTAGCCATCCCCAATCTGATGTTCTTCAAATTTGCTGAGACAATTGCCACCATGGCCAATTACTGGAATTTGGGACTTGTAGTCCTGGTATATACAGAAGACCCCCCGCCCAAACTGCTGTGGGTGATCTTCAGGTACAATGAAGACAATTATCAAGTCAAAGTTGAAACTTGTGACTCGTATTCCCATGTGTGCAGGAAGAAGTATAGCAGCAGGACCAGTCTGCAAGATAAAAGAATAGAAACAAGACAGGCCAGCAACCTGAATCGAATTTGCCTTTTGCCATGGGAATGAGAGCAATCTTTTTACTGGGTCAAGGGAAAATATGACACTCTTTAACAAAGATTCTATGTAACATCATCTTAACCATTGCAAGAGGGAAATGAAAGGAGATTTAGGCATTCCTTCTTCACTATAAAATTTCAGTTTTCTCCCTTATCATTATAAGAAAAGAAGATGAATCTTTCTGGATCAGGCCATTGATCCATCTAGTTTGCAATTGATGTCATGCAATGGCCAGCTAGATACACCTGGAAAACTCTCACATTTGGAGGGAAAGTGATAGCTCTCTTCCACTGATTAACTAGTTCAGCCATGTTGGCTGGGGAATTCTGGGAGTCCACACATGAAGTTGCTGACATTGAGAAACACTGAATTAGTCCATAAAATATGCTGCCTACAGTTGAAGGGGTAGGCTATCGATATTAGTTTTCACTGATAGCCTGATTTTCCATGAACCTGTCCAGTCTTTTTAAAACTATCCAAACTGGCTGCGATTTCTACAATTGTTGGCAGGATATGTGACTGTAAACTGAATTATTGTCATCAGCAGAAAGATTAATCTTGTGGCTGGCTTATGTTTGAAGATATTTTCCACTGATATGAATTTACTGCTCTTTAGAATTTATAGACTGCCTTGCAATCAAGTCTTTGTGGTGTCAGTACAAAAGAGGGCACTGATTTTAATGGAGGTAAGTTGCAACTTGAATATCCAAAGGACATTTGATGGGACAGATGCCATTACAATCAGACTGGGAGATCTGAAGGCTTATCAAACAATCTGCAATCCTGTAAAATGTATCTCAGCTGCAATTTCTTTCATTGTCTGATCCATGTAATATTTTTGGCTTGTCTGCTTTCTTCAGATAAGGAATTGTGGCAAACTGATGTTGGGGGGAGGTTATAGATGTGTAGATAAAAGTCCTTAAAAAATTCTGCAAAGATGCCTATATGCTAATTCAATTATTGGTAGGCCCCAAATATCAGAAATTATTATGCTTCTGTTTTACCAATCTCTGAATAGTTTACAATTAGCAGTCAAAATACAAAGTGCAAACAGTATATCAAAACATAGAGAACAGTTAAAAACTTAAGCAAAAAGAGGAAAATAAAAATGAAACCCTTTTAGAATTAGAATTAGAATTCTTTTATTGGCCAAGTGTGATTGCACACACAAGGAATTTGTCTTCGTGGAAATGCTCTCAGTATACATAAAATATACATTTGTCAAGAGTCAAGAATCATCAGGTACAACACTTAATAATAGTCATAGGGAAAAAACTGTCCTTGTGTCTAGTTGTTCTGGTCTGCAGTGCCCTATAGCGTTGTTTTGAGGGTAGGGGTTGAAACAGTTTATGTTCAGGATGTGAGGGGTCTGTAAATATTTTCATATTTTATACAGGAAAGACGGGGGTGAAGAGATTGCTTTTTCAAAAAGCCCAAAACTAATTAATTGTAGGTATCTCATACATTTCAGAATGAAGATCTAGACTAGAAAGTAACCTCAATGTAATGTTCTGTGGTTTTCAGCACAGGAGGCTCTTCTCTAATGATCTTAGCAATCAGCTAAAACCATAACCTCTAAGGCCATTCAGGTATCTGATCCCAAGATGATTAATGCCTGATTTATTATAAGGAAAAAGTTGTGGCTGACTTGGTAGCAAAAGGGAAGTCACTTGACTGCTTTAACAAAAGTTCAGTATGTGTACACACCAGTGTCCCACTTGGCAGCTTGGTCACTGCCTTCTGCACTAGTATTAAAAAATAAAGGTTTCCCCTGCCAGTCATGTCTGATTCTAAATTGGTGCTCGTCTCCAATTTATAGTTAAAGTGCCAGCATTATCCAAAGATGCTTTCATGGTCATGTGGCTGTCATCACTGTACACTGAAGATGCGTGGAACACTGTTACACCACTACTGAGGTAGTACCTATTTATCTACTTGCATTTGCATGATTTCAGAACTGCTAGGTTGGCAGGAACTGGGACAAGTAACAGGAGTTTACTCTGTCATGTTACAGAAGCTTACTCCATTACTTCAAGAATAACCACAAAGTTAGCCAGACTGAGACTAGTACAGCAATCTAAATATTGAATACCATTGCATGCTGTTCCTCTTTAGGAAAGGATAATATTGTCTACCAGTTAAAGATGACAGTTAGACCATATGGATGAGCAAAATTTACAGACAGACTTGGAATACAAGAAAGCCATCCATGTAAAAGGAGTCTTTGTTCCCTTATTCTTCATAAATTAGACCACACAGTACATTTTAGGCATGATATTGACAAAATAGTGTCCTTGGAGAAGGGAGCAATCAAGATAATAAAGGGTCTGAAAGTGTGTGTGTGGGGGGGGAAATAGAGAAAACGGTTGAAGGCATCAGATAGGTTTAGCCTGGAGATGAGTCTATGAAGAGAAATGGTAGTAATTTTCAAGTATCTGAAGGTTTGTCATATAAAAATGAGTATTGTTCAGAATTGTTCCACAAGGCAAAACAAGAAACTTGGGGTAAATCTTGGCTGAACACCAGGAATAATTTTCTCATGGTAAGAGTTATTTCACGATGAATAACTGGCTGACTGTGGAATTCTGGAAGTTGAAGCCCACACATCTTCATGGTATCAAGGTTGAGAGACGTTTATCTGACATTATTGTCTTCACCAGGATTAAATCTCAGTTTAATACACCTCACCTACATGAGTGAATATAAGGGGTGGATGACAGAAAGAGAAACAAGGAAGGCAAATGGGTGACAAGAGAAGTTATCTGTTCTAAGAGACCACATGCTCAGCTATGAGAGTGAAAACAGCATTTCCTGAATAGCTGCTAATTATAAGTGAGTGTTTTGAAAATTGCTGATTACCCAAACACTGCCCAAACAAGTAATGCTTCAGTCCTTAATTTTTGAATCTGGCTTGTGGCACAACCCAAACAAGTAATGCTTCAGCCCTTAATTTTTTTAAGAAAACTAAATTCAAGTATAGTCAAATAAATAACTTGGACTCTTTTAAGGGTGATTTTAATAAAGGTCTGGGGAAAAAGAGGCCAAATTGGAAGGGAGCTCTTAGGAAGTAAGGAAACAGTGAAAGAACAGTCAGAAAGAATTTCAATGAAGGGGAAAAGGAAGGTAAGAGAAGGATTCAATATAACTACACCAAAATGTATTTTAAGTGAAGACGTAAAAAATTAAGGGGACACCAATATGAAGTGGGGAAAGGGACAGGTAAGGAAGAATACAAGCTGATAGTCCAGAAATGTAGAGAGAAGTAGAAGTCAAAATAATTCTGCAAAGGTCTTTACCATGCTGGGATTACACTGTACCTTTACAGATGGGACCTTTACAACAGACAAGACTGTAGCCTTTCAACTCTATATTATTGTCAATAATACATTTTTATTCTCCTATCGTAAAATTAGGGCTGAACTTCCCCTCTCTATCTGAATGGATGACACCACTGGAAGTAATAGAGCAGAAAGTAATAGAATAAATACTATGGAGGGAGTGATGGTTTCTGTATAAGTGAGTTAAACTATATTTAAAAAGAGGAATGACAGCTAGAAAGAAAAAATTTCCAGAAGAAATTAAACACTGGGGAGTTCTATAAAGTAAGAGAGATTCCTAAAGTCAATAAAATCTTGGTGAGAAAAAAAAGAAACCAGAAAAGTTATAATTAAATAATCTATATATAAAGATCTACAGCATGCAATTCAAAGATATTATGAATGTAACAAAAAGCCTCTAAATATTGGTTATTAATACAAAATTAAAATTAAAGGCAAACGAAGAAGGAAAATTTTAACTTAGAACTCCAAAATCAGGCACCATTTTGAGTCACTCTTTCAAGTGATAAGGATCTTGATTTGAGTATTGGCCATAACCAACAAGATGCAGTTCAGTGCTGAGAAAAGTAAGGTTCTGCATTTAGACAGGAGAAATCAAATGCAAAGGTATAGAACAGGAAATACCTTATGAATGAAGGTGATTAAACATGTCCCAAGATAATGTTGCAGGATCCAATAGGGGTTGGTCACTGGGACCAAAGGTTTTGTCTTCCAAGCTTTCGGACTTGTGCTAGAACCCAACTTCAGAGAACTTTTCTCTAGCACTCTCTAGGTCCTAGGAAGTACCTTGTTTAACAGTAGTAACTATGAGAGGGATTTGGGTGTCCTAGTGTCCTAATGTACCACCATTGAATATGATGGTGCCAAAACAGCCAACGCAATCTTAGGATGCATCAACAGAGGGATAGAAGTGATAGTACTGCTCTACACCATGGTGGCAAGACCACATTTGGAATATTGCATCCAGTTTGGTCACCATGATACAAAAAAGATCTTGAGAGTTGAGACCGTGGAAAGTGTGCAAGAGCAAGAAAGATGATAAAGAGTCTGGAGACTAAATGGTATGACAAATGGCTGAATCATCTAAGTATGTCTAGTGTATCAAAAAGAAGGATTAAGGGAGAACATAATAACTGCCTTCCAGTATTGGAAAGGCTGTGACAAAGAAGAGAGGATTGACTCATTCTCTAAAGCACCAGAGAACAGGACAAGAAATAATGGCCAGGAGCTTGTTAAAGAGAGATCCAATCTAGAAGGAGAAACTTTCTGACAGTAAGAGCAATTAATCAATGAAATAGTTTGCTTCCTGGGATTGTGGGTGCTCCATCATTGGAGGTTTCCAAAAATTTGCCTGGGAAAATATAAGGCTCCTACAATGAGTTATAAATGGTAATAAATGGTGCTGGCTACACAGCACATGTAATAAATTGTTGTCACCTTTAAAGCAGTGGTGGGATTCAAAATTTTTTACTACCGGTTCTGTGGGCATGGCTTGGTGGGCATGGCTTGGTGGATGTGGCAGGGGAAAGGATATTGTAAAATCTCTATTCCTACCCCACTCCAGGGGAAGGATACTGCAAAATCCCCATTCCTTCCCCACCCCACTAACCTGCTTTCCAGCTCCGTTCTCCTGTGCAGGGCAACAAAAGAAGGCCCAGCCGATCAGCTGGGACTCGGGAAGCAGAGAATAGATGGGAGCAGGACCAGTCAGAGGCGGTATTTGCCGGTTCTCCAAGCTACTCAAAATTTCTGCTAGCAGTTCTCCAGAGCTGGTCAGAACCTGCTGAATATCACCTCTGCTTTAAAGCCCTACATGGCTTGGAACTCAGTTATTTGAGGAACTGTTTTCAAGAGTTTACCCATCCAATTCAATCCTTGATTGAGCATGCCACAGCCAAGGAGTATCAACTGATGGAAACTGGAGAGTGGGCTTTTTTTTGCTATTGCCCCTGCTATGTGGAATATTCTCCCCTTTGATATTAGAATGGCTCCCAACCCTGCTAGCTTTTGACAAAATTTTAAAAACTTGGCTATGTACCTGGATCTGTGTCTCAAAATGTATTGAGGGTGCTATTATTTGGCTTTACTATTAGTTGCTTATCGTGGCTGCTCTTTGTACTATTTATTTTGGGGGTGTTTTTATTTCAGTCATTTTATAACTTTAGAATTGTAAGCCACCCAGAGTCACTTGGTTGAGTTGGGCAGCTATAAAAAAAATGAATCAATCAAACAATCAATCAATCAATCAATCAATGAATCTCAAGTAAGGCAGTAGCACTAGAACTCAGAACTAATGTGGAGAGAATCCAAAGCAATACAATAGATGGAAGTATGCCTTTCAGTTATACACTACACATCGTTTAAAACAACATTTGCTGTGGTGATGGCTATTGTTTTTTAAAAAAAACTAGATTAAATTATAGTATTGGAGGGAGTTAAAAATGGCTACTGTTCATTGATTACTTTCAGCTAATTCCATTCCAAAACAGCATATTTTAAACATCAGTTGTGGACAGCAACACTTATTCACTTGTCTGACTTGTTATCCACTATGGTGTCATCATAGCTAGATTCCATAGCTTTGGATCTCATTCAGAAGGGATGGTCTTCAGTCTTATCTTCCTGAATGTGTAGCTTGCTAATGAAAATCTGCAACACTTGCACACTTATTCAATCAGAATCACCGCTATGAAGAGTCTATAAAGAACCCTTGTCAACTCTTGCAATAGGTTTCTGTTCCCCGTCAGACTGGGTGCTGATGTTTATTATTTCTCCTATAAAACTTCTTAGCATAAATATTTCCCCCCAGTAACTTTCATCTTGTCCTCTGTGTGGTGTCAGCAGCCTGCTTCCTTATCTTTCATTGGGAAAAGAGCTAGAGCTTCTTTTAAAACAAAAATTGGGTTTGCTCATGTATTACACTTTTTTACAGCTCTATTGATTTTCTACGTTATATGATCTTTACAAATGATGAGGCTTCCTCTAAAAAATTGGCACTGCCATCATTTAGCAGGGTTTGTTTTTAAGATACCCATCATGCTAATAAGATAAACCAGCTCTCAGGAAGTGAGTCTATGCTGCAGTCTGAACAGATTACACTCTCTAATGGGAAGTGCATTCTGTGTGAACCAATAGCAAAAATTAAACAGGACATCTGAAATGCTTCAACAAACTCTCACTTTCCTCAAGAGCCAGGCCAGGCCAATTCACACATTATCCAAAAGGAAGCCTGCCTTTTTAACCAGGTATATCTACTCCATTTGGGAGTTATGAGCAATTTCACTTTTGTGCATTTAAGAGGATAATATACTCATTTGCAAATATATTTTAATTAGCATCAGTGTTCTAACATCCTTTTAAAAAAGCTATAATTGCACTAATTTCATCCTCCCTACAACTCTGAGTTGAGGTACAAACTTATGAACAACTCAGCAGGGTCATAGACTGAAACCAAAGCCTTCCTGATTCAAGCATAGCACACAAGCCATTTGACTGTTGTCACCCTATTGGATATCCATGTTGGTTGTAGTGTATTGAATAGTGGTGGTGGTTAGGTTAAGCATACTTGTGATCTAATATTATTGATGATTACCCTTGACATGCCTGTATATAATCCAGATCTTAATGACTCACTGGAGTTAATGCTTCTAGAACTTTCAGTAAAGCAAGTACAGTGGTACCTTGGTATTCAATTCCTTTGAAACTCATTGAATTTGGGACTCAACACATTTTGACATGAAACTTTTGTCTTGACACTCATTGTTTGTTTGGTAGTCAACACACTGCCTTGTGACTCACTACCTTATTCCTTATAGGAAAAATTTATTTAGAACTCATCGTTTTGGGTACTCATTGCATCTCCCAGAACCAATTAACGATGAGTACAGAGGTACCATTGTAGCAGGAAAACTTCTTGATCAAAATATATTTTCCTTAAAAATAAAAAACACCAGCTCTGACTGTGTATTTGAATATGTATTTTGAATATTACATGAATCTGGAAGCATCCTGAAATCATACACTCATCCCCAGGTTTCCATATTTCTTGGCAGCATAGAAACTTGTCTTATTTTGTATCAGACCCATTAGTTCATCCTATTGCAAAGTTGCCTATAGCATCATTTTGGATCTCTCCTAGGATTGTGAGCTGGCTTTGTTCCCACGCCTGGGCTTAAAGTGGTACTTTACTGGCAGGGCCATTGTTTTCATCTGGGCTGTCTGTTTATATGGGTTTTAATGTTTTCTGCAGATTTTGTAAGCTGCCTAGTCTTCTGGAGTGGACAGGCATATTAAATCCAATTGGTTAATTCATCTCAAAGCTATCATAACACACACACACAAAAACAAGCACTGAATCTGGGTTTTCCACAGGCTCCAACACTAAGCTATAGCATCACCCAGTTTCCAAACATAGCATCAAATAATATTTAAAGGGGTAAGGTTAGAATAATGATAGTGGTGAAAATATGCAAAGGAGTAAAGGAAGGGTTAATTTCTCCATCAAATTTTAAATATATAACATGAAAGATCACCTAGAAGGCATACCTAATTAAACTTTATAGGCATGCTGACTAGCAACTGGGGGGTGGGAGGGAAGAAATTTTTTTTTGACTGATTTTCCTTTTACTGTATTTTCCCCCCTGTTATATAAAGTAGGCTTCCTTTATTCTGCAGCAAGGCTACATGCAGTGTCTTAACCTTTCTTGTTATATTATGAGAATCATTTCAAAGCTATTTTTGCCTTGAATGAATTGTCTATTCTGCTTCTTAAACTAAGTAGCATTTACTTAGGCTGTTACTCATCAGCCTCAGTCTCCTTAATGAGACACTCTGCCAACAGGACTTTTCAAGCTATTGAATAGATAGTTCAAGTATAAATACTTCAGAGCTAAATTGTGGCATCTGAAATACAAGATAACCATTATAGTTTTAGTGTGCTATTGTTCAATGAGAAATATCTCTCCAAATCTATGGAGCCATGAGCTAGAAAAATCGGGACATCCATTCTATTATTAAAAAATGACCAGAAATAAAATTCAGTCTTATATGTTTGGCAACTTTTAAAGAAATCATAAGCAGTAAGGCATTTACTCACTTGAGCCAAGAACATCTTATAGAATGTCACTTCCTTGATAGAGAAGTTTAAATAGCTTTATACCATCTTCTTTAAATCTATATCTTTGTCATATTTTAAGTGCCTATGAAAGATACTAGAGAGAGAGAAATCTGAAGGTACTTTCTGTGCATCCGGATCCAAAAGAGCACAGAAGTAATTCCACAGCTTGTATTCTTCTAACATTCACCTTCTGCAGCATATGACAAATTCATTTTGGAACCGCAAGGATTTTCAAAGCTGTTTATGATACAGCACAGCCAAGCTTTACAGTTCAAAGGAAAAGTATGGTTTGATGACTCATTCTGAAGTTCTTGAGTATGTCTAAAATTCTGAATTGGTTCTTAAGAGTACATCCCATCCATCATTTACGTTATTCGGGAAAGTACTTTTAAAAATCCACAAATAGAAACCCAGTCTAAAATTTCTGAATGCTAATAATTAAGTGTCCACCCAAACCCCTCTCTTTGACTCATACTTCTAGCCATGATTAAGACTATGACTTGGAAGGAAAAAAGATAGAACAGTATCTATTCATCCAATAGAACAGTAACAAAATATTGAAGAGATGCTGATCTGGGTTCTGGCTGAAGCCAAAATCCAACAATTCAGGGCCATCCTTGGATTACCACTTATGGTTTGGCATCCTTGGTCCTTAGATGTTTTGATGCCGATTAATTTAGGTGATTTTTGGAAGCAAACCAGGCAATGCTACTGACCTATTATCTCCAGATTCATGGGTGGCTTGTTACTTTTTGAGAACAGTAGAAAAGGACTATCATCTTCCTGTCTGTGATTGTAAGACATTCATGCAGGGCAAGGAAATACCTTCACAATGCAGTCCTAGGATCAACTTCATTATCTCTGGAACCCTGAGGTCTATCAAAAGGAATCTGTTGCAGAATAGTGGCTCAGGAAGGGAAGTATAAAAACAGTGAAGTGAATTCATTTTAGTATCAGAACTGAAGTTCTTTGGCCAATCCTTTCATGCGCATATCAATTTTATTTTTTTTCCTTCAAGCATGCTTGTTTTCAACAATCTGAGTTAGGTCAGAAAAGAAAGAACCTATTTGTTTGGTCATTGTTGCAAGTTGATATCTGGCTGATTCAAAGCAAATCACTCCAATGTGTAACAATCAGTTCCAGTCCATTTTGGAACAGAATGCTGGTGTTTCCTCTTCTACTTTCATACAAGACTGATAGGTAAACAAGCAAGAGGCCGAGGAAATAAGATGCTCTGGAATATATCTCAATATGAAAAGAAGAAAAAGTAGAAATTGATAGTATTTTAGTCCATAATGAAAAAATCATAAAGACTAATGAAATCCAGAAGCTAAGACAGTCTATGGAGTGTTGGAAAATGGTAGGAAGGTGGCCCACCTATAGATATTTGTACTTTCTTAGTGCCTGACCTCATTAATTCTACTGAGCTTTATGCCATGCCTGCTAACTTCCAGCCATAAATGCTAAATTGACCTCGAAATGAAGAAATTCCCCAGGAGAACTGATTCAAAATGATAAATGGATGATAGTATAAAGTAAACCAATTTTTTAAAAATTAGTCAAACTTTGGTGAAAAAAAATTGCTTTAAGATATAGCTGGCCTTACTGTTAGCCAGAAGACAGTTACTTCTGAAAAATATTGAAGAATAGTACTTTTTTTTTCTTGTCAAGCAAGGAAGATTATGTTGGATTTTTTTTCTGCCTCAAGCACCAGATGTCCTAAGTGGTCTTATCTGGACGGGAAATATCCTAACCGCAATCTTTAATTAATTAAAAGTGTTTGTTAAGTTGCCCATTCAATTTCTTTTCTCTTCTTTTCTTTGGCAATGCAATTATTGGTGATTGTCAGATTTGTCAGCATGTAACACAGCTGGTCCCTCAGATAGCACTTCAACAAGAAAGAAGCCTGCATGGGATATAATTCTCCATCATTTGCAGATGGTGTAGTTTAAATATTCAGCTGTATGAGCATAGGTTTTGGTCTCCCTCTCCCAAAAATATGCTTTGTGCAGCTGTGCCCCATCTTCAGTGGTCAATAAATTATGGTAAAAAGACAACAACAGTTGTTGGAAAGAACACATCAAATGTAACAGCCAAGTCACCTATTGTATTGCTATAGAACTTTTAATGTATAAGTGATTTAAAGTATTGCTATTCATGCAAATAAGTTGAAAATACACTGAATTGGGGTTCCCAGATTTGGGCTGCAGAAATCTGGATGGTTACTAGATGAAAACAAAGACAGAGAAAATTCTAACTCTTACCTGCCATATGGTGGTTATCTTGATACTTCAGCCCAGATTTGACAGTGTGTGTATGCACACTTGTTAATCTTTGATGTGTATAAAGAATAGAGAGAAAATAAGAATATTTTTAACAGAATAGGTTTTCCAGTTTATGTATGCTTATGTTCTAAATAACAAGGAAAGTTTTGACTCACTTCAAAAGTCATGCATGGAAATGCTTTTGACTTGCTTGAGTTAACCAAGGTTTAATTTGAATCAGAGTTCAAAGTGAGCATGCTTCAAACAATGTACTCTTGTTCCCAGTTTACAATTGAGAAACTGAGGCTAGATAGAATTGTTTTCCTAAAGCATTACAGGTACTCCTCATTTAGTGACTATTTGCAGTTATGAAAGTACATTGAAACATAACTTTACAACTAATCCTTGCATTTACAACCTTTGCAGGTCTATAAAGCCAAGGAAAGCTGAAGCAGTTTATAAACCCAGTCACAGTTTCATTTCACAATTACTTCCCTTACAACCATTTTGCCAGTCTCAGTTTGCTAAACAAGAACTATTATAGGTTAGTGTTAGTCAGTGGATGAACAGGAAATGGAAATTACATGATCTTCAATTGAAGTAGGAAAACTGTGGTTCTCCAAATGTTACTAAACTACAATTCGCAGCATCCTTCCCCATTGGCTATGGCAGATGAGAGTATGAGTTGTAAGTTGATATAACTTGAGAGTCACAGACAGTTCCCTCTTCCAACTCTGAAAAATCCTATACATATTTTGCAGTTGAGATTCCAACATAGGTGAACCACAGTCCTTTAATTCTTGCCCAGCTGCAGCATAGATACATGTCGCAGCAATGGCATTTTATAGACGTGCCAAATACACAGGGAGCTTCCAAATACAAACTTGTTTCCCTCCAAATATCACTGAATTTAAGTTGCTGGCTAAGAAGGGAAAATGCTTGACCTGCTCCTGGGTCTAAACAGCAGTTTGATTTGCTGAAATATATCTGCCTGGGGATATGAATCCGTAATTTCTGTTCTTAAGGCAGAATAGCAGCCCCCCCATCTGCTAAAAAAATGTTACTCTTAATTGTTGTAAAGGAGAAACAGTATTTAGATATATAGTAATTATATTTGCCAACTGATCTTACTCATATAGGTCAACTTATATTCACAATATGAAGCCTCTACTATGAAAAGAATACTTGGTGACATGGTATCATAGGTTGCAATGAATTCCCCCCAGGTGAAAGAACAGACAAAAAAACCCATTATCTTTTGCTGGAACAGCTTGCCCTTCTCTACCACTCCCGGAAGAGATCTGGCTTCCACCTTCCTGAAGCAACATAGCACCTTTGCATGGCAGAGCAGAAGACTTTTAGCATCCCTTCCCCATCAAGTCAAGAGAGAAGGAGAAATGATTCTATCATTGCAAATGAAGGTTTCATAGGTATTTATGAGACATATATTGTAAAGGGTCAATTTACATTGTAGGCATTTATAATCAATTAGAATTTGGACCAGTATTGCTGGGGAGATATATGTGAAAAGGAGACATTTTTCATCCTCCTAGTAAGGACAAGTGCAGAATTTTTCAAGCCGGAGAGGAAACATACAGATTGGTCTCATTGACTTCACTATATGTCTGGCCAGTAACAGCAAATTTGACTATGCCGAGAGTTGCAACTTTGGGGACTGGTGGGTATGTTGGAAATGTTGTAAGAGTGGGTGGATTTGGGGAACACTAGCTTAGTCAGTGGTTAGACTGCAGTATTACAGGCTAACTCTGCTGACTGTGAGAAGTTTGATCCTGGCTGACCCAAGATTGACTCCACCTTTCATTCTTCTGAGATGGAAGTAAAATGAAGACCCAAATTGGAGGTGGGACAATATGCTGACTTTGGTTTACAAACCACTTAGAGAGGGCTGAGAAGTGGTATATAAGTCTAAGTGCTATTTCTATTAATCACAAAATGGCTGCCATGATGGATATGCCCAATCATAAAAACATAAAGGCAAACTGGAGAGACTGTTAACCTTTAGCCCTCTCTACCATATTACCTTTTTTTCTGGTGGGTGGGCACCCTTCCAAACAAAACACTGAAGTGAAGTCACTATCATGTTCTAACAATGGGTATGACTTTATATAGAACACAGAGAAAGAAAAGGCTATATGTTTTGTAGCATAACTTCTCATCAATTTTTCTTTAGTGGAAAAGAATAAAAACAACCCTGAAGTTGGGAGATACTAGTAATTGGAGATTGGAAGCTATGGCACACTGGTATTCATAGGCATCATTTGGTCTATCATTAGGCTGTGCTTGGTAGAGAAAAGTATTTATTTGTTTGTTTGTTTGTTTGTCAAACATGTACAAGAAAACTAGTATAGGTATGAACATAAACATGAACAAAGGAAATAAATACAGATAAATGGGGACAGTAAGACAGGGACGATAGGCATGCTGGTGCCCTTATGTACATCCTCTTTAAGTACCTCTTAAGAATGGGATGAGGTCCATGGTAGACAGTTTGAGATTGAAGCTATAGTTTTTTTTGTAGCATGCAAAAAATTCCTCTGAAGTGCCCATCTGAACATTTACTGAAATATTTTCATTCTTCTTGATGCACCAATGTTCTCCTTCACCCTGGCACTCTGAACTTCTCCAACATGCAGCAGTGCCAGAAAAGATGCTATTGCAATCAGCAACAGAACAACTCAATTCAGTTGTGCGGGCACAGTGGGGATCCATCCAAACATTCCCATATGCCATCTGCTCTGGAAAGATACAGGCTGCCTCTATTCAACCCATCCCAGGCACCTTCTGTCTGTTCTTTTTGCCTCTCCCAGCATGGCTGTCTGTTTGAGCAATCCTTGGGGAAGAGTGAACATGTTTGATACATTAAAAATTTTATGCAAAAATACTTAGTCAGCTAGAAACAAGTGATAAAGTGTTGGTGTATTTTGGCCTATTTGGTTCTCTTCGCTAAAAAGGAGTCTCCTTTCTCCAATCTGACTTGTTGGTTTAGGAATCAGACTAGAGGCTTACTAATATGGAAGGGTGATCTCTCTAAGGGAAATCAGCAAGAAGGGACACCTTGAAAGACTTGATAAGGAAGAGGAAACAGATCCCACCAAAGAGATATTATAACTGTTCCAGGATCAGTAAAAGAATTTAAAAGCAGAGCCATAAAAATTATGGAAAAGGCCCTACAAGTGAAATTTTCATTTGGGTTACTGAGAAGGAAACTGAGAAATCAATATCCCCCAGAGACCGCAAACAATTTTCTCTTCATGGACACATTATGTGTCTACTCTTCATTATGCTTAGTGAAGCTGCACAACAGCTGTTCAAATTTTGTACAACAGGAGCACAGCAGGCTCACAAGAACCAGAAAGATATGTAGAATTACTTCTGAGCACTTTCCTTTGTTGTCCGTCATCTATAGACAGAAGTCTCCCCAAATTAAAGCAACTACTTGCATCGCTATGCTCTGAGAATGGCTAGGGAAGAACCATCTTAACTCTCTTTTTCCCAACCAAACTATCAAAACTTTGCTGTTTCTTTGCCTTATAGAATACAGCCCCTCCCTCCTGGGAATCCAGACTACATTCCACCACAGATATTGACAGGTCTGCTACACCTATATGGCAGGGAGTACCAGGACTACTAAATGAAATCACATTCATTAGTGAGATTGGCATAAATTCCTAAACACTTATTTTTAGTATATTCTAGGTCACTCACCTTTGTGGCAACAGGAAATCAGTCTTCATTAGAGTTATATCAGCATGGCGATGGCTGGATGACACTAATTATCTCTAGTGAAGGACCGGTGTGAGATTCAACCGGTGTTATTAGCGGTTTGGTAACTACGCACACGTGTAAAAAACCTTAAGCTGTGCCACTCAGACAGCTGAAAAATGCTGCACGCAGGCATGCAGCATTTGAAAAGCCACTTTTTTTCCTGCTTTTTCAACCTCAGCTGTGCTGCACAAAGGTAAGAGCCCAGCAGGTGGGTGAGCCAAAACAGCAGCAGATACAGATCCGGTTCTATGTATGCTCTCTGTTTGCTGCTCTTCAGAGCAACAGGTTCTACAAAGGTAGAAAGAACTGGTAGAATCCCACCCCTGTGAAGGACTGAGCCAGATATACACAAAAGGCAAAGAACTCTAAGAGCAGCTCAGACGGCATTGGCAGTGTAATACTTTCTTACATTGTATTACTTCAAGTGGGGAATGACTATTGTGACAATACATAAAGAGAGTTGAAGAGAAGGACTACTTGTCTCAGCATTATTATAAATGCTGTTATGATAAACCATGAGGTGTGACAATCAGCTTCCCTTCAGATCTGTAGTGCTAGGCTCTTTATGTTCAAGGGAAGCAGAGAAAATGTGGCTGCCGTTCTTATGCCTACTTTTTAATAGTATGAATATAGAGGCAAAAGAAATACTGAAGGATAACTGCCTCCTACCTTTTTGCTTAGGTGCTGCCTGATTCAATTATCAACTTGCGAGAATAATAAACTGTCATATCAGCAGAAAAAGCAGCTGTAAGCAAAACCTGTATTGATTAGATGTGGGTCATCGTACAACTATTGTATGTCTTAGGAACTGGCATCACAAATCCCTTTTCCAAGTGTATCCAATTCTGTGTTCATAGTAGTATATTAGGAATATTGCTATTCAGGAAAATATACATTTATATTTTAAAGTAAGAGTTGTATGTTTCAGTGGCATGGAAAACTATAAATTAGGCTTCTCTATTTGGTGTGTTGGGACAAAACAGGCTAGCTAGGAATTTGAAGAGTTGGAGTCCCAGACATGCCCTGTCCTTTAGGGAAAGAAAAGTAGCTGACAGTCAGGGAACCGAGTGATATGTGGAAGACACCCACTGCAGCTCCTAACCTGGTAATATAAGAGGAAGACAAAAGTGATAAGACATCCATGCATTGCCACTAATCTCACTGTCACAGGCAACACTGTTAGAAATAACCTAAGATGAAATAAAGATGATTCTACATTACTCAAAGTGTTGAGTTCAACCCAGTGAGACCAAATGAATGCAAATCTCTATTATGTCTGCCCAAATGCCAAATATGGAGCACATAAGGTGTGCACATGGAACAGAAAGTAGCAATATTGAGATCTAAAGATTCAGAATAATATGGTTGTCTTCTTACAGCAAAGATTTTTAGTACATAAGTATAGTACATAAAATCATCTACTGCAATGTCCTACCTGTCAATGAATACTTCAGCTTCAACCATAACAATACAAGAGCAAACAATAGATACAAACTCAAGGTTAATCGCACCAAACTTGATTGCAGGAAATACGACTTCAGCAACAGAGTGGTCAATGTCTGGAATACTCTACCTGACTCTGTGGTTTCTTCCCAAACCCCCAAAACTTTAACCTTAGACTGTCTACTATTGACCTCACCCCTTTTCTAAGAGGTCTGTAGGGGGTGTGCATAAGTGCACCAACGTACCTACCATCCCTGTCCTATTGTGATGAAATGTCTGCAAGAAAACAAGCAAGCTCAGAGAGTATCAAGGACCCCTCATTTCAACCCTGAGCTACAAATATTCTCCTTTATTGAAAGGACTCTCTGTAAATAAAGAGAATCCTTGTATGTATGTCTGGAAAGTTTCTGTCCTTTTCTTCCCACCCAACATGTTTATTAAATATAGACATCAAATGTTTTTAACTTTTAACTATGGATTGCCCAACATTTCCTGTCACCTGATAATATCTCACCAAGTGAAGATGCAAGTTAGTCCTTGATTTAAAATAATTCATTTAGTGACCATTCAAGGTTACAACATCACTGAAAAAAATGATTTATGACCAGTTTTCACACTTATGATTATTGCAGCTTCCCTATGTCACATGAGCAAAATTCGGGTACTTGGCAATTGGCATATATTTACAGTATGACAGTTGTAATGTCCTGGTATGATCAGCATTTGAAGCTTTTCCCAGCTGGCTTCCAACAAGCAAAGTCAATGGGGAAGCCAAATTTGCTTAACAACTGTATGATTCACTTAACAATTGCAATGATTCACTTAACAACTGTGAAAAAAAGGTGGTGAAAGGGGGGGATGACTCACTTAACAATCGTTTTGCTTCGTAATGGAAATTTGGGCTCGGTTGTGGTCATAAGACAAGGGTTACCTGTAAATCTCATATTCAGGAGTGGGATTCAACTGGTGTTATTACTGGTTCGGTAACTATGTTTGGCAAGCACAGGTGTAAAAAACCTTAAGCTGTGCCATCCGGACAGCTGAAAAGCACTGTGTGGAAGTGTGCAGCATTTGAAAAGCCACTTTTTTTCCTGCTTTTTCAACCTCAGCTATGCCGCACAAAGCAGCTGAAAAAGCAAGAAATAAAGAACAGGTAAGAACCCAGGCGGGAGGATGGGCCAAACAACAGCAAACAGCAGCAAACACAGAACCGGTGCTCTTAAAAGCTACCGGTTCTATAGAGCCGGGCAAAAGTGGGAGCATCCCACCCCTGTTTATATGTAATTGACAATCATACAGTTCTGAATGATAACTGCATGAATAACTTCATAATTATTGCTTTTTCATAATAATTGTTTTTTAATTATCTAGTGATGGCGGCTGTTATGTATAAGCTGGGTTAACGAAATCAGAAATCATCAAAACCATAAAAAAGTGAAAGTTAGAATATTTTGATTATGTGATGCGACACTTGGAAAAATACTTCACTTAATCCTCCAGGGAAAAATTGAACGCAAACAAGGCCCAGGCAGAAGAAGATCATCATGGTTCAAAATCTAAGGGACTGGTTTGGACAAAACTTAGCAGCACTTTTTTGTGCAGCTGTAGATAAAAATAGGATCGTCAACCTGATCGCCAACATCTGATGACGGATATGGCACAAGAAGAAGATTGTTGGCAAGTAACAGTGCAGTAGAAAGCAAATCCAATTTTATCTAAGGAGTTTGAACTTCCAGGTAAACTTACCTAAAAGTAAATTCCATTGAATTTAATAAGACATGTTTTTGAGAAGACTTTAATAGAGATGCTATAAATGAAGGACTTATTTCACACTATTTGGACTTGCGTATTATTTCACCTGCCTCACCTCAATCTGTGGTGCAGTGAACTACGTGAAACACATCATCACTCTGTACTATATTCATCAAGTGATGTGCATGGAGGTCTGAGCTCTAGGTAACTGGGGTTAATCACATTCCGGATAATAATATATTTATTCTGCATATAACAGAAAGAAATTCCCTTCTTCATATACAAGTTGCAGTATTACTAGTGCACATCTGATATGGAGGGGAAGATTACTGGCAGGACAATGAAGCCCAATTCCTTTTCTTCTATCATATCTTAACACCAGAAAGATGCTCTGTATGTATTTAACCAAAGATTGGTAGGGCTAGAAACTACATGGATCAAAGGGATTTTCCTCATATTAATTGTTTGTACACGAGCCATGTAAGTATTAATATTCTTACAATTGGCAGCTATAAAATGCTTTTTAAGTGAAATAGTTGGGAAGTGAAATTAATGTAATTGCAGTTCTGTTCTTCCAAGAATATAAAGATATTTATTTACTTTTAACTTTGTAGCTAAAAAGAGGTCGCTTTTCTTGGATTATTATTGCTGAACAGAACGTTCAAAAGAAAATGGATCAATTTCATGAATGGTGTATAATGCCAACAATTATGCAGCTGTAAAAGCATTGCATTAACCTTAGAACTAGAATGTTTCCATTCAAAGTCCAGTTTACAGTTATTACTCCTTATTCTTCATTGACTAATAAAATGGAAACATCTATAATGCGTGCAGCTTAGAATTTGGGAGTGGGTATGGTCTGTATTTAGTTAAAACATTTTTAGGTAGCATGTTTGTTTGTTTGTTCATTTGTTTGTTTGTTTGTTAAATTTGTTTGCCATTCATCTCACCATGAGGTACTGTAATGCTGGATGGCTTACAATGTCATAATGAATAAAGCAATACAACAACCTATATACAATAAGAGTAAAACACTATAAAATACAAATTATTAGTTTTATCAGTTATAGCACGCAAATGGAAGTAGATAAATAGGTACCACTTCAGTGGGAAGATAACAGCACTCCATTACATCATGCTAGTCACATAATAGATATGCCTTTGGGCAGCACTGCTCAATGACCTTGAAATGGAGAAGAGTACTGTCCCTATGGTTGGCAACAAGTAGCAAAATCAAATCCACAGATACTCTTACCTTTTATCAGTTGTAACTAAAAGATGGAGAGGGAAGGAGTAGGATGAGATCTGTTAGAGAAGATGGAATCTGTTATTAATTTATCAACTACTTCCAGTGTGATGTTCCCCATTGAGACTCAAACCAATTGGTAGAGCCAGGTCTTCAAACTCTTGTGGAAAGTCAGGAGGATGGGAGCCAACCTCACTCCAGAGGGTAAGATATTCCAAAGGACAAGAGAGACAGAAAAGAAGGTTCTTCTCTGGATCTCACCAGCTGTAATTCCCTGACCAACAGGGCCTATAGCATGCCCCCTACTATGACAAATCTATGCAAAGAAGTTAACAATATATGAATAACAGGGTTCTGAAGAAAATTCTATTGTATCGAGTCTTATTCCATAGTAAATTTAGGGTTGCAATTTAAGGATTCAGGAATTCAATTGCATTCAATACTCAAGAGGATTCAATACTCAAAAGAAGGAGGAGGAACATAGATTCTATTGTCCAACAATTCTGGAGTAGGCTGTGAGGAAGCTTGTCAAACGTCTGTGAAAGGCATTGGAGACATGAACCAATAGCAGTATAACAGCCTTCATATAAACATGCTATAGGCTAGCAAGACTGCACAAAAATGGAAATGCTCTGATATACCCCAATGGATGAATGGTTGGTTAAGATGACAGAGCTACTCAGATGGCAAAATTAATTTGTTTGATTAGTGAAAGATCAACAGCTACATTTATCATTGACTGGAAACCCCTTATGGAGTTTTTGTTGAAAAAAGAGAATAATGAACTTGTGATTTATGGGTTTGAAGATTAGAAATGGTAGCTTATTGAAAAAACACACAATAGAAAAACACAAAAGAGAAAAAGAGATAAAATAAAATTATACGCGCACACACACACACATATGTGTGTGTGTTTTCTTAAGTTTTCGCAGTTATTTATATGTATGGTATTCAGCTTTGTTTGGGTATTTTCCCACATCATTATAGTTGTGCTTTTAAAGTTGTAGCAATGTTTTGGCAGAATCTTATCTGCCATCATCAGGCTTCTGTATAGTGTCCGTCTGTGAGTCAGACTTTCACAGCCATTTCTGTTTTAAATTTGGTGCTAGCCTACTGCTGTGAAAATCTACGAAAACATATTTTTTTGTTTCTCTTTTAATATTTGTATTATTTTTATCTTATTAAAATATCTTCAATAAAATTATATTTTAAAAAATATAATGATGCTAAAAACATGCTATGCAAAGACAGTGTAATTTCTTGAGAGTAAAATTTGGCAGTCTCACAAGATTTTGAACATAATCTCCATCACTGTTGTACCTACATGTTCACACAATGTCTGGTGTCATGTTTTATGTTGTTTTTAGCAGAGAAAAAGCATTTGATTAGATTAGAGAGTGAGCTCTCTGCTCCCCTCTTGCTGGCAACTACAGTTCATGAGACCTGAGGAAAGGTTTAAAATGAGGAATTCTCAATACATCATCAACCACAATTGTCAAGATTCTTCAAAGAAAACTATGACAATCCCAATATTCTAAAATCCTTAATAGTTTGATGCATGCAACAATGTCCAATGTATATGGAAGACTTGAGGATAGAACTCTTAAAAAAAATCATTTCTTCAAATTGCTAAGATAGGATTGTAAAATTTGTAAATTGGAGGACCATAGAGCCAAAAGTGGAATGCCAATCAGAACAAACTATTGGTATAGGAATAGACTGCATAAGTAATTGCATGCTTCAGACTCTACATTCCTGAAAGCAACAGTTGTGTATTTTTCCTACAGATAAAGCATTCTTTCTACCTATTTTGCTGCTGTTCGCAATCCTCTTACTTCAGCATCCGCACTCCCACGTACATATAGACTATACACTTCTAGTCACACCACCTCTCCTGAGGCTTGTTTTCTTTCAGCTTCAGCTTCCAGCTCTAAAGCAGGTGGTTGAACT
Organism: Hydrophis major; assembly: GCA_033807585.1. NCBI lineage: Eukaryota > Metazoa > Chordata > Lepidosauria > Squamata > Elapidae > Hydrophis > Hydrophis major. The sequence goes on along the minus strand of CM066328.1, from coordinate 90,309,523 downwards.
TCCAGGAGAAAACAGACCCTTCTTGCTTAAAATCGATTCTTGTTCTTGACAGGTTTTTGAAGATCCTTTTTCCTGGAGGATGTACTACTAACTTTGTGGAAAGTAGCTTGGGTTACCATCAATGGCAGAGTGTCATGCATGTTGATGTTGGAGTCAGCGGCATTAGAGGAAGTGGCCTTTTCCTCTTGCAGGGTTTCAGCCTCCTGAAGATATTTGGGAAGAACATCCTCAGTGATTTACTCTTTGTGCTCCTAATCAAAGCAAAAGTGGAACTTGATGGCACAGAAAATACACAGATTTTTCCAAGTTTGTGTTGATATTACTGGAATGAAAAGATAGATGTCCAATCAAAGCTACTGCAATGACAGAAAGTTTGCTCGTAAATGCACATCCAAAAACAGACCAAAGAATATTTATATCCATGTTGACTTACTCCATGAAAAAAAGAAATGCATCGTGAAATAACACATTTGTTGAGATTGACCAAATGTACACAAAAGAATGCACAAACATTTAAGTATCAAAAAGTTCTCAGCAACTGCATAAGGGGAAGGAAAGAGAAAAAGTGAGGGCATCTGGCTGATCATTGTGGAGCCAAATTCTTCCTCAATGCAGGCTTCCACTTGCAAGACTGAGAATTTAGTTGGAGTCTGTCTACTCACAAGATTGTGTCCATACATTATACTAATTCTATTCTAAAGTAGAATTAATTCATCTGGTTTAGCTGGTAAGGCTGATATCAATCTTGCAGGTTTCAAGGCACAAACATCCTACCTCCACTTTTAATTTCTAGAATGGGTCCATCCTAAGTTTCTGTCTCTGACTGTTAAGCAACTCTGGGCATCTTTTTCTTTTGTCTGATTGTTTCCTAGGTAGCATCTCTTCCCCTCTTTCTCCAAGTCATTCATACAGTCCATTATTCTGTTTGTGATGATTTAAACAATAATGTTGATGTTCTATCTTTGTGCCTGGAGACTGTGAGGGCCTGGATGGTCCTTAGCAACAAATTTCAGCTGAACCCTGGCAAGACTTAGCAGTTCTGAGTCAGATACTGAGAGGTGACAGGAACCACACTGGTCAGGCAAGCTACTCATGAGGCAGTAGCCTTGCCCATCATGAGGATCTTTATTGGTATTAACTATTTAAGCCTGCCCAAAGAGAAGGACATTGCTGGAACAACATATCTGGTTGCCTTGCTTCATGTTCTTGCCTTGAACTCATGCCTTGCCCTCATTCAAGCCTTTGGGATTCTTGCTTTGTCAAGAACTTTTGTTCTGACTTCTGCCTAGCTTCAGGGACTGAGACCACTCCTCTTGCCAGCTCCTTAGAGTCTCTGGTAGGATTCAGAAGGGAATGTGAGGGGTTTTGTTATCCAAGAGCTGCTAGGGACTGTATACTTGGGCTCGGCAGCTCAAAAAAGACTTAACCTGTCGCTGTGTGTGTGTGTGTGTGTGTGTGTGTGTGCATGCAGGAAAGCAATCTATTTCTATATCACAAATTATTAAGCAATAGGTTTGTAAAGGCTAGAAATGCAGCCATTAACAAGAATCAGCCTGCATTATTACAAATGTGTCATGACAACATAGCCTTATTTTATTTTATTTTTTGATAGATACTACCTGGACCTAGTGAAGCTGTCTGTCTTGGAAGCTATATTTTACTTGGAAGCTTTGAGGCTGCCAAATTTAGTCCCTGGGAATGAATTTGGGAGGGGAAATTTCATAGAGAGGTAGAAGATTAGACTCAGCAACATTCTTTCACAGAAAGTCAAGGCCATGTTACCCGGCACCTGGAGAGGAGTGTCTGGAGGAAGGTCTCCAGGTGGGGTGACATTTGATTGGACCATGTGATGGACTGGCAGGTGCAGGGGAGGAATTTTTTAAATTTTTTTTGGGGGGGGGGAAGAAAAAATCTGGAACTCTCAGATTCAAGTTTTCCCAGATGTGCCAATGTGACAACTCTAATAAAATGGAACTTTGAGAAAATGCTTGTCTCAGAGTTTATTGATTTGGAGTTTCTTAGTTGGAACACTGATAGAAGTATTTGACAAAGTATATCATAGAATGATAAGACTAGAAGGGACCTTGGAGCCTTCTAGTCCAATCCCCTGGTCAAGCAGGAGACCTTATACTACCTTGATCAAACGACAGAATAACAGAAAAATAGAGTTGGAAGGGACCTTGGAGTTCTTCTAATCCAACCCTGTACTCAAGCTGGAAGCCCTATAACCGTGATGGCGAACCTATGGCATGCGTGCCACAAGTGGCATACAGAGCCATTTGTGCTGGTACGTGAGCCACAGGTAAGTTTAACTCACTGCACATGTGCGCCCCTCACAGCTGATTTTTTTTAAGTTGGTTTGAGGCCTTTTTCGGCCTCCCAGAGGCTTGGCTAAAGGCTCTGCAAGGCCTTTCAGGATGAATTATAGGCCCATTTCATCACTTCCATTCATACTGGAAGTGACAAAACAGGCCTATAATTCATCCTGAAAAGCCTTGCAGAGGCTGTTTCGAAGCCTCTGGGAGCCGAAAAAGGCCTCAAACCAGCTGAAAAATCAGCTGTGAGGCATAGTGCAGGTAAGAAGGTGTTGGGAGGGGGGATTGCATGTGCATGTGCAGGGGAGAGGGGGCATGCATTGCATTCTGGGTGCTGGCATGCGAGTGTATGCGCATTGGTGTACATGCAATTTTTGGCATAGGAGCCCAAAAAGGTTAGCCATCACTACCCTATAACATGCTATCCTCATTAATATAACAATAAAATATGTCCCAGATCAGTGGTCCCCAACCATTCTGGCTCTATGGACCAGCAGCAGTGATGACATCGGGGAGGAGTTGATTTCACATTTGCAACCTAGTTCCTGCTAATGCACAAATGAAGCTTTACATACTCACCCACCACTTGCATGGACTGGTTCTCAATGGACCATGGGCTAGTACTGGTCCATGGCCCAGGGATTGGGGACCCCTGGCCTGGATGATACACTCTTAGGCATGTAGTATATTCAACTGTTAACTGAATTGATGACACACCCAGGGACTGCTCATAAATTACAGCAGCTTGTAATGTGGTGCTGTGTATTGCCAGGGATGGGATTCAAATTTTTTAACAACCTGTTCTGTGGGCGTGGCTTTGGTGGTGGGCGTGGCTTGGTGGTCATGTGACTGGGTGGACATGGCTTGGTGGTCATGTTATTGGCTGGGTGTGGCCAACTCAATATCACTCACATTGAGGCATGCATCTCCTCGACTGGCCTCTCATGACTGTGGGGATGCTGCAACAGTTGTGTGAAAAATGGTCATAAGTCACTTTTTTCAGTGCTATTGTAACTTTGAATGGTCACTCCACACAAGCAAAGTACCAGCAAAGGAGGGGGAAAAAAAAACTTCAGAGAAGTTCTAGAGACAAGTAGTCTAGTCCTGACAAGAATGTAATAAGAGTTAATGGAGAGGCAGTTTCTGTAAGCAACACCAGAATGTTTTCTTCCTGACTTCCTTACAGGATAAGGCCAGTAATTTCTTCTAACAACTGGTTTTCTGAACTGCTTAGAATGTTAACAACCATTTCTAGTGAACAGATGCAAACTAGTAGAATCCCACCCCTGTGTATTGGTATGTAAGAATGACCTTGGGAGACAGAGGTAAGAGCTCAATGAGGGAATGGTCCAATAAGATGCACCTTAGCCTGCAACAGGAATGTGGGCATGGCAAACATCACAAAGGGACTCTTTCTAGTTTCTTGGGCTGTAAAAAAAAACACAGGAAAAATCTACTTTCACACTTGCAGAAGGAATGGACAAATGCAAAGTCTAAGGAGAAAATATGAACGATACAAACATAGTATTGTGGAGCTATGGCTTAGCAGTAGTGTTTATGAAAAAGATCTGTGGATTTTTGTTGATCGCAAGCTGAATATGAATTAACTATGTGAGAGCAAATGTTATTCTGCAGTTCAGATCATGAGAAATAATGGTCCTACTGTATTCTACTTTGGTTGGGACCAGCTGTGCTCAAATATAGGCACCACAAACTCTGACCACAGACTAAAAAAAGGATGTTGACATACTGGAACAAATTCAGAGGATGAATACCAAGAAAGTAAGAGTGTAGAAACCAACTCTTGCAAAGAATGGTTTAAATGATTGAATATATTTAGCCCACAGAACATAAAACTGAGTAAAAATATGACAACAATCTTCAGATGTCATAAAGAGAATAAGTGCACTTGTCCTCTATTGCCCTGGTGAGCAGAGCCAAAACCAGAGGGTTGAAACTACAGGAAAGTTGTTTATAAGGAATTTCCTGATGGTAATTACTGCTGATTACTGGAATAACTTGCAACATCAAGTGGTATATTCACTAAGGTCTTCAAATGTAAACTGAATAGTCAGCTGTCTGAAATGGCTTACTCTGTACTGAACAGGCAGTTAGTCTAGAAGGCTCTTTGTTTCTGTGGTTCTATGATTATATGAAATATGCTTTTGTTTTATCTGTTGGAAAAGTACTGTGTTTATGAACTAATAAAGGTGTTTAATAAAGTTTTAACAACCTTAAGAAAAAGCAGGGTTCTAATCCTGCACTTCTGATTGGCCGATAACAGCGATATCGGATTGGTCCTTTCTGGGAAATCTGATTAGCTGTTAACAGGCCAACTCTCATTGGTTCAAGGATTTAACACTTCCATATTTCTCATTGGCTAATAGGACAGCAGCCAACCCTATAAAAGGGCTGCTGCTGCCCTAGGGTTTTTTGCTCTGTTCAGTATGATTAATAAAGAGTTGAAGTTCACTGTTCACTGCCTCATCTCCATTCCTTGTACCCATGCGCAGAACTTAACATGCTGAATAATTTCCAATTTAGTTTGCATCCAGCACATCACATGTCAGTTCCTATATGCAGATCACAGCACGCACGCACAGCATTCTATTCAGCTAGCCAGAAATGTAGCTTGATGGTTATTTATTTAAACTTCAACAAACATCAGAAGCAGTTAACTGGCAAAATGGGACAAAAGGCAGGCAGAAACAGGGAGAGAGAAGACAAGAAAAAGGCAAGAAGTAAGAAGAGCAGAAGACTTACCATCTTCAAACAGTATTATCTGTATCTCACCAAAAACATAGACCTTCCCAGATTCAGTGGAAACAATATTGTAGGTAATTAACATGGGAACAGCATTGGTTTCTTCAGTCTTAACTCTTTTATGCAAATAATAATTACAGAATAAAGATGGAAACTAGGATATCAGGTGATTCCACCATGAAGGAAACAAGTTGTGAATGGATATAACTGAATATCACTGTTGTGCATGTGTTGGTATATCAGTTAGAATTGGCTGGGATTCATTGCTGAGCCTATATGACTTATTCTACAAACAGCATACATTTTTTCACATAGTGCATATAACAATCATGATGTATTGTCATTTCTGGTTAGATTAGGAAGTTAAATCAGTGAACATTTCTCATGGTCTCCTTACCTCAATAATTTTTGTTTAGGTAACATATGACTGGCTTTCATTATCTTTAATAAGCAATCTCCAAAAGAAGTCAGAAAATGAAAATAGCAATAGCAATATCACTTAGACTTATATACTGCTTCATAGTGCTTTACAGCACTCTCTAATCAGTTTGCAAAGTCAGCATATTGCCCCCAATACTCTGGGTCCTCAATTTACCAACCTCAGAAGGATGGAAGGCTGAGTTAACCTTGAGCTCATCAGGATCAAACTCCTGGCAATAGGCAGAGTCAGCCTATAATACTGCATTCTAACCACTGCACCACCATGGCTCCTAATATTGACCACAGTGTTCTCACTCATCATGGGTATGCCCCAAGTTGGACTGTCATAATTATGTTATTAGATTCATGCTTGTTGATAATCAATAGCTTATTTAACAACAGTTTTTTTTAAACAGTCTATCCTTGACTGGGTTTATGCAGCATCCTAAGCCATAGGTCATGGTTTACAATCCACAATATCTGTTTTCGGATAGTTCAGTAAGCCAAAACCAAGTTAACAACCAGCTCAGTAAGCTAAAAACCAAGCTAATTGCATTATAGCTGAGTTCAATGTATAAACCTGGCACTAACTGCCTTCAAATCTACTCTCCCTTTGAAAGATTTTTAAAAAAATAAACTTTTCATGTAATTCAATGCACTGAAAACTTCTGCTGAGTTGACTGTAAAACTTCACTTCTACAGTTTCTTTTCTGACATTTCTCAGTGCTCAGTGCACTCCTTCTGTACTGCTGAATTACAGCAACTCTCCACACTTTTAGTTAGAGTTCAACCATAAATTTTGTTGTCCTCCATGCCCCCTTCCTATCCTGCCTCTATCCTATCTGTTCGAATGAGTTGTATATCATTTGCTCCTGATCTGAGGATGTGCACTCATCGTAGACAATGTGCCACTCAGGATAGGATTTTCTCCAATAGATTGGCTGCTGTTGCCATTCAATGGACACCAGGCAGCAAGGAGAACCACTGCCACAAAGTACAGTCCAGTACAACTGGAACAAGTCAGACCCTTTTTACCCTACTTGGCATCTCCAAGTTAAAATACTGAGGTAGACAAAACCAGCACAGGAATGGAAACATCTGCAGAACCTAATGGTTGGGTCAAAATGATGAAAACTGGGTAGTGCTGCCATGGTACAAACTCCACCCCTTTTTAATATGCATGACATCATGATATGCATATAAAAAGGAGAAGAGCACCATGTTAGCATGATGTTGCTCTTGTCATCTGCCCCCACCTTACACTCCCTGAAGACCCATCACTATGGCAAGATATCAGGGCAGAAATGGCCCCAGAGAGAATGGAAATAGATTCAGCAACTATGAAAGTTCCTTACAGTGGGGTAAATTGATATGACTACATTATTTTCTTGACAATCATGTCTACTTTTTTATGTGGAAGAAGGAGTGCCAAAACTGACAGATACTGGGAAACTGACCAAGAAGCAGCAAAAGTTGGGTTGGACTAGATGACCTTCAAGGTCCCTTCCAACTCTGTTAATCTGTAAATTCAGTGAATTCAATTATTTTCTGAGTAAAATTACAGGTTCAGGTTTTAAGGAACAACCAGACATTTTAGATTCCTGTTCTGACTATGCAATCTTCTTCCATAAGGTGGTTGATTAATTTTCATTTGCTTGCAGATTTATCTCATTTCCAATTTTTAAATGTGTGACTTTGAAATTTAATTATCATCTGAAATCTGCAAAACTGCAAATTTTGCAAAGCAGTTGACTAACTTTTTAAAGAAAATGCATTAGCCCATACAAAAATATATTTTTCTATAGAAATAATGTACAAAAATTTAGGCATTAGAGAAATGAAAAAAAGTTGTTCACTGGACAAAGAAAGTGCCATTTCTTTGGACAAGTGGACATCCAACTACATAACAATTTTATATCATTTTTAGCAAACTTGTACTTCAACAAACCGAACTTGACCTATTTGGAAAAATGAGGAACTGAGAAGAATCCAACTTGACAGATTTGAAGAACTGAGAAAAATCAAAATGGACAGATTTACCATTTGTACTCTTGGATGGCCCTGGTTTCAACCACAGTACAGATGCTCTTGGCATCAGGTCTCAAAGCAGCACCCTCTGGTTGGAGCAGAAGGGGAAACCCTTCCATGCATAGGCTCCAGGTGGCTCCAGACTCTTTTGCTCTGGTTTCCAGAGACTCCCAGCTTTTATTGCCCCAAACCAATCAAGTATTTTTCCACTGGTTACTTTGTCTTGTAAAATAAGAACAATAAATGACTTGAGCCTCTAATGGGCTTAATGCATGCATTTTACCTTTTAGAAGATAAACAAACCTCTAATCCTCTAAAGTGCTGAGGGACACAGGGCCAGAAATTTTAACCCAGGATCATCAGATGACCATCTCCACCATGTCCCCTCCAGTTATAGACCTACTCTAATATTAAAGGATGCTTTTAGTTTTTGTTCCACAGGAAATTACCACATGCTTTCCCCACTCCCTTTAAAGTGGGGATTAGGTTATCACACAATGCCATTGTGGTATTGTTGTTTTCTTGATGACTCCCCTGCCTTTTTTCAGACATTAGGAAATCACTATGCAATATGGAGAAGAATAAATGCAACTGTTTACTCCCCACTTGGTTAGCTAGCCACTTTGTCATGTCTAACACCTCGTCATCTTTCAGTAAATATTGGGTGCCACCGAAGAAAAGAACAGCTGGGAATCCTGTTAACAATTCTTGGTGGTAACCCTTGTTCTTTATCCTTTCTCAGAAAAAGAAAGAAAAAGCCTTTGGGGTCTCTAGAAAACCTCTTTGTTATAACCCTCCATCGTAAAACGTATCCTTTTGTGGTGTTCTGCAGTGTGTTTTTGAATACTCAGAGGCTTACTTTTAAGCAAATGCACATACAAATTAAAATGAACACATTCATAATGCTCTTATTACATTACATTAATAATAATCTATGTGGTGTGCAAAAGCATATTTCAGCCTGCCTTCCAATTTATTGTTCAACGGTAAAATGACAGCAACATTAAAGGCTCTGGTGGTAGAAGATGGAAGGTTTCTAATGCTCATCAGTCCAAAACATTGTACAATTATTTTCTGGTATTTTAAAAGGGGTGGGGGGACAGAAGATCCAGTGAAAAGATATATGAGATTTATAAATAAACCATGTTGTCATCTGGACTTGTACAATGTATGTATATACTCTATGTATGTATTTCCATGTGTACCACTCGGGGGCTGCGGGGTGATGTTTCAAAGAGCAGGTTTCCAGGTAGCCAACTGCTGGGAGTAAACATAGAAAATGAAATCAGAAACATTTTAGGAGAGTCCTTGAAAGTGTTAGCTCTGAGATGGTTAGAGTGGAATGATAAAACTAGGATTGGTCCCCACAGAACATTTGTAATTCTACTATGAGCCATCAGTTATAAAAATCCATTTACCAGAACATCAATTTAAGACTGTGCTACAGGCCTTGGATATATTATTGTTCAACAGAATTAGAGCAAAGCCAACAGCATTGATCCATATTGCAGAAAACCATTTGATATGGTCTTTCAACCAAAGCTGAGCTGCAGGGTCAAGGTGAGTAGTCTGGAAGAACAGTAAAGGTGATTAACTATAATAATCCTCTATTGTTCCAGAGTGCATTTTCCAACAGAGCTTAAATCCTATGAATGCTATTCATATACGATGCAGGTGTATCCCTTGGCTACTAGCACTAACTGATAAGATCACCTGTCAACTCTCCAAGGTAGACCAGACTAAGAAACAAAAGTCACAAATTCTAAAATGATTTTTATCAGTATAAAGTTACAGTGACAGAATCTTTCAAGTTTCAATGCATTTCTCCCTCCCATTATCATCATGAAATTAGGGAGGGTCTTGTCTGAGATGCTTACTTAGATTACAGTTCTGCCCCAGACTCAGGGTTCTTTTATCTGGTAATTGGTAGCAACTCTTTCTCCTGTTCCCCAAGGTTATGCCTTCTTTCAATTTCACCATCAGAGCAACCTTTTAGAATTAATCCTTTGGAATCAAAAGGCCATATTGCTTTGTGAAAAAGCCGAAAGAAATGCTTCACTCAACATATAACTCATGGTATTCCTTGAAAAATATGCATAGGAAGAAGGAGGTAAAATATAGAAGTCAGTAATTAACATCCTTATATGCAAATCAGAAATATCCTAAGCATAGACCACCATTATAACTAGACCTAAGTGCAATTGTTTTGTATAAATATTAAACCACGGGGCAGGACCTCTTGCACTCTGCAACACAGGAGCACAAAATCAATGTCAACACAGATAACATAGGATGAGTCTCAATCAAATTCATTAGCAATAGCACTTAGACTTATATACTACTTCATAGTGCGTTACATCATTCTCTAAGAAGCTTATAGAGTCAGCATATTTCTGGGTCCTCATTTTACCAATCTCGGAAGGATGGAAGGCTAAGTCAACCTTGAGCCAGTCAGGATTGAACCCTTGCAGTGAGCTGAATTAGGCTGCAGTACTCCAAACCACTTGAGGATAGGACAAGAAGCAATGGTAGAAACTAATCAAGGAGAGAAGCAACTCAGAACTAAAGAAGGATTTCCTGACAGTTGGAACAATTAATCAGGGGAACAACTTGCCTCCAGAGGTTGTGAATGCTTCAACACTGGAAATTTTTAAGAAGAGATTGGATAACCATTTGTCTGAAGCGATTTAGGGTTTCCTGCCTAAGCAGGGGGTTGTGCTAGAAGACCTCCAAGGTCCCTTCCAACTCTGTTATTCTATTCTATTCTATTCTGTTTTGTTCTATTCTGTTCTGCTCTGCTCTGTCCTATTCTAACTGCATTCTAACCACTGCACCATCACGGCTCCTTTCAGGGAGCCCTGGAAACACAATAAAAGTATCTTGAACAAGAAATTCCTATAATCAGGACAAGATTTTACCCTTCTCATATTCCTTATACCCATCCAGCCAACCAAACAGCCTTTCTACCTCTCTCTGAGTATTTGGAGTTGGTTTCAAATGGCCATGCAGAGAAGGCAGCTTATTCAGGTTTGAGATTGATGGCACATAATTGTGTAGATTGTTAACATTAAGTTACCCAGTGGAGAGGGGTGGGGTGAACCATGGTGAAAATAAATATTTGAGATCCCCTTTTGAGGTGTTTAGAAGATAGACTTTTTAAAAAGAGAGAGAGGGAAAATTTGGTGTCAAGAATGAGCTCTGCTGTCCCAAATCCAGAAGTAAGAACTAGCTGAAACTCATTACAAACCCAAGGTGAGATTGTGTTTCAAGATAATCCTTTGGAGAGGTCTTTAAATTGTGGGTTAATTGATATACGGGGCTACTATAAAGCTTTTCAATTTGTGCAAACATTTGGTTTTGAGAAGGGGAATTGTATGTTGCACTGCATCTAGTTATCTGTCGTGATTAAGGTGGTTAAAACTAACAACCAAAACTCCTCTTCGATCTGAAACTCACTGTGACTTTGGGCTAGTCACTATCTCAGGTCACTTGCTGAGATAATGCAGTTGTGTATGAATCTCAAACTGTGACATGTGCTGGAAAGATATTCTTTTTTAAATTGCAATGGTGACATTACAATACTCTTGGATGGAGCATATTGGATAAATGTGCAAAATGCCATTTCCCTTGCTAAATGTCAGAGAAAGACTGGCCAAGCCAGGAGGATGAGTGAAATGGGGAATTTTTCTGGAACCCCTATGTGGGATACAGGAGGGAGAAGTCGCCCCCCCCCCCCGCCCCTGAATGCCATTGAACCTTATCCAGTCTGACGTCAGTCTGAGAAGATTCCTGTATTTTAGGTTTATAAAGTAACTAATTGAGCTCTTTGTGTGTGGATCTGATTATTCATGCCTGACATTAGCAGATTAAAAATGGAGTTTGTCCTCTTTCTCAGATATGTTGTTCTAATAAAATAGACTGGGTGAGTTATCATACAGCCTTTCCCCCATTGTAAGTTCTTCTAGAGGAAAGGCAAAATATTAATGTAATACCTAAATAAAGAGATCCAACCCCACAACCCCAGAATGAACTAAAAGGAAACATGACATGTTAAAAGATTGTTTATATAAAGGACTCAATTTTATACAAACAACCCATAAACAAATAACACTGGTTATCGAGCCGATGGAAAATACAATAAATAAATCTGAGTCTCAATTTTCCATTTTGCAAAAAAAAAATTGATCCTGTAGAGCACTCTCTTTCTCTGACATAAATAGAATATTACACATCAGAGATTTCTCTGTTGCTTTCCAAGGAATGCAGAGAGAGTTTTGCTGGCTGTTGTCTTCGGGGCACCTGCTGTTTGTGTCATTTCTAACTAACTGTGTGTGAGGATTGAGTAGGCGGTTCTTGTTCTTGCAATCACACATGTTTCCCAACAGGAAAGAGACAAGTGCAAGTCTGTCTTCAAATCCGCAAAGAAGATAAACAAACAGCCCTCTGCTTCTCCCTCTCTTGCTGAAAATGGGGCCATCCACATGAAGGTTGGCAGCTTCAAAACCATACTAACATTTCCAGGCCCCACAGCCCCAGGGCAGTTCCCAAAGACAACTCCCTCAAGAACCTTCTTTAATTGGCAAGTTTGCAGGTCTCCTTTTTCCTGCCTCACCGGTCCGGCTTTCACACCTCAGCACAGAGATACGGAAATACATGAGGAGAGCGAGTTGTTCTGCATTCACTGATCCATCTCCCCAGCTGTGCAACAGCTTGATGGCCACTTGAGGAATACAGTCTGGCATGTGTTTCCACAGATGGGAGCTCAGGTCATTCTCCCACACAACAGGTTCTGATTCACACTTTGCAGGGCATTGTGTAGCAGCAATGCTTAATTTATACAGTGAATGTATGATAGTGGTTAGTTACCTTCTGTTCCACATGTGTAGGGCAGAGTGAGGGAGGAATGTGAGATTCTCATTGAAAGTAATACAAACAGGCAGAGTGTTCTTCCTATGAAAAAGACCAGGACTAAACAGAGCCGGCATCTGGTGGGAGAACAGGAGAGAGTAAGTCACCTCAGCAAGCATCCATGTGCATTTTAGTAAGCCAACAGAATGCTGTACCTTTTAGCCATTTTCATAGAGCTGAAGCTTTTCCAGTGCCACTCCACTTAAATTGCTTTGGGGGAAAAAGCTTTTTCCAAATTGCATCATTACTGGCATTTGGATTACACTGGGCAACTCAGCAGCAATTCTCCAGCCCAAAGGGATGGGATATTTTCAATGAGAGGGATCTCTCACCACATCCTGCATCTCCCAGCTCCTGTGCTGAGCTTCGGTAATTCTTTTTTGCCTGAAATCAGCATGTCCAGCTAATAATGGCATGGGCAATTAATCTTCTTCCCTCACTCTCCATTTAGTTTTATCCTCTTGGTCCTGGGGTCTCCAAAGTCATGGGATTTGGGAATGTCTTGTTCTCAACTGATCCCCTTTCACAGGCATTCTTTCTCCTATTCAGAAGACCTTCTCTGAGGTCTTTGTTGCTGTGCCACACACACAGTTGTGCAGGGCTCAGGGTTTTTCTTTTCTTGCTTTCAAACTACCTGATAAAAAGATGTAAACAGATAAATGTCAGGAGGCAAGATGCAAGCCAGTTGTTTTCTCTTATTTTAATGGGAAAGGGATGAAAGATTTCTGTTACATCAAAAATTGAGGCACCAAAGGGTAGAATCTCTGGACGAGCTTAAAAAACACCCACAGTTCCTGAGCAGCTTGGAGGCAATTATTGGTTGACATTATCTATAAGCTCTAAACTTGGAAAAAAAAATAAGCTGTAATTATAACCTATCAATATACAGTACAGATCTGAAAATAATATTGTTAACTTGGAAGTAGTCAGAATTCATTTAGCACATGTTTTACAAAGGCTTTGAAAATGGTTGTGGAAGTTGTGGGAGCGCCATCACTTGAGACTTTCAAGAAGAGATTGGACTGCCATTTGTCAGAAATGGTGTAGGGTCTCCCGCTTGGGTGGGGGGTTGGACTAGATGACCTACAAGGTCCCTTCCAATTCTGATTATCTGTATCTGTATGGTGTGTCTTCATAAGCTGGTTCTAGGAACCACTGGAGGAAAAACATCGTTCGAAAAAAATCTTGTACAGCATGCTTTTCCAGCTATTAAAAGAAAGGCATGGTGGAATCTCTCAGGAATTTTGTACAAGTTTCTAGTGTATGTTAACCCTCCTGTATTTTTTTTTTTTTTTGGAAGAAAAGACAAATATTTCTTTCAGGCTACAATTTGCCCTACTCAGAAACCTACTGATTCCAATATTACTGTTTTCTTACCAGCACATTTTTATTTTATTTATTTATTGAATTCATATAACTGCCCATCTCATGGATATGATTCTTGGCGGTGTACAATAAAAAAAATCAGGTAAAACAAATCTAAAACAGCAGTATGACACAACAATTTATTACTTTATTGTCAGAGTACAACATGTGTGCAATGAGATAGGCTTAGACAGATACAGATATAAATATGGCTGAGGTAGAATAAAGCAGCATCCTACACACAGTGTAGCTACCTAGCTAGCTCCCTATTTCTCTGGGATCTTAAACCTGTTGGAGGAACCCTGTTTTTGAGGGAATTCTTAATTGGTAATAGGATTAGAGCTAATATCACCTCAGGGGAAATGATGTTCCAAAGAGCATTCAAAAGCCAGGTCCCATCAGATGGAAGTTTTAGCAGGCAAGATCCATAACAGACCCCTCCTTAATGGACCTTTAATAATCTGGCCCTGTGCCATTTGGCTTTTAAAGATCAAAAACAACACCTTGAATTGAACTCAAAAGCAAACCAGCACCAATGCAGCTCATGGAGCAGATGATGTAACATGTTCCATTCTAAGGACACACATAACTATCTGCACCATTGCATTTGGTACTTAGTTGAAGCTCCTGGAGAATCTTCAAGGGCAGCCCCATGTAGAGTGCATTACAATGGTCCATTTGAGAGGAAACCACGGCATGAGTAGTATTTCCTCTTGGTGAAAATCCAGTCTAATTCCATAGGACACCAAGGTAGCATTTTTATTTACATGTTGCCCAATCTGATGGGTCTATGACAATTCACCACAGCCAGCTCTCTATGACCAACCTGCTACGGCCAACTTACTGCAGGACAACTTGCCACAGCCATCTTGCCACAGGACAACTTTCTGCGGGACAAGAGTTACACTAATATCAAAGATATGGTGAAATGGAACCATTAAATAAAGGATGCAAAAGGAAAGACACAATGAAATTTAAATATAATTTTTACTTATTTTAAATAATTAAATAGAATTGTTGGATTGTCCTGCAACAAGTTATTTTCTGGTGAGTAGGCTCTGGTGAGTTCAGCCTCTGCAAGTTGGCCATGGCGAGTTGTCCCATTCCCTTCTCAAGCAAGGCTGTGAAGAAGCAAGACAAGTTGAGATGAAGGATGTAAACACTTGAGAAGGAGTGGCAGAACGTGAGCAGGGAGAGGTTAAAACACAAAACTATGGAGCAGCAACTGAATGTTAATTCCCTTGTTCTATAGCAGTTTTTCCTAACTATCCCCAAAAGTCTATCAAGGTTTAAAAGGGGGGGGGCTTTTCTCCTGCCATGTCAACCTTGAAAGACAGAATATAGCAGAAACTCTCCAGGTTCCACTGTCCAAAACATCATAATATCAGTTGCTTCTCCTGATAAATCAGCTGCTGGGTTGTTTCTTTCATTACCAAGAAGTATCGTAATGTCAGAAGTAAAAGGAATAATTGTTTTTTGTCTTTACTTTTATCCATAATGCCTATGGGATGCTGTAAAAGCACCTGATCACTTTGTTTTGTGTGAGCAAATGCAACACATTTGACTTGTATCCTTAATGATGCATGATCATGTACACAAATCTTTCTGGCCAGGTCTGAAAGCAATCTAGATACAAAGACATAGATGCCCATGATTTTTTTTTTCCATAGTAGAAGAATATTTATGCACATCTACTAAGTGTCATGGAAATACACATTATATTTTTTCTGAGTTTTATTTTGGGGGGAAAGAGATTTTATTAATTTTCTACAAACAAACAAGACAAACAAAACATTAAAACATCAACTCTCATATGTACATCCAGTGTGTCAGTTGGTTCATCAGTTTTGTGCATTCCTTTTGTAGTCTCAATTACAATTATGTTACATAACAACTCATATTGTCATTCCGAACTTATATATCCTAATATCACTAAGAAAAAAGAAATTTTTGACTATACTTTTAATCATTCATGCTTTATGAGATAACAATACTTTAACCAGTTTATTCTGTAACAAATCATATAATCATACCAAATCAATCCTAAAAAATGTCAAATAACAAAGTAATAACAAAATAGCAAAATAAAGATATTCCTTACTGTCTAGCATTCTAAATATTCTATTATCGTATTTTATCATCTAGCCATTGATAAAAAAGATCCCAAATTTCATAAAATTGTTTATCCTCTTGCTCTCTAATTTCAAATGTCAATCTACTCATCTCAGCACATTCTAATTTTTTCTTAATAATTTCCTCCTGTAATGGTATTTTCTCATTCTTCCAATTTTTAGCAAATACAATCCTAGCCGCTGTCAATACATTCACAATCAGGTATTTCAAATCTTCACTATATATATCAGGTAAAATTCCCAATAAGAAGATCTCTGGTTTCAAGTCTATGTGTTTCTTTGTCATTTTTTCCAACCACATGCAGATTTTAGTCCAATATTTTCTCGCGTCCTCACAAGTCCACCACATATGGTAATACGAACCGGGTATCTGATGACATTTCCAGCATTTTTCAGATTTGTTCTTAAACATTCTTGCTATTCTTGTTAGGGGAAAGTGCCACCTGTAAAACATCTTATACAAGTTTTCTTTATATGCTGTTGACATTGTCATTTTATAATTTTGAGACCACAATTTCTGTCATTTCTCTAGATCAATCCCATATCCAAAATTCTTCCCCCAAACAATCATAGTTTCTTTGACTTGTTCTTCCTCTAATTTAATTCCCAGTAAATAACCATATAATTTTTTAATCACCTTCTCATCAGTACCCATCAAGATCTTATCTAAATCAGTCTGTTTATCATAGAATCCCTCCGTTTTAAAATCTTCATCATACCTTAAATGTATTTGCGCATATGAAAACGAATTCATCCTTATATCTTGTTCCTCTAAGTTTTGGATCGATTTAAGTTCACCCTTTTCATCCAAGAGTTCCCCATATCTAACTGTTTGTTCCTTCTTATAAATTATAGGATAGGAAAATGCTTCAATAGTCGATAACCAAACTGGAATTTTCAAATAACATTGTCTTTTTATCTTCTCCCAGTTTAACCACAAAGACTCCCGTATATAATGTCTTCTAAAATAACCCTGTGTTTTAGTTCCCTTATACCATAAAAAAGCACGCCAGCCCAACAGCAAATAATGCCCTTCTAATGTCAACAATCTATGCTTTCTTAATGTTATCCATTCTTTGACCCACATCAGACTTGCAGCTTGATAATACAATTCCCAATTAGGCAGGCCAAAACCTCCTCTAATTCTAGCGTCTTGCAAAAGCTTTAGCTTTATTCTCGCTTTTTTACCTTGCCATATAAACTTCAACATGATTTTATTTAAATCTTCAAAATAGTCTTTTTCAAGCCTAATTGGAATTATTTGGAACAAAAATAAAATTCTGGGTAAGATATTCATCTTGATTGTTGAAATTCTCCCTATCAATGACAATTGCAAGTTTTCCCACTTCTTCAAATCTGTAGCTATCTGTTGTTTGAGTTTAATATAATTATTCTCTTTTCATGTGCAACATCTTGCTGTCAAATATATCCCCAGATACTTAACCTTATTTGTAACTTGGATTTTCAAAAGATCTACCAGTTCTTCTTTCTGTCTCAATAACATATTCTTTGTCAAAATCTTTGTTTTATCTTTATTTATTTTCAAACCAGCCATCTCACCATATGTCTCTATCTTTTCCAATAACCTTGGAGCTGTTTCTAACGGGTCTTCCAGAATAAAAGCTAAATCATCAGCCAAAGCTTGTAGTTTAAATTCTTCCTTCTTAATTTTCATTCTTTTTATGCTTTTATCATCCCTAATATTTCTATTCAACACTTCCAAGGTCAACACAAATAGCAAAGGAGATAGGGGACACCCTTGTCTTGTGCCTTTTCTTATATTAATAAGATCTTTAAGTTCCCCCTCCATCATTACCTTTGCTGTCTGTTTATTATATATGGCTTCTATTGCTTGAGTAAATTTTTTAGCAAAACCCATCTGTTCCAATAGTAATAACATAAATCTCCAGTTCACGTTGTCAAATGCCTTTTGAGCATCTAGAAATATCAAAGCCATTTGCTTTTCAGGATGAGCCTCATAGTATTCCAAAGTATCTAAAATTACTCTCATATTTTCTCTAACTTGTCTCTTTGGCAGAAATCCATTTTGATCTGGGTGAATAAAATTAATTAGATATTTTTTAAGTCTTTCTGCTAAAATTGAAGCAAAGATTTTATAGTCTGCATTCAATAAAGAAATAGGTCTATAGTTCTTAATTTGCAGTGGGTCAGCCTCTTCTTTTGGAATAAGTGTGATATAAGCCTCTGACCATGTTTTGGGTATCATCTTCTTTAACATAATTTCATTCATGACTTCTAACAATGGGATGCTCAATGGTTCTTGAAATGTTTTATAGAATTCTGCCAGAAGCCCATCTGGACCCGGTGCTTTACCATTGTTTTGTCTCTTAAATGCTTCATTTAATTCCATCATTGTTATATTGCTTTCTAGCATTTCTTCAGTCTCTTCGGTAAATTAGCATTCTGTAAATACTGTTTGACTTTTTCCTCATTAATATTCTCTTGTTTATATAGTTGCCCATAAAAATCTCAAATAATTTCCTTTTTCTCCTTATTACCATAACAAACTTGGCCTTGATCATCTATTAGCTTCAATATTTTTCTTGATTCCTTCTCCTTTCTCAATTTATATGCTAGCCATCTACCTGATTTATTTGCATCTTCAAAGTAATTCTGTTTAGAATTTCTGATTTTCTGTGCCAATTCTTCTTTCTCTATTAATTCCATTTTATGTTTAATTACATCCAGCTTCAATTTAATATCTTTTTTCTGTGGCATTTTCTGTAATTCTTTTTCAAGTCTTTTATACTCATCTTCCAAAGCCTTAGAAGCTTGCCTTTTCCTAATATTCTTTTTTCTTGTATAATCTATTATCAGACCTCTAGCATATGCCTTCATTGTATCCCAAACATTCTGCGTTGAAGTATCTTCTTTTTTATTTTCTCTGAAGAAAAAAGCCAATTCCTTCTCCATCCATTGTATAAAATCTTTCTCCTTTAAAATAGTATTATTTAATGTCCATCTCGATCTTTTTTTTTTTGTCCCTTCCATTTAATTGTCATTGGGCTATGATCTGCCCAAGTACTTGTTTCAATATTTGTTTCTTGAATATTGAATATTAATTCTGTTGAGATCCAAATCATATCTAATCTGGACCATGATAAATGTCTATTTGAATAAAAAGTATATTGTTTAGCTTTAACATTTCTTTCTCTCCAAATATCTTTTAAAGTTAGTTCGTCTGTCATTTTAAAAAAAGATTTAGGGAGAGCCTTTCTATTTTGTTTTGTTGTTGTTGCTATGTAGTCCAATTTATTGTCCACAATTCCATTAAAATCTCCCATCATAATAATATTAACATAGTCCAGTCCAATTATTTTCATGTGTAGTTTTTTATAAAACTCTTCTTGTTTATCATTCGGAGCATAAATTGCAATCAAGAGTATTTTTATATTATTGTCCATTATTTCCACCATTAATACTCTTCCGTCTTCATCTGTGTAGATGAGTTTTGCTGAGATAGCCTCTTTAATGTATAGAACCACTCCTCTTTTCTTACATTGAGTCAAAGAAGTGAATATTTTCCCCAATTTTGGCTGTACTAACAATTGTTCATGTTGTTTTTTAATATGAACTTCTTGTAAACAAATTATATCAAATTTTAATTTCTCTAATTTATGAAAAAAATTCCTTCTTTTAACAGCTGAATTAAGTCCATTTATATTCATTGTAATCAGTTTTTTTTCTTCCATGATTATGCTTTATATTTAGGTCAAACAGCTCTCGTGGATCTCACTTCACGTTGTTCTTTACTGTCCACCTGTCCACCTACAGCTCCTTTCTCTTTTTCAGTCTCCAGTTGTTCCTCTTGAAACTCAATTAATGAGACCTCTTTCTCTGCCTCCTCTCTTCTTCTTCCAAAAAATTCTGCATGGAAAAGTTCTGCTTTCTCAATTGAATCAATTCTATGTCTCTGCTCTTGCCACGTAAACATTAATCCTTCTGGAATCAGCCATCTATAATTCACTTCATTTTCCAGTAGCATTTTGGTCAGAAATCGATATTCTCTTCTCATCTCTCTCACTCTTCTGGGTATTTGTTTTAAAACCACAATCTCTTTACCTTTGTATTTCAATGTTTTCTCTCTTACCACTTGTAATATTTGTGTTTTAATGGATTTTTTGGTAAATCTAATATGGACTTCCTTTGGTAATTTATTTCTCATCGCATTTCTTGTATAAACTCATCTACTCCATCCATCATCTTTTCCTCTGTAATTTCCAAAGCATCTGCCAAAATTTCTATCATTATCGCAGCCAAATTTTCTCCTTTTTCCTCTTCTATATTTTGAAATCTGAGATAAAATTCTGACCTTTCCATCTCCCACTTCAACATCCCACTTTTTTCTTGTTCAACCACTGTTAGTCTACTGTCAATATTTCCAATCTTCTCCTCTCTTTGTTTTCCTTCTTCCTCAATTTTTTGGAATCTCTCCTCATACTTCCCCATCATTTGTTTAATATTTTCCACCTTTTCATCAGTCTTCTCTGTTCTTTGTTCAATGTTCTCTATTCTTTGTTCAATGGTGTCTGATTTTGTCTTGAGATCTTGGATTCCTTGCATAATCATCTGTAAAGTTACTTTTTCTTGTTCTTTATCTTGCTTTAACATTGTCTGAATTAAACGTTGTCCTCCAGCTGGTGGGGAAGCAGAGGTAAAAGTAGAAATGCCAGATGGTATTGGTTTCCTGCTCATTTTAATGCTTCCAAAGCTTCAAATTCTTTTTAACTTTTAATCCAACTGGTAGAGTAGCCAATTATAATCCAAAATGGAAAAATCCAATAGTAAAAGGCCCAAAACCAAAGAAGAAAAAAGAAAAAAGGAAGAAGAAAGATCTTCAGGTTCTTCTAGACCCTAATCCAATTAGGAAGTAGTCCACCATAAAAAAGGAAAAATAGAAAGGAAAAAAACAAACAAACCCAAGAATAATAATATTGATTAAGAGCAAAAAAAAAAAAAAAAAAGCAAAAAGAAAAGAAGAAATTCCTTCAGGTTCTTCACACCTTAATCCAGTTGAGAAGTCTCAATAATCAAAAAAGAAAAACAAAGTGGTCCAAAAACGTGGATAGGAAGAGCAAAGAAGTCCCAATAAAAATAAGGAGAAAAAAAGAAAAATAAAGAAAAAAACTCTGAGGCTTTCCCTTTAAAAAAAAAAAAAGCAAAAATAAGAATATTACTAAAATTGAAATTTACAAAAAGGCTGGTGAGTAGGAATATCACAAGTAATATATATATATATATATATATTTGAGCACACTGCACTTTATTTATTTATCCAAGGCTCTTATTATGACTCTCTTCTCCAGCAGCTTCAAAGCCAAGCCTCAAGTGTTGAAATATTGCTAAGAGTCCAGGAAAACACCTGTAATAATATTTTGCTGTGCTCTCCCTCTATCTTATCACGTTGAAATGTCCTTGAGAAGGAGTCTTTTTACAGTTCTCTCCAATTCAAATAAAGTGTTTTCAAGCCTCTAGTTGGCAGTGTTGCAAAGTTTCTTAATGTTCTTCCCCCCTCAGCCAGAAAAAAGGAGTAATGTATACAAAAAAAGAAAAAGAAATAGCCAAAGGGAGCCTCTATCATAAAGAAAATTAAAAAATCAAAAGGAGCATAAAAATATATATAGGAGAAAATTCAATCCGGTTACCTATAAAATCACACTAAAGTCCCCAGAAAAAAAGTAAGAAAAAGAAAAAAAAATCCAAGCCTCAATTTGACATCACTTTAAAAAACGCCGCTCAAACAGTTTTGGTCAAAAAAAAAAAATCTCACAGATTTCTTCTTTGTTCAGATGCCCTTTCAAACCTCAGCGAATTTACAACACAAAAGAAGTTTCTCACCCAGCTGACACACTTTCTTTCCAGCCACTTTCTTTCCGGAGCTGTCCCGACTTCAGCAGCTATGGGGACTGCCTCTCCGCTGCCAGCAAAAGGGCTTCTCCCGGATCAAACCAGAGATATTGCGATATCTCTGGGATCCTGGGACAGTGCCCTTCCCAATTCCCGTCTCTACGGGACAGTTTAGGTCCGTTGGGACCGACCAGGGGCGAAAATATCGGCTGCGATCTCAGAGCCCCGAGATCGCAGCTGTATCGCCAAAACGAAGCTCCGCCTTTTCCTTTTTCTGAGTTTTTGAAAAGCAGCTAAAAGAACAGAAGTTATCCTCAAGAAATCCTAAAACAATGTTGCCAGGATACACAGGTTACACAAGATATAAACTGTCCTTATAGTTGCACTTTACATTTAGTAACATATACAATTACATTTCCCCAAAAGCAGAAGATATCATCAGAGTTGGAAGCAGAGGTGGGCTGCTGGGTGTTCGCAGGGGTACAGGAGAGCCCCTAGCTAAGATTCTGTATGGTTCAGAGAACCCACAAATCCCACTTCTGGCTGGCTCCACCCACCCCACCCTGCCCCTCCCAGGAGTCCCCACATGGCCATTTTGGATGCAAGTAAGTGCAGGACGCATGCAGAGGCTCAGGGAGGGTGAAAAACAAGCCCGTTTCTGGCTTCCAGAAAGCCTCCAGATCCCAGGGAGGCTGTTTTCACCACCACCACGGAGTCTCAAGGAAAGCTTCTGGAGCCTGGGGAGGGCAAAAAATGTTCCCCCATCCCACCATGTATAGGAAGCCAACTAGGCTACGCCTACCATGGCCAGCAAAGAACCCTTTGTTAAAATATTTGAAGCCCACCCCTGGTTGAAAGGGACTTCAGAGAGCATCTAATTAAGCAGCTGTATTTTTATGGTGTTGAGCAACCAAGCCCAGTCATGCTGGATTTTCAATGTACATATTCAAAAACCTAGTCCATTTGATATATTGTAACATGAATCTTTATTGGGATTGGGAAACTTTTATCCTTCACTGTCAAGTTTATTTTATGAGATGATTTGGTTGGGAAAATTATTTTCTTCACTTTGTATGCATTACACCTGTTCTACTTTTAAATCAAGGAAATTGGCTCAGATTCTGCTGTGAAGAAGCAGTGGCAGGAAAACATTCACATTCCTTGTTCTATGATTCCCCACACCTCCCCATATTTGTAGCGGGAGAACCTTCTCTTGGCACACATCATTTTGGAGAAAGGGGAGAGATTTTTTAATTTGTTCAGAGGTGTCGCGTCCGTCGCGGGAAAGGAGACTCGGAGCCAGTGACTCAGTTTCAGCTCTTTATTTGGTCCCGAGATCAGCTCGGGCTCCAAAGGAAAAACAGCAGCTTTTATTCTTTGGCCACAGCGGCCGCGGCCAATGGCACCGCTTTGAATCTCCCGCAATTAGTTTCCACCAATCGCAGGAGATTCGCGGCGGGCCAATCAGTGCGGCTCGCTCGACCAATCAGATCACCGTGCGTTTGACCAATCGCTACGCGGCATTTACAAGTATGTTAATGACCGTACAGAACACCCCTCCCCTCTTGGTATGGTCCTACGTAACGTAGTCCTGTAAGTAGGCGGGGCTTCGTACTTGCCTACTTGACCTGCGCAGGTTAGTTGGTGCTTGGCTCCCGGCCGGTTCGGTCGGGTTCTGTGTTGCTCTCTACCTTATCGATGGAACCGCCTGGAAGGTTGTGCCAGGCCTTTCGTCGCAGCTCCCTCCCGGTCTACCCAGGCTGGTTGAGCTGCGGTTGTTGCCGCTCCTGCCTGGTCTTTCTGGGCTGGTTGAGCTGGCCTGGCTACTTCTCCCTGGTGAGGCTTCGAGCTGGCTGCTTGTCGGTGAGTATTGCTGGTTTCTTTCTCTTGGTGGTTGGTTCCCGGGGTCTTCCCTCCCCTCTTGGTTCGTGTTATGTGGGTTCCCTTCTCTCTCTGGGTGTCTGTCGGTGTCTGTTTCCGTGTCGGTTGTTTTTCCCGTGGTTGTTCTCAATCTTAATTGATCGATGTGTCGTTTCCATGCTCGTCCATCGGTTGTTTGCAGCCGGTACGAGCAGGGACCTGTCACTTGGGTTATGGTTGCTGGCACCCAAAGTGGATCCCCGGTAAGGTTCTTCACATAGACTGCATCGCCTGGTGTAAATATTCGGTGTTTGCTTGAGGAGTTTGGGGTTTTTTTCTGGGTTGTATGTGGGATGCAACCTGTCAAGTGGGGACCTTAATTTCCTCCCCATTAATGGTTCTGCTGGGGTTTTGTTCGTTGTCGTGTTCGGGGTTATGTGTTGTATAAAAAGCATTTTGTTTATTTTTTCTTGGATTTCCCCGTGTTCAATTTTTTGGATTGTTTTTTTGAAAATTGAACCATTCGTTCCGCCCTCCCATTCGTCACCAGATGTGCTGGCGCTGTCAGTTCTTGCCGTATTCCCCATTCCGCTAGGAATTTTTCAAATTCCAGAGAGGTAAATTGGGGCCCATTATCCGACACGATGACATCTGGGAGGCCGTGGGTTGCGAACAGCTTGCTGAGTTCCTTGGTCACAGCCTCCGTGGTGGTGGTTTTCATGTTGCTTACCTCCAACCAATTGGAGTAAGCATCTACCGTGATAAGGAATATGCGTCCCTTAGTGGGCCCGGCAAAATCTATGTGAATCCTGGACCATGGTCCCCTGGGGGTTTCCCATTCCAGGATTGGTGCGGTGGGAGGGCTCAGCCTGGTTTCTTGGCAACGTTTGCATGCTGCCACCCAAGTCTCGATCTGTTTGTCCATCCCTGGCCACCAGGCGTAACTCCTGGCCAGGGCTTTTGTTCTAACTGTGCCCAGGTGCCCCTCATGTAATAACTCCAATACCTTCCCTTGTAATGTTTACGGAATAACAACCCTATCCCCCCAAAGTACACAACCTTTTTGTAACAACAGTTCTGTTTGCCAATTCTGAAATGTCCTGAATGATTCGTCATCGTCTTTTTCCAGCCACCCTTTCTCTACCCAATGTAACACCCATGCCAGACGCTTGTCTTTATTAGTTTTGCGGGCAATGTCTGACGTGGTTATGGGTAGATCGGGCAGAGTCTCTATGCTAAGGGTGGCTGCCGTGGGTGCTGGGTCGGTGTCTAGGTCTGGTAGCAGCGTGCGGCTCAGGGCATCTGCGTGGGTGATTGTCTTTCCGGGTCAGTGTGTGAGCCGGTAGCTGTAAGCGGCAAGGAATTCAGACCACCTTGTCATTCTAGGAGATAGAATGTTTGGGGTGGCCCTGTTCCCTGCAAGGATTCCCAGCAGCGGCTTGTGGTCGGTGATGATGGTGAACGTCCGGCCGTAGAGGTACTCGTGGAACCTCTTCACTGCGGCAACGATAGCCAGGGCCTCTTTGTCCAGCTGACTGTAGTTTCTCTCCGGTTTGGTGAGGGTCCTTGAAAAGAGGGCGATGGGTGCTTCTTTTCCATCAGGGAGAGTGTGGCTGAGGATGGCGCTGACGCCAAAAGGTGATGCATCGCATGTGACGGCTAGTTGTAGGGTCTGGTTGTATTGGATGAGGATGGCATCTGAGGTGAGCAGGTCCTTGGTTTTGTTGAAGGCTGCTTCCTCGCGTTTCCCCCAAGTCCACGTGGCCGCCTTGTCCAAAAGCCTATGCAAAGGCTCTGCCACAGTCGCCTTTTGGGGCAGGAACACATTATAAAAATTAAGCAGTCCTAGAAATGCCCGTAGTTCCATTTTATTCTTCGGTGTGGGGGCTCCTTTAATGGCTCTGATTTTTTTTTCAGTTGGGTGGATGCTGTGCTGGTCTAAGAGATATCCTAGGAACTCGACCCACTCTGTGTGCAGCTGGCATTTTTCTTTTTTCACCTTTAGCCTGGCCTCCTTGAATTTGGTGAGTACCTCCCTAAGACTACCCTCTAGTTCTTGTTGGTTGGCTGCTGACACCAGTACGTCATCGAAGTAGGGTACCACTGCCTTAATTCCTTGCAAGAATCTCTCAATGAGGCTCTGGAAAATTCCCGGAGCCACGCTGACTCCAAACTGGAGTCTCTTACAGCGAAACGCTCCCCGGTGGGTTACTACGGTCTGTGCCTCTACGGTTTCTGCGTCAACTGGCAGCTGTTGATCGGCTTGCGCCAGGTCGAGCTTCGCAAAAACCTTGCCTCCCCCCAGTAAGTGTAGGAGGTGCTGCACTACTGGAATGGGGTAGGCGTTTTGTTGTAAGGCGCAATTTAGGGTGGCCTTATATCCCCGCAGATTCTCACCGACCCATTGGGCTTGACTGGTGTGACTATGGGGGTCTCCCACCAGGCGTGATCGATTGGCTCTAGGACCCCTTGTTTGATGAGCTTGTCTCTTTGCTCATCGATCTTGGGCTGGAGTGCAAAAGGTACCCGCCGTGGTTTTAGGCGTACTGGGGAAATGCTGGGGTCTAGGCTGAAAGAAATTGGGGGCCCTCGGTACTTACCTAGGGTGCCGTCGAACACTTCCTGGAAGTCTCTTGCGAGTTGCTCTTCCCAGTCGGCATCTGTGATGTGATCGACACCCGTAACTTCGATCCCGAGTGGCACGAACCACTGTAGTCCCAAAAGGCTGGGGTGGTCTCGGTCCACGATCATCAGGGGAAGCCTTGCTGTGCGCCCTTTGAAGGTTACTTCGAAATGTCCTGTTCCGACTACCAGGATGCGATTCCCCTGGTAGTCTTTAAGGATTAATTTCTGGGTTTCCAGTCCCCTTTCATGGATCGCGGGCACCAAATGCTTGATTTCCCGCCATGCAACCATGGAGTGGTAGGACCCGGAGTCCACCTCCATCTTGCATGGTTCACCCTCGATGCCCACTTCCACGTATACCTTTCGGGCATCTGCGCTGGATGAGTGGCCGATGACAACCTTCTGGTGGGTTTCCTCTCTCTGTCGGTTCTCGCCATTCCGTCGGCCCGATCCGTCTCGGTTCCAGCGATTTTCGGCTTGGCGGTCTCTGGGCCTGGGGGGGTGCCGTCTCGTCTTTGGTTGCTGTGATCTCGCCGTCTGGGGCTGTAGGCTTTCTTAAGTCGACAGACTCGGGCGATGTGGCCTCTTTTATCGCAGTGTCAGCAGATTGCATTGAAAAACCGGCACTCCGATCGAAGGTGGTCGCCTCCGCACCCGGCACATTGGGGTCCCGACTCCGCTGGTCATGGCAGTCTCATCCCATCTGGAGTCGATGGATGTCCTCTTCCTTGTCCGTGGTATCGGAGGCAGAGTTGAAGTTGCCATGGTGGGCGGTGGTCTCTCGGCAGCTTGCTTCGGGGTATGCCTCGGTCACCGTGCCCATCTTGGTGGTCGCGGTGCAGTCCCCGGTGTCCGGTCTCTGTATTCGAGCTGCCGATTTCCGGGTTGCTTCAGCTGCAGTGGCCTCGGCGAGGGCGTCAACAAGGGCGATGTCGCCTTTTGCCATCAGTTGGCTTTGCAGGACTGGGTCTCTGAGCCCGAGGATGACACGGTCTCACAAAGCCTCGTCCATGTCCATGAACCTGCACATGCCCCCTAGGCTCCGTAGATCAGCCACAAAGTCGCTGATGCTCTCACCCAATCTCTGGTCCCACCGGTAGAAATCGTGCCACCTGATGAGGGTGGGCACGGTGAGGGCATAGTGGTTTCGGAGCAACGGCTCGAGATCGGCCCAGTCCATCGCCTTCACGTCCTCAGGTTTTGCGAGAGCTTTTGCCATCTTGAACACTGCGGGCCTGCAGTGTGTTAAAAAGACGGCTCTAAAATAGGAAAACTCTCCCTAAATCCTTTTTCAAAATGACAGATGAATTAAATTTAAAAGATATATGGAGAGAAAGAAATGTTAAAATTCAACAATATACTTTTTATTCAAATAGACATTTATCGTGGTCCAGAATAGATATGATTTGGACATCAACAGAATTATTATCTAATATTCAAGAAATAAATATTGAAACAAGTACGTGGGCAGACCATAATCCAATGACAATTAAATGGAAAGGACAAAAAAGAAGATCTAGATGGACATTAAACAATACTATTCTAAAGGAAAAAGACTTTACACAATGGATGGAAAAAGAATTGGCCTTCTTCTTTAATGAAAACAAAAAAGAAGATACTTCAATACAGAATGTTTGGGATACAATGAAGGCATATGCAAGAGGATTAATAATTGACTATACAAAGAAAAAGAACATTAGGAAAAGGCAAATGATAAAAGCTCTAGAAGATGACCATAAAAAATTGGAAAAAGAATTACAGAAGACACCACAGAAAAAAGATATTAAACTTAAAATGGACATAATTAAACATAAAATGGATCAAGCAGAGAAAGAAGAATTGGCACAAAAAATTAGAAGTGCTAAACAGAACTATTCTGAAGATGCAAATAGGCCAGGTAGATGGTTAGCATATAAACTGAGAAAAGAGAAAGAATCAAGGAAAATATCACAGTTAATAGATGATCAAGGTCAAATTTGTAATGGTAATAAGGAGAAAAAGGCAATCATTCGAGATTTTTATGGACAATTATATAAACAGGAGGATCTTGATGAGGAAAAAATTAAACAGTATTTACAAAATGCTAACCTATCTAAGATACCTGATGAAACTCGGAAAATGTTAGAAAGTGTTATAACAATGATGGAATTAACTGAAGCACTCAACAGACAGAACAATGGAAAAGCACCAGGACCAGATGGTTTCCCGGCAGAATTTTATAAAACATTACAAGAATCGTTGAGCATCCCACTGTTAGAAGTCATGAATGAAGTTATGATAAATAAGAAAATACCTAAAACATGGTCAGAAGCTTATATTACACTTATTCAAAAAGAAGGGGTTGACCCATTACAAATTAAGAACTATAGACCTATTTCCTTATTGAATGCAGACTATAAAATCTTTGCTTCAATCTTGGCAGAAAGGCTTAAAAAATATCTAAATAACTTTATTCACTCTGATCAGAATGGATTTTTACCAAAAAGACAGATTAAAGACAATATGAGGGTAATCCTGGACACATTGGAATATTATGAGGCGCACCCTGAAAAACAAATGTCTTTGATATTCTTAGATGCCCAAAAGGCATTTGATAATGTGAACTGGAGATTTATGTTATTACTATTGGAACAGATGGGCTTTGCTAGAAAATTTATCCAAGCAATAGAAGCTGTATATTATAAGCAAATGGCAAAAGTAATGATAGATGGAGAATTCACAGACTCTATTAATATTAAAAAAGGTACAAGACAAGGATGCCCATTATCTCCTTTGTTATTTGTATTGACCTTGGAAGTCTTACATAGAAATATTAGAGAGGATACAAACATAAAAGGAATGAAAGTCAAAAAGGAGGAATTTAAATTGCAAGCCTTTGCGGATGACTTGGTCTTTATTTTGGAAGACCCTTTACAGACAGCTTTAAAACTATTGGAAAAGATAGAGTTGTATGGTGAGATGGCTGGTTTGAAAATAAATAAAGACAAAACAAAGATTCTGACAAAGAACATGTTATTAAGACAAAGAGAAGAGCTGGCAGATTTATTGAAAATTCAAGTTACGAACAAAGTTAAATATTTGGGGATATATCTGACGTCAAGATGTACTACACTGAAAGAGAATAACTATATTAAATTTAAACAGCAGATAGCATCTGATCTGAAAAAATGGGAAAACCTACAATTGTCATTGATAGGTAGAATCTCAACAATTAAGATGAATATTCTACCCAGAATTTTATATTTGTTCCAAACAATACCAATTAGGTTAGGTAAGGATTACTTTGAAGAATTAAATAAAATTGTGTTGAAGTATATATGGCAAGGCAAGAAAGCGAGAATAAAATTAAAACTTTTACAGGATGCTAGAATTAGAGGAGGATTTGGCCTTCCTAATTGGGAGTTATATTATCAAGCTGCAAACTTAATGTGGGTTAAAGAATGGATAACGTTAAGAAAGACTAGATTGTTGGCATTAGAAGGTCATGATTTATTATTGGGTTGGCGTGCTTTTTTATGGAATAAGGGAACTAAATCACAGGGTTATTTTAGAAGGCATTATATATGGGAATCGTTAGGGTTGAATTGGGAGAAAATTAAGAAACAATGTTATTTGAAAATTCCAGTTTGGTTATCAACTATTGAAGCTTTTTCGTATCCTATAACCTATAAGAAGGAACAAACAGTTAGATATGGGGAAATATTGGATGAAAAGGGTGAACTTAAAACGATGCAAAATTTAGAAGAACAAAGTATAAAGATGAATTGGTTTTCATATGCACAAATACATGCAAGGTATCTTAAAGATTCTAAAATAGAAGGATTTTATGATAAATTGACTGATTTAGATAGGATTTTGACAGGTACTGATGAAAAAGTGATTAAAAAATTATATAGTTATTTGTTGGAAATTAAATTAGAGGAAGAACAAGTTAAAGAAACAATGATTGCTTGGGGGAAGAATTTTGGATATGGGATTGATTTAGAGAAATGGCAAAAATTGTGGTCACAAAATTATTAAATGACAACGTCGACAGCATATAAATAAAATTTGTATGAGATGTTTTACAGGTGGCACTTTTCCCCAACAAGAATAGCAAGAATGTTCAAGAATAAATCTGAAAAGTGCTGGAAATGTCATCAGATACCTGGCTCATATTACCATATGTGGTGGACTTGTGAGGAGGTCAGGAAATACTGGACTAGAATTCGCATATGGCTGGAAAAAATGACAAAGAAACACATAGATTTGAAACCAGAGATTTTTTTTATTGGGAATCTTACCTGATATATATAATAAAAACTTAAAGTATTTGATTGTAAATGTATTAACAACGGCTAGGATTGTATTTGCTAAACATTGGAAGAGTGAGAAAATACCATTAGAGGAAGAAATTATGAAGAAATATTGGAATGTGCTGAAATGAGTAGATTGACATTTGAAATTAGAGAACAAGAAGATAAACAATTTTATGAAGTTTGGGATCTCTTTTATCAATGGTTAGATAATACAATATAATAATAGAATATTTAGAAATCTAGGAAATAACGAATATATATTTTTTCTTGGTTTTGATAATATTTTTAGAATATTTTATTAAGATAGATTTGGTATGATTCTATGATCTGTTATAAAATGAAAAAAAAAAAGATAGCCCTTTTTTTCTGCCCAGTTGCATCCTTTAAGTTGCTACTTTCGAGGAACATTAGGAATCGGTCTGTGTACAATTCTCAATCCTCGGTAGCGGGGTTAAAATGTGCAGGCGGTGCAATGCTGGCCATCTTGTCGGTCTCACTTCCTCAGGACACGTACTTGATGGGGATTAGTCTTGAGATCCCACCTTCGTCGCCAGTGTCGCGTCCGTCACGGGAAAGGAGACTGGAGCCAGTGACTCAGTTTCAGCTCTTTATTTGGTCCCGAGATCAGCTCAGGCTCCAAAAGAAAAACAGCAGCTTTTATTCTTTGGTTGTGGCAGCCGCGGCCAATGGCACCACTTTGAATCTCCCGCGATTAGTTTCCACCAATCGCGGGGGATTCACGGCGGGCCAATCAGTGCGGCTCGCTCGACCAATCAGATCGCTGTGCGTTTGACCAATCACTACGCGGTGTTTACAAGTATGTTAATGACCGTACAGAACAAGAGGAAAAATACAAGATCCAGCATTATGCTGCTTTTGAATAACCTGCTGCCTGTGGTTCCTTTTTTTAAAATAGAAAAAAATGTGATCACATATTAAAGTTACAGTTCTAAACACACACAAAAACTGAAAAGCTCTATTGACCTTTACTGCTAAATAAACACGCATAGAATTAAACTGTCAATATAATATGAGCTTGAGACATTTTCAGTTCCGTTGTCAGTCTTGTTCATTCCCTGTTATTTTTCCCATCTCTCCTCTTGCTGCTTTTTCACTATTAAATTTGAATTACAAGCTTCTGGAAGCAATGCTCTTGGTCTCTTCCTGTTCCCCCCTCTACCTATTATGCATAGCACAACCGGCAAGTAGGGTAACTTCCACACCAGGAACCGCTTAATATAACTGAACCTTAGTTACACCACTCCACAGTGCTGCTTTCATCTGCATAGGATCTGCATTGAGATGAAAGCCAACTGCTCACTGTTTCAGCATGCTGGGTTTTGATTATTAGTGGCTGGAGCACAGCAAATACAGATAGTGCCTTTCTTTGCATAGAGGGGTTCCATTGTCTAGATGTTGTGGTTCTATTTTGCAAGCACCAAACAGTTGATGCCTGCCACAAACTTCTTCATTAGCGGCACAGAGGATGTGGATAAGGGAGAAAGATACCAATCATTCTCTTTGCATATCAAAAAAAGCAGCATCATTAACATCTCAGCATTTGCTGGACCTCTCTGGATGTGAAAAGGTCACAGGCAGAAATATCTAGATTGTCACGCTGGATCCCTGTGCGTGGCAAAAAAAAAAAAGACTGGAAATTAGGAAGGGGAAAAAAACTTTGCTGTAAGAACAGATTAACAATAGAAGCAGGTATTTATTTTCTATTTATTTATTTTATTTGTCAAGCGATTATAAGATAACAGGTATAAGTATAAACATAGTTATGAATACATGAAATTGACACATATAAGAAAAATAAAAAGAAACAATAGGACTGGGATGGTAGGAACGTTGGTGCACTTATGCACGCCCCCTACAGACCTCTTAGGAAAGGGGTGAGGTCAATTGTAGACAGTCTAAGGTTAAAGTTTTGGGGGTTTGGGAAGAAACCACAGAGTCAGGTAGAGTATTCCAGACATTGACCACTCTGTTGCTGAAGTCGTATTTCCTGCAATCAAGTTTGGTGTGGTTTACCTTGAGTTTGTATCTATTGTGTGCTCTTGTATTGTTGTGGTTGAAGCTGAAGTATTCATTGACAGGTAGGACATTGCAATATATAATTTTATGTCATATACTTAGATCGGACCGGAGGTGGTGTAGTTCTAGGTTGTCTAGGTCTAGAATTTCAAATCTGGTGGCATAAGGTATTCTGCAATGAGCAGAGGAGTGGAGAACTCTTCTTGTGTATTTCTGGACTTTCTCAACTGTATTAATATCAGATACGTAATGCGGGTTCCAAACTGATGAGCTTTATTCAAATATTGGTCTAGCAAATGTTTTGTGTGCTCTAGTTAGTTGTGTGATATTACCAGAGAAATGGAGATGGAGGACTGGATGTGTTCAGGAGGAGGCCAGGTAGATAATCTGCCAGAAATGGATTCCTACAATGAGCAGAGCTTCGGTTCAGAGGCCTCCTGGCTTCTTCTGACTATAGACTGGCTGCAGGAAAAATGCATGGGAAAAATAAAGATTACCAAAAGGGTGGTGTAATATAAATCATGGGAGGAAAAAATAGTTGTTGAAAGCTGAGTGGTTCTCTAGTCATTATGGGCATGGCAGCAATGAGAGTTGTTGAGAAACTAGAATTATTTTTTAAAAAGATAAAGCCAGCAAACTGCTAATTGAACCAGTTGCTAGAGTGGGTTTTGCATAATTTCTAAGCAACATCACTGACAACTCAGCTATTTTATGAAGACTATTCAAAATATTAGTGCTCTCCCTTAAAATCTTATATGGAATCCAAGTACTGGAAGAATTACAGATTCCTCTATGATCCTGCTCATATGAACCTTCTCACCATTTTTTTCCTGTTGTCTCTACTTTCGTTTGCTCTGCTTGCTTTGTAATCTGATTGGCTAAGGGGACACTCGTGATCTTATTCACAAAAAAAAACTCATCATGACATTCCACAACAGTGAGAATAATATTAAAAATGATTGATATAAAAGGTATTGAAAACACAAGACTGATTGGTTGGTTTTGATACGTGGTTTAACGATTGTCCAAAATTAGAAACATTTTTTGGGGGAGAGGGGAATGCAAAGAGAAGCAAGCTACTGTAATTCATCTTTTAAAATGATTTTTGTGGCTAATGAAAGGTCTTTAAGAAATCCTGGTTTTCCACACAATCTACATGGTGGGTAAACCACAGATGTCATCCATCCCATTAGGCTGTGTTTCTTAAAGCCCACCAAGCAGTAAATGGCATATTGCTATTACTTGCTGTGCTGTATGAGATCTGATAATGACAGAAAAAATAGTATGGATCATCATCTATGTATTTCTCCAGTGTGAATTGTCCTTCTCCAAGCTGGCTAAGTAGCTGTTTTGGAAGGCTAGGGAAAGTGCAGTTTTTGTAAGCAGGAACAATTAATCTTCCCCATTGATTAGCCCTCAGCGTGAGTATTTAGGTGGGAGAAATTGTCAGCAGTGTCCCAGAAAATTGTGAGCACGTCTGTGCAAAGTAGCTGCTGGACCTAGTGGATGTGAAAGACAGGAAATGAAAAGATTCCATGAGTGTTTTATTCTTCCTTGACATTTAAGCCTGACCTGGAAGCAGGACTTATCAGATAGGGGACAGGGCTAACAATGGAAATGCATCCATTATGCATCCATTATGCAAAGCCTACTAGTTGGAAGGAAATTTGGTTTCACAAGGGATTCATAGTTGAACTGTGACTTTGCAGATTTTTCTTGAGCTAATGACACCATCAGTTCTTTCAAAACATTTGCAAGGTCTTGAAAATGCTACTGTCCAGCCAGTAGTATAGTACAGGAAATTAAATGTTAGATTCCATTTCCATGTAAGGGAGCACTGAAAATAGAGGCAAGTCCTTCACAAATAAAGCTGTTTTTGCCTGTTTTTAATTAAATATCCAGGGTTGTTGTTGCTTTTTTTTTTTTTTAAAGAAAAGCTACATCTGTTCAGAGACAGTGACCTTAGCTATTCATTCAACAAAGTGAGCTTAGTTGCATTCCTCTGGCTATAGCCTAGACATTCAAAACCTGCCAACAGGTGTATTTGTTGGAATCCGAATTTAATTCTCAGTTCCAAGCCAGTTCTCTATGGTTTACAGTTTATGGTCTATAGCAGCTGGTTTTGTGTTGCTAAATAAGGGGATTGTGTCTGGTTCAAGCCCTTATCTTTGTCGTCTTTATTATGTAATACTAAAAATATTGAGCTAAAGTAGTTTCTTCCTTCTTCCTTTCTCTCTCTCTTTTCTTTTGGTGACAATTATCTTTTTTTTCTGACCACCAAAAGAAGAGAAAACTTTCCACCTCCTTCAAAGGAATGAGCAGTGTGTATTACAAGCCCTAAAATGTCACATACATTTAAATGTCCCAAATGTATCTTAATACAGATAATCTTTGACTTACAAAGTTCATTTAGTGACCATTCAAAGTTAGAACATCACTGAGAAAAAAGTGAGTTAAGAACGTTTTTCACACTAACAACCATTGTAGCATCCCCATGGCTATGTGGTTTACATTCAGATCAGTGGTGGGATTCAAAAAATGTTACTACCGGTTCTGTAGGTGTGGCTTGGTGGGTGTGGCATGGCTTGGTGGGTGTGGCATGGCTTGGTGGGTATGGCATGGCTTGGTGGGCATGGCTTGGTGGGCGTCACAGGGGAAGGTGAACTTCTGAAAGCAAAGACAATGAGGAAATCAGATTGACTTAAAAACCATGTTAGTAATATAAGAACTTGCAGTGATTCATTCAACAAATGTGCCAAGAAAAGTCATAAAATGGGGCAAAGCTCACTTAATAACATACATTTTGGGCTCCATTGTGATCATAAGTTGAGGACTTCCTGTATAAGTCCAGCATGGAAATTTATGATTCCATTTCAAAAGGTGGAGGCTAATCATGGACCCAGAATTCCCATGTGGAATTTCCCAGTGGATCAGAGTCATATTATTGTAGGTACATATTATTGTATTTTAAAAACATATTTATTCTAAAAAATGATTTCACAAACATTCAAAACACTAATGAGATGAAGAACATAGTACATATATATATAATTTCAAAAACGTAATTGTTCTGTCCCCTCATTAGCATTCTTGAGATCCCCGCGCTTTGATTGGCCAAAGCGCGGGGCACTCTGATTGGTTAGGCGAGCCGCGCCGATTGGCTCACTGAGAATCTCCCGCGATTGGTCTATTCGAATTACGGGAGATTCAAAGTGGTGCCATTGGCCGCGGCCGCCGCGGCTAAAGGAATAAAAGCCGCGAACTTTTCCTATAGCCCCAGTTCGGCTCCTACATCAATAAAAGAGCATGTTTTGAAGTCACCGACTCCTGGCATCATTTCCGAAGACACAACACTGGCGACGAAGGTGGGATCCAGATCCTGAACCGAACCACGTGTCCGACGGAAGCCAGATGAATCTCCACGATGGTGAAAATCGTACCCCCCGCACCCTACAACCCCGCCAGCGAGGACTGGGAATCGTACTCCGACTGATTCCGCATGTTCCTCGAGTGCAGCGACCTGAAGGACGCCACCGGCCCCATGAAGCGCGCCGTCTTCCTGACCCACTGTGGGACCGAGGTATTTAAGATGGCCAAGGCACTTGCCAAACCCGTCGACACGACCGCGATGGACTGGGACGTCCTCGAGCCAATACTTCAGCAGCACTACGCTCCAGAGGTGCCCATCCTAATCCGACGCAACGAGTTCTACCGTCAAGACCAACAGTCGGGTGAGAGTTTCAGCGACTTCGTCGCCGAACTACGACGCCTAGGGGGGCTGTGCGAATTCGACAACCTGAATGACGCCCTGCGAGACCGAATCGTGCTCGGCCTGTGGGACCCCGTCCTCCAGAGCCGGCTGATGGCCAAGGGCAACATCAGCCTTGCAGACACCCTTACCGCAGCCGCAGCCGCCGAAGTGACCCGAACATCCGCCGACCGCATGCGCCGACCGAATGCAGGGGACCACAGCGGGAACAACCACCCTGCAAGGTCGGCCGAGGCCCAATCCGAGACGACCACCCATCAGGGCGATTTCCACTCGGCATCGGGCACTTCCGACGAGGAGGAGGAAATTCATCGCCTCCAGGCAGGCCGCGACCCACGGAACCGGCGGGTTCATAAGTCGAGGACCAACTGTGCCGGTTGCGGAGGCGACGACCCCAGGTCCGAATGCCGGTTTTTCAAGTTGATCTGCCGGCATTTTGACAAGAAGGGACACATCGCCCGCGTCTGCCGCCTCAAAAAGAACCGCAGCCCGCCCCGATGGGACCAGAGCGAACGGAGGAGAGAGAGCACACCACCCCGGACCAGAGATCGCCCCTCTGACAACAGATGAGACCGGAACGGACGATCCCTATGAGGCGGCGAGACCCGGCGAAGAGAGGAGACCCATCAGACGGTCACCATCGGCCATGCCACAACCAATGACGCCCGGAAGGTCTACGTGGAGGTAGACATCGAAGGCGAGCCATGCAAAATGGAGGTGGACTCCGGGTCCTACCTCTCCATGATAGCATGGCAAGAAATAAAGCGCTTGGTGCCTACCATCCAAAGGAGATGCCTAGACAGCCAGAGACTAATCGTAAAGGACTACCAGGGAAACCGCATCCCAGTAGTCGGAACCAGACAGTTCAGCGTAACATACAAAGGGCGCACCGAAAGGCTTCCCCTGACAATCGTCGATCGCGACCACCCAAGCCTACTGGGACTGCAATGGTTCACCCCGCTCGGCATCGCAGTCACAGGAATCGACCACGTCACCGACGAAAGCTGGGAGCAACAACTGGCCCGGGAATTCCAAGAGGTCTTCGACGGAAACCTAGGCAAGTACCGAGGGCCCCTTATATCATTCAGCCTAGACCCAAACGTCCCCCCAAAACGCCTGAAACCAAGGCAGGTGCCATTCGCACTTAAACCCAAGATAGACGAGCAAATTGACAAGCTCGTCAAGCAAGGGGTCCTACAACCAATAGACCACGCCCGGTGTGAGACCCCCATAGTCACCCTGATCAAACCCGATGGGTCGGTGAGGATCTGTGGGGACTATAAGGTCACCCTAAATGGCGTGTTGCAACAAAGCGCCTACCCCGTCCCAGTAGTGCAACACCTACTGCATTCACTGGGAGGGGGCAAGGTTTTCGCCAAACTCGACCTCACCCAGGCATACCAACAGTTGCCAGTCGACGAGGAAACGGCAGAAGCGCAAACCATAGTCACCCACTGGGGAGCATTTAAATGCAACAGGCTCCAATTCGGAGTCAGCGTGGCACCGGGAATATTCCAAAACCTAATGGAAAGACTATTACAAGGCATCAAGGGGGTGGTACCTTACTTCGACGACGTCTTAGTGTCGGCAACCAACCAAGCCGAACTAGAGGGTCGCCTAAGGGAGGTCCTAACCAAATTCAAAGAGACCGGGCTCAAGGTAAAGAGGGAGAAATGCCAATTATACACGGAACGGGTTGAATTCCTAAGATATCTCCTAGACCGTCATGGCATTCACCCCACAAACCAAAAAATCAAGGCCATCAAAGTAGCCCCCACACCCAAGTCGAAGACAGAGCTACAGGCATTCCTGGGGCTACTTAACTTTTACAATGTCTTCCTGCCCCAAAAGGCGACGGTGGTGGAGCCTTTGCATAGGCTCCTGGACAAGGCGGCGACCTGGATTTGGGGGAAACGCGAGCAAGCCGCCTTCCAGAGAACAAAGGACCTCCTCACTTCGGACGCCGTCCTTATACAGTACAACGAGACCCTACCTCTGGCCGTCACATGCGACACATCACCTTTCGGCGTCGGCGCTGTCCTCAGCCACACTCTCCCCGACGGAAAGGAAGCACCCATCGCGTTCTTTTCAAGGACCCTCACCAAACCGGAGCGGAACTACAGCCAGCTGGACAAAGAGGCTCTGGTTATCGTTGCCGCAGTAAAAAGATTCCACGAGTACCTCTACGGCCGGACATTCACCATCATAACCGACCACAAGCCGCTGCTGAGAATCCTTGCAGGGAACCGGGCCACCCCGAATATTCTGTCTCCCCGAATGACAAGGTGGTCCGAGTTCCTGGCGGCCTACAACTACGGCCTCAAACACAGACCGGGTAAGACGATCTCCCATGCAGACGCCTTAAGCCGCTCGCCGCTAACGGAACCTGACACCGACCCAGCACCCACGACAACCATCCTCAGTATAGAGACTCTACCCAACCTACCCATAACCGCGTCAGACATTGCCCGAGAGACTAATAAAGACAAACGTCTGGCGCGGGTGTTGCATTGGGTAAAGAAAGGGTGGCCGGAAAGGGACAACGACGAGTCCGTCAAAACATTCCGAAACCGCCAAACGGAACTCTCGTTATTAAAAGGGTGCATACTATGGGGGGATAGGGTGGTCATTCCAGAAAAACTACAAGGGAAGGTTCTGGAACTATTACACGAGGGGCACCCTGGCATCGTTAGGACTAAAGCCCTGGCCAGAAGTTACGCTTGGTGGCCAGGGATGGACAAACAGATTGAGACATAGGTAGCAAAGTGCCAATGATGCCAGGAAACTAGGCCAAGCCCACCCACAGCACCCGTCCCAGAGTGGGAAACCCCAAGGGGACCTTGGTCTAGGATCCACATAGACTTCGCCGGGCCCACAAAAGGACGCACCTTCCTTATAACAGTAGACGCTTACTCCAACTGGCTGGAGGTAAGCAACATGAGAACAACAACCACGGAGGCCGTGATCAAGGAACTCGGCAAAGTCTTTGCAACGCACGGCCTTTCAGACGTCGTCATTTCCGACAACGGGCCCCAATTCACCTCGCTAGAATTCGAAAAATTCCTAGCGGAAAGGGGCATCCGACACGTGCTGACAGCACCGGCGCACCCGGCGGCGAACGGTAGGGCGGAACGGATGGTGCAATTCACTAAGAAAACCATCCGGAAAATAGACCACGGGGAGATCCAGGATAAAATAAATAAATTACTCTTCACCCAACACATAACCCCAAATACCACAACGAATAAGAGCCCAGCCGAACTGTTAATGGGGAGGAAATTAAGGTCCCCACTCGACAGATTACACCCCACGTATAACCCGGAGAAGCCCCCAGACTCAACCAGCAAACACCGAACTTTCACACCAGGCGACCCCGTGTATGCAAAAAACCTGACAGGAGACCCGTTATGGGTACCGGCCGTCATCACACAAATAACAGGCCCACACTCGTACTGGCTACAAACAACAGACGGACGAGCATGGAAATGCCACATTGACCAATTAAGGTCGAGGACGACCACCCAAGAGACCACCGACGCACAAGCAGGCAAAACCAACCCCCACAACACAAACCAAGGGGGGAGGGGATACCCAGGGGACCAAAACCAAAGAAGAATAAACCAACCATACTTACCAGAAAGCAGCCAGCACGACCCCTCGCCAGGAAGAGACAGCCAGGCCAGCTCGACCGACCCGGGGAGACCGAGCGGGAGTGGCAAAACCCGCAGCTCAACCAACCTGGGAAGTCCAGGAGGGAGCTATGGAGAGCGGCCCTGCCCGACCGACCAGCCAGTTCCCACGACGGCATCCGGAGAAGCAGAGACCCCGACCGAACCGGCCGGGATCCAACCTACGACTGAGCTGCGCAGGTCCAGTAGGCTAAGACGGAGCCCCGCCTACCTACGGGACTACGCGACGTAAGGACTAAACCAAGAGGGGAGGGGTGTTCTGTCCCCTCATTAGCATTCTTGAGATCCCCGCGCTTTGATTGGCCAAAGCGTGGGGCACTCTGATTGGTTCGGCGAGCCGCACCGATTGGCTCGCTGAGAATCTCCCGCGATTGGTCTATTCGAATCGCGGGAGATTCAAAGTGGTGCCATTGGCCGCGGCCGCCGCAGCTAAAGGAATAAAAGCCGCGAACTTTTCCTATAGCCCCAGTTCGGCTCCTACATCAATAAAAGAGCATGATTTGAAGTCACCAACTCCTGGCATCATTTCCGAAGACACAACAGTAATCATAACAAAGCTGAACAAATAAATACATTTCAAATACTAAATTTCCTTTAAGAATCATAAGCGCTTTGTATTTATTTTAAACAACCAGCTCTTCTGGCTCGACTGAAGGTGAAGTGAAGAAAACTGTGCTAATGATGGGGTTCCTATAGAATCCTGGGCGGTGGGGAAGATACACCTACTTTAACAAATGAGAGGTAGGATCTGAGAGAAGTACGTTATCTGGTTTGAAGCATTTCTCCCAAATCATTT